>JARHVA010000828.1:4240000-4325000 GCA_037957365.1 Torreya grandis
ATAACAATAAATAATATAGGATGACATAATGTAGCTATAAAATATAAGGTAATTCCATAAGACTTACATCATGATTTATTCCTTAATGGTGCTTACACTATTTTTTTTGCATCTCAAAACACATAAAATTCTATTTTCTAGTGTTTCTAGAGAAGCATTTGAGAGAGACTTTAGGATTCCAATGCTTGAGTCCACTTAAAAATAGATTTCATCCAATGTGTGGATCGAAAAAATATTATAGAATGAAAATCAAAATAATGGTTAGCAAAGGGTGATAAATTGAATCCCAAAGGATGTATTTCCTTAAATGGCATAATTAAGTTTAGACTAGGATTTAGGGAAGCAATGGAATTTTTTAAGAGGCTATATGGTTTTCTTAGTATCACCTACATATATGTAGAATGAGTGTCATTACTGGATATCCTCTTGAACTCATAGAAAATTATAGCACTAAGGGAGATTATCAATGTTATATTAAAGGATCAGATGTTTAGGATGGTTGATGGTAATTTTTATATGATGTATTATTTGTTGGTTGCAGTCATTAGGATGGTCCACAAAACTAATGGGCAACCATGAGAGCCATCTACTAAATATTTGGATAGCAAAATTTGTGATACTTATTCTTTCTTACATATTTATAAATTAAGGATTAAATCAACATGATTTGTGAAGATGTTTATCTTCAGGTCTATCAAGACATTTATAGAAACTAGATTTCTATACTATCAAAAAATTGAAAAGGAGAATCTCCAAAAATGGGAGATTGTTGGTATTATCTAGACTATACCATTATTATAATTGAAGGGACCAAATCCCCCTATATTTAACATGCCACATCATAGATAATGTGGTATAATAAAAAATTGCACATCACTTATAAAATATTTTGGATGAGGAGCTTGGTATCAATCACCAATATTATTATCACAAAACTCCCCTAAGCATTGGACATCTTGAATTTTTAGTGAGGGCACACCTCAATTTACTAGGAAAATTCAAGGTTCATTATAACTTAAGGGTGGCATAATAAAGAGAATGGGACCCCAAGAAAAGAATTAGAAATTATCTTAAGTACCTCAAAGAGAACAAGGCAGTTACTGTTAGGTATGGTCATGAGACATATGAGAATGATTATATATTTATGAATGTTTTAGATTTTTTTGAAGTTTGGAACCACATGAAGAATCAGAATATGTTAATGATCATTGTTCAAGCAATCTAATATGACCCCAAAATCACTGAAGAGTGAGAAAATGAAATAATAAAATAATCAAAAAAATCTTGGGATCATCAATGGACTCAACCATAGTCCTAAGGATCACATGAATAATTTTAGCTTTTCTCTCCCACACAAGAGGGAACTAATCTATCAAAGGGAGAGACTAGTAGCCAAAGGTAAAAGAATATTCATATTAGGAATGACATTCTCAAAGGTATCACTAGTCCCCATCCGATCCCCACTTATCTAGTTTCTACCACTTTTGGCATAACAACCACAATTGTGAGTAATTTAACTCCTCTAAATGGAAAAATAAGGGAATTTTATTGGGCACCTCTAGACCCACTTGTTACAGTCACATAATTAAGTCTCCCTAAATTCATGTAGAGGTATTTTTAATCTCTTTCATATACTACCCATTCCCATCAATAAACTCTAATGATTCCATCTTCACCAACTACCTTATGTGAGGGGATATCTTCCCAAACATTCCATACTATAATGGTTTCCTATCTATCCATACTTTCCTCCACCACCATTATTTCATTGACCATCCCTTAACCACCTATAGTAGTATTTCCTAATAATATGGCTCCATTATTAGTTTATTATTCCCCTTAATCTCATATTCCCCCAATGATTACTCACTAAGGGAAATCCAAAATTCTTCTAGCCTCTTTCAAAACTAACAGATGGAAGAAAGACCATCATCAGATCTATCTACCTTAGGAGGACCACTTGATATGGATTTAGTGGAAGAACATGAATATGTAGTTTCTTAATTGATTTCCCCACATACAAGGAAGAATAAAATATAAAATCTATGAGGGCAACAAAGTAGGAATTGAGTTAAGCAAAAACACAAAATAAAATAGATAGAGCTAGAAAAGGTAGAATCAATAAACTTGGGAAGTTTGGATGAAGAATAAACTTTAGCTAGAACATAGAGCTAATAAATTATCAATGAATAATAAAGGAATAAAATTAATAAGGTAGTTTCCTCTATTGATTCTTCCCTTTCAATTGTAAATATTCATGTTGTTAATTTACCACCTACTAGTCTAGAGGCCAACCCCCTTTCTCTATATCATTCATTAAAATAATATCAATTTAAAATTAAGTCATTATATTCTCATATTAATTTTGAAGGGGTTGGGAAACAAATTTCTAGTTATATTTATTCTTCCATTCTTTCCATTGTAACCCAAATAATAACATGGTAAAAGAGGTTTTATTTTGAGGATTTGGTATCCATTTTAATATTTAATCCCTGAGGGCCACTTGTTCCTCCAAAATCCTCAACTCAATTATAGTTACCTTTATCATAGTCTATAGAAACACAATTTTTTACAATGATAATTTTTAAAACCCCCAACTAGATAAAGTTTGTGGTAAAAACTACACCTTAGATAGAAGTATAAAGATGGAAAAGGGTCATTCAACTACCTCTCCAATTTCCCATCCAAATAAGTGCCTTAATTCCACCTCCAAGGTTTACTCCACATTCTACCTCTATAAATCTTAACTAACCTAAAGAATAAGGGGAAATCATTGTTCCTAAATAGGTTAAATAATTACATGAGTAGAGGGGGAATAGGAAAAACATGGACCTCATAGATTTATCCATAGTCTATACCCATTTTGACAAGAAAAAGTGATATAGTTCAAAGGGTGAGAAAGAGGTAAGGGATAAATACTAGCATAAGATAAAAAATAGTGTTATAACAAAGAGAAACCATTTTCCCCTTGGCCAAGAATACTAAAAGGAGTCCCAATGACTCCAATGAATATATAGAGGACTTTTGATATTTTTTGGAATCATTTGGGGAGGCCATGAAAGAAATGTATAAAATTTTAATAACAAGCACAACAAAAGGCTTTTGAAGAGATAAATCATTCAATCTCCCCAATAAATTATTGATAATGTATAAAGTGGAACCAATAGATTTTAAAACATTTTGAATACAATCTAAGTCTCTATGGGTGAATCTTATCTAAAATAGTAAAGGTGCTAATACTTTGGAACCAATTTAAATAATTTCAAAAGAGACTCAACTTCTTGGTTCAGTGTATGAGGAATATTTCATATTAATAATTTAAACCTAATTTCTACCTAGGACATAGTAGGGGATTTAAATTATGTTATTTTGAAGAGATATTGTGCATTTAATAGGCATACACAAATGAAATCCTTAATAATGTAGCTCAGATGCCAAGAAAGGGAGGCCATAGAGATATTAAAATATACTAGTGTCATAGATGTGATAACGTCCATTGGGAAGTTGGTAAACGGGAATAATTTTGAAACACTTATTAATGTAGTTGAAGATAACTTCAATAAGGAAGTCAAATGAACTATTTATAAAACCAATAAAAAATTATGAAGTTGATCAATTTTGTGAAAGATAAGGTAACAAAGTTGGAATCCATCAAAGCAAGGTTCAAATCCTATAAAAATGAGTATATAAGGTTGATGAGTGAGGATATCAAAATATTTAAACCTTCTATGCTTAATTTTGACATTATAAATAAATAATTTGAAGTTTTTTATGCATTATTTGATAATCTCAAGGCTATAAAGGAGGCTTTCAGGTCAACATAAAGCACATATTCAATAAAAACTATTATCACATAAATACAAGTGTTATTTCACACTACAATGTTTATGTCACTACAAGGTCCTTATTTCTTTGTAAATGTAGTAATGCACACTCTAACAGGACTAGTTTTGATTCCTCAAGGGACAATAGTTAATATGGTTACTTTAGTTACAACATATTTCATCCAACCATTTTCCTCTCCTAGCAGTGATCCAATAGCACCATCTTAGATATATATGTGTTTTCATGTTTTAAATTAAATTGAGACTTGTGGTCATAAATTTATTGGTACATATGTATTTTATTTGACTGATTTTGGTCAAGGAGGTTTATTTATATGTACAAATTTATAAATGCATGTTATGCATGACTTTTGACATAGTTATATAATTAGAAATCTAAATTTAGACTTAATTTTGAGGATGAGGCACCCCATCCCAAAGGTTATATAATTTTGTATCCTCCTGATTCCAAAGGGAGGATAATTTTAGATGTAAAGATTAATAAATTTTTTTGAGGATTGTTATGTAATTTGTCTTGAATAAGATCCATCACTTTGGTAATTTAGTTTTTTTGTATATTTATGATTCTTTATTCTAATACAACTAATTAAATTATTATTTAAAATTTTAATATTTTTAGTAATAATCATGATCTTCCTTTGTAGATGTGCAACTAAAATCTTACAAACGTAGCAACCTTTGATTATGTGAATTAAAGTTTACTATATTTTGTTCCCTTAGAATATTAACTACATTTGTGTGTTTTTTATGCTACTATAAACCTAAAAAAATTATTATTTATAATTAACTTTTATATCAATAAGTTTAGAAAGATTTCATTTATCTTCAACCTACAAAAACCTTCTTTTTTTCCCTACCTTTATTCATTTTGGGTTTATTTTGGTCCTACCCACTTTAGGTTAGATTCACCATCAATACATCCATCTCAAAATAGGTCTATACTCATGTCATATCTAAGTCATTTGAGGTAAAAAAATACTCTACTCATTAATATTCCACCACCAGGTTGTTTACAAAACCCAATACCATAAAACTCATGCCTTAGAGTGAATCTTTATTCATCGATCCTTAAATGTTAGAGGCTACATCATACGGATCACTAGTGTGCATGAAACCCACATCCAATATGAATTTATTTTGTGCTTAAAATAGGTATTTTAATTTATTTAAAAAGATCACATGAGTTGTACGAGATGCAAATAGAAAACTAACAAAGCCCACCTCAAAGATTGACTTACTATTCCCACCTTTATAAATCCATAAGAAAGTTAGGTCAGATAAAAGTGTACTAAGAGGACCCTAGACCCAATAATATTCCCTAAAAAAATAATATATCCTCCTCCATGTCTAATGGCCCTAACCTAGTTAGTCAATTCGACTATTACCATCCTTAGAGATGTGCATGATTTTCCTAAAAATTGAGAAAAGTGCCATCTTTCCTTTTCTCCATCATTAGGTAGGATTAATAAAGAACACATAAATTATATTAGGAACACCTTGGGAATATTAAATGTAACCCACAAATATGTGACTTAAAATATTACTTAGAAATATTTCACTTATGATTGGTTCCTTAAAATCTTAGAAATTTTGATCACATTTTGGAATCAATGGTAAAATACCTTTCTAGAAACATTTGGATAGGTTACTAGCCCAAGCATTTTATACCAACCCTTTTCAATAATGAGCCAATAAAATCCTTTAAAATAAGATTCCAAAATATGTATATCCAAGTAGATGTTACTTATAAACCTAATGAAGCATTAACCCTTGAAATGTATAATAACACTCTAGATTATATGGCAATGGTTTTCCTCTATAAATAACCCAATATTAATACAATGCCACTAGTTTATGATAAGGAAATTAACATTGATAGGAAGTTTAATTTTCAATCACAAGTATTAGATACATTCAATATTGGTCATAATTTCCTATCCCTTAACCCAATTTTAAATTCGAATCAGAATGTTATGTTTTAAAATCATAACCAAGTGTACATTCAATTACCTCTATCCCACACTCCACCTAACCAACATCTCATCTTCCTAAATAATCCTATGTTTGCATCTAACCAATAAAATAAGAACAAATATTTGATACCAGTCAATACTACTACTACATAAAGTATTGATGTTGATTCTATAAAGGCATAATTAGATGACATCCAATGAGTGGTACAAAATCTGAGTGATGAGTTCTTAATCATTCATAAGTGGATGGGGAACACCATAAAGTATAATACCAATATGATTTTTTTCACATCATAGATACAACAAACATTTAAATAGATATGGAAAATACATAACAAAAACTACCTAACAAGATGCCGGAAATAAACATCTTGAAATCAACACTTTTTAATTGGTGTCGAGTTCACAACATGGTGCAGCATGGTGAGATAGAATGAATTGAATTTTTTACCACCTTCAAGATATTTTAGAAATAAATGGGAAGACAAGAAATCTTTGAATATCATCCATATCAATCTTTTTATACTACTCCAGGTTCTTCTAGAATAATAATGGTTTTTGAGAGATATGACTTTCAATTCCTAGTGGAAGATGAGAATGGACTTGAAGATATTATTAATGAAATCCATGGTTTTCAAAAGTTTTAGAAGAACAATTACAACCTGAGGAATACAAAGTATCCTACCACTTCGATGGCCCCAAAAGATAGTGCTACTATTCCTTTAGATCTTAAGACCAAAAATAATCTTCCCCCTTAAAAAGGGAATGAATATTCACAAAGTGCAAAACCATAAAGCAAAAGTGGATATATATAGTTAAATATGTGAATAAGATCAAGGTAAATATCAATCTTCATGACTTAGCTCAGATTACCAAAAGGAGAGAATTATTTCTCAAAGACTTGAATTGGAGATCATATACTAATAAATTAAAACATGCATATGAAAATTTGGTCATTTACAAAGATAATCCTGAGGTATCACCTTTCCTCTTAAATATCAAAATGTTCAAAAATAATGTGCATAATTATCTAGTCGACTCAGGTGCATAATCCAATGTGATGCCCACAACTATATGCAAGAAACTAAGTTTTACTCTAGACAAATATAATAGTGTGGTCCTATAATTGGTTGGATAAGTCATGTATACCATGTGTTGGGGAACTAATGGATGTGTATATTTAGCTAGTCTCAGAACCATGTGTACAATAATACATAGAAATTTTGGTCATGGATATAACTAGAGCCTATGGCTTGCTGTTGAGTCATAATTAGTCAAAGAAACTAAATGGATAGATGGATATAGACATATCACACATGTGGCTACCATGGAAATAGGTATCCAAAAATATTTGAGTAGATTGAGAACCAAAGGTGAAGTACATGATCACAAGTACAATGCCAAGAATGAGAAGGTTAAATTTACATCCTCATATGCAAGTGTATATACATTCACTACCAAGAAAGAACATCATGAAAAAGAATTTGAAGGTCCTTCTCAATTATGTACTCTCTATTTTAATGGAGATATATCAAAATAATGTTAAGGTATTGGCATGGAATTTATTGACCCAAAGGGAAACAATATATGTATACACATAATATTTTTAAAATTTATCAATTATTGATGTTTTCTCTCTTTTAGGAACCCATTGAATCTCAATCTCTCTGAGTGAACATCTTAAAGGGTGCATTAGGAAAGGGGTGGGTAGACCATTAGTGCTTTAAATGATTTTATTCCATATACTACCACTTGATATCAATCCAACCATCTCATAAACACACTTCCTTAAGCTTTTCCTTCTCTTTTGAAACCTCCTCTAGTCATTTTACACTTTCATTATCCCCTTCCTAAGCCTAAAACCCTTATCGTTATCACTTTCATTATCACTTTCAGGATCTAGGTCAACCCCTGGCCAACCTAAACCAAGACCTAATTTTTTTTTATCAATAACGATATAGATTCTAGTGGGCTAACCATTTTGGATAAACTTTAGGAAAGGATCAAGGTTAGATTCAACTATATATAAAAAATCATTTCTCCATTCTTAGAGAGACATAAAGAGTATTCATTTGTGATTCTTTACAATCTGTTCTTCTACCATTCTAATTGAGGAGTTATAGCTTAGGGTTCATACTTAGAAAAGAATCTTGTCTTGTGGAAAAGTCTTGGATGTTTTGGCCTTTCTTAGTGATCCTTAAAAACCAAAACAACCTCTTGTGAAGCACCTTTGGCCAAGGGAGATATTTAGTCTCAATAGGTTCTTCTTCAAGGTAAGTATCTCTAACTTTACTCCTCTATTTTAGTAGATATAAGTAACATAAGTAATGTATTTTGAATATATTGCTCTCTCCATGAATTAGGGTTTTACCTATACATATCTTAATTAGGATTATTATATTCATGTTTAATTTTATGTTTACTAACCCCCATTTTGTGCCATAATCTTTGGTGAGAAATAGATTAGATTTTACTTTAATTTTCATTATACTTTGTGAATATGAAACCATAGGACCTAGTTAGGGTTATTGCATAATTTTATTTAATTGGATGTTTTACAATGCTCCCTACTAATTTTATTAGAGTAAGATATCCATTAGATAGGTCTATTAGATCTATCACAGTAATGACTCCAAATATATAATGTATAAATAATCATAAGTGTAATTAGGATTTATCTTCTCTAAACTAGGATTAATTTATAAATCAATTACATTTCTCTTTGTATACATTCTGGTAAACCCAAAGTGAATCCAACCTTGGTATGTTTTATTTCATGCCATAATTATTATCATTATATTATAATTTTCTATATTTTAAGTACTATATTAAACCAATCAATATAGCTCTAACTTTCTATGTGTAGGTTTAACACAAAATCACCCCAAAATGACTATGTTTTATATGTGTGGGTCTTTACCAAATACAAGTTACTAGATCAATTAGTTTGGAATATTATTCTTCTTCAATTATAGATTCTCATACATATTTGAGCCAATCAATTCTATCTACAATTCTCTTCTATCAACATATAGGTATGAAAACATAGTCGAACCAATTGACTCTGTTCACCATTTATTCTTCAACATATAGGGTTTTATAAACTTGGTCGATCTAGTCAAATCAGTTGGCATTATTTTGAAATAACATTTAAACATAAAATAATAATTTTTTTTCAATATAAAACATCTTCAATCCCATCAAGTTTATATTCTTTTTATCTTTGTCATTTTTAGTTCTTCTTTCAGTACTATTTTTCACAAGTTTATAGTTTGTAAAACTATAGCCCTACAATAAACTATGTTGACCTGTTCGACATAGTTCTATAGTTTGTCTTCCATATAGATGGCATATTCAACCCATTCAACTGTGTTCTTGTATATCTTAATTATATAGAATAGTAGAAACTTAGTCAACTATATTCTACACTATTTTCATATAGTGTTACCTGAACTAACTCTATATTATTCCTAATCAAGGAATTAACTTTTATTTTCTAGTACTTAATTCATCTTTCCTTTTCACTTTTTTTCATGCTTAGAGTAAATCACATAGATTAAATAGTTTTTTTTTAAAATTAAAATTTTAGTTACATTATTTTTGTCTTTTGCACACACTACCATATCACTTTTCATTCAAAAATCATTAAACATTTTTCATTCCAAGGTTTACCTACTTGGATTTCATCACTAAGGGGGAAGCCAAGTTTTTTTTCTATCCAAGTATAAATATGTGATTGATGTTGTATATTATAAAATCACTCAACACCCTTATCACTATGAGATTGTGAAGTGAGGGGGTAGGACCCAATACCAATCCTATACCATTGCCAATACATATCCTTTTCAGCTTAAATGTCCTAAAACCAACCTTAAATTAATTTCTAGTTATTTATTTCAGTTAGCTTCCCTATCACATTACAATTAAACATAATTATAACTTAATAACACTTAGGATGACCAACTAATTAGCATTTAATTTTTAGTTAGTACTTATTCTTTGATCATTGTAAGTTTTATTTGAATCAAAATTATCTTCAATTTTTTTTCTTTTTTTCATAACACTACCATTCTGGTCGATATAGTCTCTTACAAACTATTTATCCTTTTCTACCAATAGTACATAGTTAACCTACTTGAACGTGTATCATTATCTTCCTATTTTGTTACCTATTTAGAAGTACACTATCAACCCTTATGACTATGTATATTTTTAATCCTATTTGAATTTCATTCCTTTCAAGACATATTTGACCAACTAGACTATGTCTTTTTATCTTTCAGTACTGTGAATCTTCTTTATAGAACTTTGTCAACTTTGTACCTATTGGCTAACTCTTTTCTCTATCTAGTTGACCTTTTACATGTTTTTCCATCTTATTAATTGATCTCATATCCTTTCATCAGGAATCATGAAATACCCTATCAGAATCTTCTTGGACAACCTGAATCCATTTAGACACTATATGGGATGCTCTTTTATTCATTTCATTACTTCCCAAGAGGATCCTTTCTGTTAGAGTACTTATTTTCCACCCTCATCTTTAGATTTCAGCATGGTTTAAATCACACCACAAGATGATGTTGGTGGATTATATCCTTTTCATACCTATAAATATAATTCCCATCTCCAAACATTTCACCATAATGTGGTGAAAATTGATATAAATTTATCCAATAATCCCACAAGGAATCCACCACCTAATAACCTCCCCTTAATACTATTTATGGGATTCCTCCTATAAAAACCAACCCATTAATTGATACCACTCATATTATTTCATAATTAGTGTAATGAATGAACATAATGCAAACATATAATACTTCCCACATTATGCAACTACAACATCATTTGATCAACATAGCTTATTAACCTCCCATTCTTCTCCCTCAAAACAATCAAAATTTTATTCCTCCACATCTTAGAGATGCCATAGGGAATGTCATCCCCCAACCTATCATGCACAATAATATGCTCAACACATCCAAAATAATCTTTTATCCCCTTTCATTATTTATATTAATATTAACAACATATCTTCAAATATTAAATATGATGGGACTAAAGACCCTGCATACTTTCTTAATACATTTGGTAATCTTTATAAGGAGTGGATTCAAACTAATAATTTTGACACAACTAAAATCTTAGTTAAAATTTTTACCGATGATGTATTAGAATGGTACAATGGACTTAGCCAACACTCTATATGGAAACCATAGAATTTAGCCAATCCTCTAGTTAAAGAGTTTAAACATAATGATCTTCTTGAGAATTTCCTTAGCTATTTCATTAATGCTAAACAATCTCACACCAAATCATCTCATGATTTTATCAAATGATGTATATATTTGGCTTAGAAGGTTGATTAACATGACTAATGAATTTTTTTTAACTCTTTATCACAACATTAAATCCTTCACTTTAATATAAGGTTTAGAATTTAGCTCCTTAAATGTTAAATGAAGATCTTAACCAAGTTAAGCATCAAGACTTCATAATGAAATAGTTTTAAACTAATACTAAAATAATTAAAGGATATTTTCAATATTCAATTAATGTGATACTATAAATCATCCTCAACCTAAACTAGGAGTTGACAAAGATAACAATCCCCAACCTTCTTAGATGCCATTTGCTATGTAGTAAATGAAACAATTTTTAGTGCCCTCTAAACCATTTAATTATCCCAAAAACCCTCCCAAATGGTATGAACCTAATCAATTTTTTTGGTTCCACATTTACATTGGTCATTCCAATGAGACATGTAGAGGACTTACAAAATTTATTATCTCTTATATGCTTGGTAATTCATTTAATCACAAAGTCATGATTCAAATCCATCATCAAGATTATATTACACTTCTCAAAAATGACAAGCTCCCAAAGCTTATTCATCTAATAACCAAAAAATATTTTTATACATTTAATGATTAACAAGTCAACAAAGATATTTGTGTGATTGACACCAACTATGATCAATATTAAACCAATAAACAATATGTCAATGTGGCTAAGGTTAATTATTTATGTAAACTAGCTCACAAACATCGCATTAAAAACCTAAGAAACCATCTTTGGAAGAGAAAATCATCAAATATACAACTACTCATTTAGCTTAGAAAACTAATGAGGAACCATCTCCTCCTTCTGAACCACCAACCAATTCTCTTTCTCCTAAAACTATTTTACCTTCTAAGCCTCATTTTGGTTCTTCTTCCAAAACCCGTTAGAACTTATTATAAGAAGTCAACTCCATATCTTGAAAAATTCCTCTTATGGAGTTAATTCTTACCTATCCTTATCATCTTAAGTTCCTCATGGAATAACTTTAGGAAATTGAAGATAAATCTTCTTTAGAAGAGGAACCATCTTCTCATGAGCCTCAACCAACTAAATTTCATGCCATTGAATCCATTTTTCCATCTTCCAAACCTTCCATAGATTTCCTTGAATAAGACATGATCAATGATGATATCCTCTTTCAATATGATGATCCACCCCTCTTTTTAAAAATAGCCATTAATACCAACCTCATTCATAAAGTATTAGTATATGAAGGGTCCTATATTAATGTGGCATCTCTATGGCTCATCCAACAACTTGGATATAAAAAAATCATGTTAAACAAACTCAATAGACATGTCATGGATTTAACAAAACTAATCAAAATCCACTTGGTTATATTTATCTCCATTTACATTTGGAACTAAGACTATATAAACTAAGCTCATGGTCCTCAATTTACCCTTATATTACAAGATACTCCTAGGATGCCCATGGAATCATCGAATGAGGTTTATTGCCTCTTCTGGTAGCCAATGTATCATGTTCCTTCATAATGGTAAAAGGTTTAAACATGAAACTGATCCTAACTCTTAGAGTATTCATCTTCCAAATCCCATTTCCCAATATCAAATTCCCACCATCCCAAGAAATAACAGTGCTCTTTTTCTCACATTCCTCAAGATGAATCCTTATTTACATGTCACTCATGTTGATTATGATGAATATGAGCCTAATGATTTGTAAAATACCTACAACACTACCAATATACCTCCCTACATCTTAGAGTAGATACCTCCATCTTTATTGCATCATGATTTCACCATCCCTCTCATTAATGAGATCACTAACTTCCCCCCTCCATGTAATTCTTAGGAAGCATCTTACATATAAGATGAATTCACATGCAATTATTATGGAGTGGCTAAATTATTCCAAGATACTTTAATCATGTCTCAACATAAATTTAATGATTTCGTCATCTCCCCTTTTAAAGGTCCTCCTATATCATAAGCATGTACAATTTCTCTAGCTTATTATTACAACTACATCATGGCCCAAGCTCAATTCTTGAGACTTGGATGTCTAACATTATCAAAAAGCTCTAGCTAAAACACACACTTTTAGTCATGATGTTCATACCATTTCAATATATTTTGCATTTGCACCCAAAGTTCATGTACCTCATGATAATTCTCCACTCCTCGATACCCCTTGGTTGGTGAAACAAATCTTACCCTCTAAACATCTATGAAATCCATCATATTCTATACCTCTTACCAAACTAGTCATTCTCTCCAATCTTCTCCCCATAAATAATGCTAACAATTAACCAATCAAATAAAATCAACCTTCTTCTTCTACTCTACCTACTCTAGATATTACACTAAATGCCAAGGCTATAGATGTATACCAAGTACATTCTAAATATGACTATCACAATAATAAAATCATTGATCATGAAGTATAGGTGGAGTATATTGGTCTTCTTCCCACTTTGCCTAGCAATGAATCAATTATTAAATTGATCAATGCTCAATAACCTCAAATCCCTTAGAAACATCATAAACCTGGGAATTTTAAGTAAAAATCCCCTCATTTTAATAATTTCATCATTATAATTAATCCTAAAATAAATCCCATTTCATCTCTACCTAACACATCATATCATTTCCAAGCTAGAAATTCTATTCTTATTAAGGAAACTATAAGAATAAAATATGATACCCCATCATGCCCTTGACCAATCACAATATATCAAGAATTTATACAAACTACACATAATAACTTTAGTTTTTTATTTATTAAATATTTTGATACTTTTGCTTGGTCTTATGCAGGCATGTCTAGCATTTCTCTTAGCAATGTCGTGCATAATATCACCACCTAACTTGATGCCAAACCCATGAGACAAAAACAAAATAAATTTCCCCCTAAAGTTTCCATTTAATTCCATACAAAAATCCTTAAACTTTTCGATGCTAAATTTATCAAGCTTATGGACTATTCAGAATGGGTCTCAAACATTATTCCTATGTAGAAAAAATTCACAATGGTTATTCACAGTTGCATTGATTTTTATAGCCTAAATCTTACTTGTCCCAAGGATAACTTCCCTTTACCTTCCATAAATTCCATTTTCAATTCCATTGTTGGCTATGAAATGTTATCCCCTATGGGTGGTTTTTTGGGTTACAATCAAATTCATATTTCCACCAAAGATCAACATAAGAAAACTTTCACCATAGAATGGGGCATCTATTATTATGTTAAAATTCCCTTCATCCTAAAAAATCCCATAGCTACCTATCAATGAGATATAACCCACATTTTCCATGACCTTATCCATAAGAATCTAGAAACCTATGTGGACAACCTCATTGCCAAGTTTAAAAGCTATAAAACTCATCTTTTTGATCTTGCTATCATCTTTGATCACCTCATCAAATATAAAGTTATAATAAACTCCAATAAATGTGTCTTTGGCATCACATCTTTAAAATTACTAGGGTTTTGAGTCTCTCTTTATGTTATTGATGTAGATCCCATTAATATCAATGTTATTGTCAACATTCTTATCCCTCATTCCATTCTAGATATCTACACTTACCTTGGCAAATTGGGGTCATAATATGATTTGTCCTTGAAATGGTTTACTACATTTATTTTGTTAATTATGTTCTTAAGAAATGAAATTCTCTCAAATGGATGTATCCATGTCAGATAGAGTTTGACAATGTGAAATCATATTTGATTCATCCACCCACCCTTCATCCACCTTATAATGATCATCATTTAATCTTATATAATTATTCCATTCTTGTATTAGTTGGTGTAATTCTTTCCCAAAAAGATGATATTGGAAGAGAATATGCCATCTATTATATCATTCAAGGCCTCATTAACTATGAAAAATGTTATACAAAAGTATGGCATGATTGGTTCGCTATATATTTTGCATCTAAAAAGCTTTGTCATTATATGTTTTATCAAACAACTTATGTTATCATTAATTATAATCCACTCCATCACTTCTTCTCTAAATCCTTTCTTCCTAGAGATATAACTAGAAATTGGATGGTTCTTCTAATGGAATTTTATCTCTACATCATTATGCAATCAAAGGAAAAATCATTGTTAACCAACTCATAGTATTTCCCATACCTATTACCGACCACCCTAAAGATAGTCTTCCTAATGATAATATCCTCTATATTGAAGGTATTAATCAATATGTATATCTTAAATATTACTTATATAATTTCACTATTGATCTTGAATCAAGTAATCTATAAAAATTCTCTATCATTCCTGATACTACTAAATCTAAAGTATCCATCGAAGAACTTTTGGAAATTAATGTTGATTTACATAAAGATACTTTGACCCTTAATTTTGATGATGCCAAGTGCCTTCAAGGAGTTGGGGCAAGTTATATCCTCACTATTCCTCTAGTTAAAATTATACCTTTGGCATTTCACCTTACATTTCATGTTAATAATAACATGGTGAAATATGAAGCATTAATCCTAGGAATGCGAGTGACACTTGATCTAGAAATTACATATATGCATGCTTTGGGTAACTCCCAACTCATTTTAATCTAGGTTAATGGTGATTATCAAGGCCAAATATAAAACCTTATTATCAAATAGACATAACCCTTACAAAATAATTCACTTCTTTTACCATTGAGCCCATTGCTTAAGATCAAAATTCCATTTTTGATTCC
Source organism: Torreya grandis (assembly GCA_037957365.1). Lineage (NCBI taxonomy): Eukaryota > Viridiplantae > Streptophyta > Pinopsida > Cupressales > Taxaceae > Torreya > Torreya grandis. Next base: position 4,255,837 of record JARHVA010000828.1, read on the forward strand.
ATTACTTCTTCATCATTTATTTTTCATCCACACTAACTTCTTATTGATTATATCTTTATTATTAAAATAAGAAATTAACCATATTCCATTAAACCATAAAATTCACTTATCTACCATATTAAATTTGTCACCATTTGATAGCCCATGGTATAAAGACATCATTCAATTCTTTGACCATCAAACCTATCCTCCAAATATAGATTCTCATGAAAAGACTTGAATTCACAAACAATATTTCAAATATATTTTTTTATATGACATATTTTAATATCACAATTTTGAAGGTACCCAATGTATGTAATAAAAATGCATCATGTCTATAAATCAATCGAAACTCATAGAAGATAGATCATACTTACACTTTTGATTAAGGATACATTAGATAATTGAGAATATGACAAATATGGGGATTTATTATCACAATAAACAATGTTAGGGAGGGTTAAAAAAACTCTAGTCAAGCACAATCATGTAATAACCCTAACTAAGCCCTATGTTTTCATATTTCATTAAACTGATAACAAGTAAAGTAAAGAAATCTAATCTAGTGATCACCAAAGCTTGTGGCACAATATGGGGGATAGTAAAAAAAACATACATAGGAGAATCTAAATTAATTTATTTATGAGTAAGACCCTAATGCATGATAAAAAAGAGTAATATTATTCAAATCTGGTACTTATGCTACTTCTATCTACTAAAGAGATGAGCAAAGTTAGAGAATACTTACCTAAAAGATGAAATTGATGAGACTCAATCTTTCTCTTGGCTAAAAGGGACTCACAAGAGGTTGTTGTGGTTTGTAAGGATCACTAAGAAAGGTCAAAGCATCCAAGACTTCTCCATATGACTAGATTATCCAAGTATAAACCTTAAGTTAAGACTCCTCAACTAAAATGGTTGAAGATTAGATTATAAAGAAGTGTACTTGAATAATAACTCTTATTCATTGGTAAATAATTATGAAATGATATTTTATATATAAGTGGATTTAACCCTAATATCTTCCAAAAAATAAATTCCCATAGGGTCAACCTAGTACAATTATAGATACAAATTCACTAGGTCATCTAGGTTAGCCAAGAGTTGACCTAAACCCTAAATGAATTTTACCCAAAATAGTACAAATTTGACTCAATAAACTATCAAAAGGTGATCAAGGTGAGGAAAATAGGGATGAAAAGTGGGAAATGATTGGAGGAGTGTTAAAAAGAGGATTAGCAGCTTTGGGAGTGGTTTTAGGAGCTAGTTTGATTGGTAATAAGTGGCAATAAGGGATAATAATCCTTTGAATCACCAATGGTCTATCCACCCTTTTCCCAATGCAGCCCTTATGGCATGTACTCAAAGAGATTAAGACTCGATGGGTTACTACAAGATAGAAAGTATCAATAATTGACATAGTTAAAAATATTATATGTATACATATACCCACTTAAAGCTCATCATGTCTCACTCAGGTGCAATAGGGGATGCTGCTTCAAGAAAGATCATAATAACACACAATGTTGAGGCTAAAAAAAATTATAGTATTTTAAAGTAAAAATAACTAAAATTAAATGATGGAAAGGAAAATAACCAAAAATTAAATGTGATGCATACCTTGACTTACCCTTATTGTTGGATGATTATCTGTTGTGTTTGTATTTTGATTATGGAGGGCACAAAGACTACTTTTGACAAACCCAAGAATACAAAAATAAAGAGAAAAAACAAATAGATGTAGGAAATTTGAGATAATTGGTGCTACGTGGATAGGATGTACTAGGAAATTTGGAAAGCTGGTGTTAGAGGTGTTATGTTAGACCAAATAACCAGGTCACAATTTAGAGTAAATTGGGTAACCTAAAAGCCAAGGCTACTAAAGATTGAGAAACTCAAACAAGTAAACCTTAAGTAAGAAATCAAAAATCACCAAATCAAACCAATAATACATGTCAAAAAAGGATGGTAATCAAACATCTATGTAAAATCAGTAAAAATCCTTAAACAAATATGGGCAAGTAAAAATGGTAAAACAACATTGATGAGTGAGAAGTAACAATACTTACTCAATCATCAATGGAAAAAAGTGCATAAAAGGGAAAACAACATTGGTGAGTGAGAAGTAATAAGCCAACCTCACTCAACAATGGAAAATGTACATGAAAATAGAAATGTATTCAGGTGTGTGCAAAAAGGGGTAGTACAATAATGGAAAATGGTAAAATAAATTAAGGCATATCTAGAATCAAGGAATTAGAGGAAAACATGCTAACATAGATTGTTATGCAAATTTCATCTATAAAAAGAAACAAAAGCTAAAGTTAAGAAAAAATATCAAGAACTTGTAACCATTGCCAAACACATTATAAATAAGGAATGAAAAGATAGTGATTTTACGAGGAAGGATAGGTACTATCCATGGTCTTAAATTATAATTCATAAAATAAAAACCCATAAGGGATCTAGAAAGAGGATTTTGAAAAATAAATGAGATAAGAAAAAGGTTGTATTTGTGAGGAAGGTTAGGTCCTATCCATGGTCTTACACTATAGCTCACAAAATAGAAACCCAAGGGGTGAAAAAAGAAAATAAGAAGACTATAGGACATCATGAGGAAACCTAGGTCCTATCCATGATTTTATAATGCAACTCATGGTAAAAAAAGGAAACCCAAAAGACAAAAAGGAAGGACTAAGGTTTGTGAAAGTAAAAAACTACTACATAAGGAGAGACTAGTGTAAGTATCCTACAAAATTTTTTAGATAGATATCATATATAGAACATGAAAATAAAGGAATGTTGAAGCAAAATAATTTTTAAGGAATTACACGTTGGTGGGATCTTAGAAAACATGGCCTTCATTAGTTTGAAGTTGATAGGTACTTGGACCAAGAATATCTTTGACTAAATAAGGACCCCACCATTTTTAGGTGTATTTACATTCTTGATCATGAGTTTAGTATAATTTAAGGACAAGATCACCAAAATTAAATGTGCAAATTTTAACATGTTTGTAATGTTGTTTGGCAATATGGTCCTTGTATTGGTGATTATGTTTGAAAGAATAAAGATGAGGCTCATCAAAGAGATCAAGGGCATGAATGCAAGCCTCACATAATTATTCATTAGGTATGATACCATGAAGAGATATACAGAGAGAGGGAAGCTCAAATTCTAATGGAAGGATTGATTTAGAAACATAGATTAGAGAGAATAGTGTTGCCCCAGTGGTAGTTTGTATGTTAGTCTGATAGGTCCAAAAATAAGTAAAGAGATGAAATATTTGGTGAGAATAGTTACAAGTTGATGATAATAAATTATATTCTCACTTTTTCATTTTTAATCACCATTGACTTGGTATCAAATGAGCTAATAATCACCTAAGGCATGCAGGTATTGTATATCTAAATCAAGAGTAGATTTCATACCTAAGATTAAAGCTTTATACTCTAACATATTATTAGTGATGTCAAATGTTAAGTGAAAAGGTAAAGGAAGGATTTAGTCTATCTCAATATTTGATAAGATGTTTAAAGATGATGGTAAGATAAAAATGATGAGTCTTACAACTTTTGGAATTATCAATGAGGTCATCCACATAATTTTCAATAATGTTGTGGATAAGATCATGAAATATGTGAGTCATTGATCATTGATAAGTGGATTCAACATTTTTGAGGTTGAAGGGAATTTTAACTACCAATAAGTACCCCATTATATGGTGAAATTAATGAAAATGTGAATGACCATAGTGAAATTTTTCTAAATAGGAACTATGTTAGAAACCCATTCAAAATAGTCCACTTATTTGATAAATTTAACATCGAGTAATTTGATGATTTCCTTGTGACATAAGGTGGAAATTTTGGGTGGAAATTTCCACTACTTTTGATGTATAGGTTTGGCTTTAGGATAAGTGATGATGTTATGCACCGCAATGATAGGGTAAATACTAGGCATGTCCTCATATGACTAAGTGAAAATTTCATGATATTTATAAAAAACTAAGCTAAATTTATTGTATTTAGTAGGTGAGATTTTGTGATAAACTATAATTGGTCGAAGGGATGATGGATTACCATATTAATTGCAAGTAGTTTCTTTGATAAGCATAGAATTACCATCTTGGAAATGGTATGGTGCATTACGTAAGGAAGAAATTGGATTTGTTTTAGGATCAATGATAGTAACAAAGTTGTTGAAACAAGGGGTTTTGGTTTTGAAATTCCCAAGTTTGTGACGTTGTCAAGGAAGTTGAGGTTCTCAAGAATGAAGTATTTCAAGAATAGATTCATCATTAGGCAAGGTAGGAAGAGGACCATAATACTCAACATCTGATTTAAGATTGATAATTTTATTAACATGGTGATCATATTCAAAATGTATCTGATGAACATTGGTGTCCTTGGCATCTAGTGTAATCTTGGGAATAGAAAAAGTAGCTGGATTAGATGGGATTGGTATGTCATTAGTATCATTGATGGGGGAAGAATCAGATGCAATGATTAGATCTATATGTGCTAGAGAAGATGTAAGAATTTATAGAGATGTGGGAGGTATGATTTGTTCTACCACCCAAGGAATATCAAGAAGTGGAGAATTCGTAGGAGATACATGACCTTCAATATCTAATTCATGATTCATAAAAATGGTATGAACATCCCAATTAAAATCATGGATTTGAGCTACAGTTTTTAGATAATGTTAAACATCTAAGTCTCGAGATTGAGCTTGGGCCATTATCTAATGATCATCATATGTTGGAGAAATTATACATGCTTACGATTCAAGGGAAGTTTTAGAATGTGAAATTCCAATATTAATAAATGTACATGGAGACATGTTGAGAAGATATTGAAATAATTTAGCCATTCCAAAGTCATTATAAGTGAAGGCTTCTTAAGGTAAATAAGGTTCTTTAGTATTGCAAGGAGGGGAAAATCATTAATCTCATTAATGAGAGGACTAGTACAGTCCCAAGGTAATAAAGAAGGAGGAAGCCACTCTAAGATATAAGGAGGTAGCTTGGTAATATTATAATTATGTTGAAAATCAAATGTTCATCATCATTTGAGTCAAAAAGAGTGACTTATAAATTAGGATTGATGTTGATGAACTTGGGCAAATAATCACTATCGATCTTAGAAATGGTAAGAATATGATATTGAGGTTTCAGATTAGGGAGTTGAATACTCCAAGGGTTGGGATTAGCCTCATGCTTATATCATTTTCCATTATGTAAGAATTTAATACATTGGCTACTGAAATAATTAATAGCCCTCATTCTTTGATTCTATGGGTGACCAAGGAGTATGTTATAAGATAAGGGTGAATCAAGGACCATAAGATTAGTTAGAATGGTCCTATGTTATATGGTTAGGGGAATCCAAATACAACCAAGGGGCTTTTGATTATTCTTATCAAAACCATGACAGATAAGGTGGCTTTTCTTGAAATGATCCTTGTTATAACTAAGCTGTGGGATAAGTCACAAAGATGTCACATTAAAACCAGAGCCTTCATCAACTAAAAATTTATGAATAATGGTAGTATTAATGGCTATCTTAATGAAAAGTGGAATATCATCAGCATGAAAAAGGATTTCATCATTGATCATGTCCTCTTCAAGAAAATCAATAGAGGGATTGGAAGGACACACAGTTTTAATAGTTTGGATGTTTGTAGGTTGAGGTTTAATATGAGGTGGTTATTCATCTATATAATATGGATATTTGATTTCTTATAATTATTTCATAAGGAATTTATGATGATAATGGGATGTAAAAACTAACTCCATAAGTGGAATCTTACAAGGCATAGATTTTATTTCTTCAAGATAGTTCCAATGAGATTTAGAAGAAGAACTAGCATGATGTTTAAGAGAAAAGGTATATTTTGAAAGACTGGAGCTAGTTGGGGGTTTGGAAGGAGGAAGTGGTTCCTCAAGGGATTTCAAAGTGAGATTCTTGGTTGTAGTATCTTTAAGAATTTGTTCCTCTAAATATGGTTTCTTAGGCTTGGTAATAGGATCTTTATGCTCTAGATTGTGATGATAATTGACCTTAGTGGTATTAACATATTGAAATTTATTGTAATACTGGTAATAGTCAGCATCAATGGCACGCACAAACATTATTGGTAATTTTTTTATTATTATTGGTGGAAAAATATTTTCGGTTATTTGAGGTAGAAGCTTTAGGAACTTGTCATTTTTGAGAATCAATGGTGTACTCTTAATGATGATGGTTGATCATGGCTTCATGATTAAATGAATCACCAAGCATATAAGAGACAAAAATTTAGTGATACCTATACAAGATTCAGGGGAGTGACTAATGTTGGCATGAAAGCAACAAAATTGATTAGTGTCATACCACTTAGGAAGATTTTTAGGATAAGTAAAAGGTTTAGAGGGTGGTAAAAATTATTTCATATAATACACCAAGAGTGGTGTATTAGGAGATGAAGGGATGATAGCTTTAGAAACTCATGGTTTGGTTTGACGAGTATTTCCAATGATAAAATTATTATATGTTTGAAAATATCCTTTAAGAAGTTTAGGATTAGGTCTGAATTACTTCATGAGAAAGTATTGATGTTCAGATTGGTCAAGAGATCCATTAAATGTTTGGGGAGTAAAGGTTAAAACCTTATATTGAAGATAAGGATTTAAATAAGTTATAAAGAGTTTGAACAAGTTGGTAAAAGGTTTAGAGGGTGGTAAAAATTGCTTCATTTACTGCACCAGGAGTGGTGTGTGAAGAGATGAAGGGATGTTAGCTTTGGTAACTCTTATATTTGTTTAAAGAGTATTACTAGTGATATAATTAGTAGATGTTTGAAAATATCCTTTGATAAGTTTAGTATTAGGTTTGAATTACTTCATGAGAAAGTCTTGATGTTTAGCTTGGTCAATAGCTTCATTAAATGTTTGGGGAGTAAAAGTTTGAACCTTATATTGAACAAAAGGATTTAAAGTAGTTAAAAAGAGTTTGAACAACTTATCGTCATTCATGTTATGATCATCTTTATTGGCCAAATATTTATATCTTTTAATAAATCCATGAGTTGATTTGGTGGGAGATTGCTTAGCATTGATGAAGTGGATAAGATAATTTTTAGGAAGATCATTATGTTGAAACTCTTTAACCAAAGGATTGAATAAAACCTCAAGTTTCTAAATGGAATGTTAATGAATTTGGTTATACCATTTTAATACATCACCAGTGAAGGTTTTGACTGAGAGTTTAGTTATGGTGAAAGTATTAGCTTGGATCCACTCTTTACAAAGATTGCCAAAGGATTTGAAAAAGGATGCAGGGTCTTTAGTTCCATCATACTTGATAGTTGGATATATGTTACCAATATCAATGGACACAATGAAGGGAGATAAAGGCTCATTTTGAATAGTTTGAAGCATTTTGTTATTCATTTCAGGTTGAGGAGTAACATTACCTAAGGCATATCTGAGGGGTGGAGGAATATAATTGGGATTTACTTGAGGATGGATATCCAAAGATTGATTAACCATGCTAGTCAAATGACATTGTATTTGCATCATTTGAGAGGTGTTGGATGTTTTCATTATGTCCATTTGTTGTATGACTTATGTAAGAAGTTGAGTCATATCAATATGTGGGTTGGTGTTTGTAGGAGAATTCCCCAAATTGGTATTATGGGAGGGTTATTAGAAGATGGATTATTAGTGGGATTTTTGATTAAACTTGTGTCAATTACGTCACATTAGTTTGAATATTTTGAGGATGGGAATTATATTGATAGGTATAGAGAGGATCATATGAACCTATTTGATCTTGAGGTTTGATTTTCAACATGTTACAAGCCACAAATGAAGGAGGGGAAGAGGTTCCCCAAGAGTGAGGGTTCTCTTGGGAGGAAAATAGAGGGATAAATGAACATCCCATATAGTATCTAAATGGATTTAGGCTATCCAAGAATATTATTATAGGGGACTTCATGATTTTTTGAAATAAATGAAAAAAAATGCTAAGGAAAATAGAGAACTGAGTTAGATAGATAGGGAAAGCAGTAAGAGTACTGAGTCAATTGGTTCTACCTAATATTGAAAATAGTGTCTAAATTTTGAGGAAATAAGGATATAGAGTTGATAGGGTCAACCTAGTTCTACAACTTAGGACAAAAAATAGGCAACAAAAAAATACAAAGGTGATAAGGTTGACCTAGTGCTATATCCTAAGGGGTAGAAAAGAATACTATGTCAACACAGTCGACTCAGTTCTACATGTAGGGGAATAGATAGTCTATAAGAGACTATGTTACTAAAATAAGACACATTTTTCAAGTATTTTTATAAGTAGGAAATGGAAAGAAACACACAATCAATTAGGTTAATGAGGATGATCCAATTGAGGCACATAACACAAACCCTTACACCAATGTTGGCCAATGTAAGTTTTTAAAATACAATATACAATTGATAAAATATCAAGAAGTCAACTTGGAAGGTAAATGCTAAATAAGTGGTCATTTTAAATATTGTTAGACTATTAGAGTATGATTTAAAGTGTGATAGGATGTTTGACTGAAAGTAAGGAACTAAAAAGTAATCTATGGATGGTTTTAGGATGTTTAGGCTGAAAGGGATTTGTGTTAGGATGTTTAGGCTTGGTATTGGGGCCTACCCCCTCACTTCACACACCACAATGATAAGGGTGTCAGGTTCTTTGCCAATATATACCATTAACCATGAGTTTATAATTGGATAAAAAACAAAGTTGGTTTCCCCCTTGGTGATGAAATCCAAGTAGGTATGACTTGGGTAGATAATTGTTTAAATGCATTTTAAGATTATGTGATTTGTTAGTGTGTGAAAAAAAAAGAGAAAAATAGTGAAACTAAATGGTTTATTGAAAAACACCTAATTAGACTATGTGATATATTCTAAGCATATAAACAACTAAAAATATAAGTGTGAGTTAATTAATAGCATATAAATGTTAATTCCAACTTTAAACATAGTACAATGTTAGCTCAAATGACAATGTATGCAAAGATTATAGAATAGAGTCGACAGTGTCGCTAGTGAACTACTAAAGAAAGGGTCTATTAAGAACTACATTGAGAGTGTTAACATATTATTTTAGATATAAGACAAAATATAGAACTAGTTCGATAAGGTGGACCTAGTTTTCTATATAAGGCCAATTTTAAAGACTAAAAACTATGAAAAATGGAACTATAATGAATAAAATAAATGTAAGAGAAAGAGAAAGTAACCTTGGTGGGTTGGAAGATGTAGAGGAAAGTGAAGTTGTTGTTGAAGTGCCTTGATTTTTACTTGTAAATTCTACCAACTGTGTTGACTAGGTCAACCTAGTTCTATAGTTCCCTATTTTCTGAAGCTTATGAAGAATATTGTGCCAATAGTGTTGACTTGGTATGTTTTATGGAAGTTTGGAAGTGTACTATGTTGCTAGAGTCAGCCTAATAGCCTATCTATAAGTAAAAACCTATACTATGTCAACCTATTCAACCTAGTAGCCTATATTTGATGAAGACCTACACAAATGGAATAGAGTCATATTGATGAAACTATGTGCTAAACATGTGCATATAATTCAGAAACTATACCATCACTATCGACCTAGTATTGCAAATATAGAATAATAATAAATAAAACGATAAAATCATGAAAATCATGAAATAAAACTTGTAAGGGCTAGATTCACATTGATTTCACCAAAATGTATGTAATTAGAAATGCATCATGTCTATAAATCAATCCTAACTCAGAGAAGATAGATCATACTTACACTTTCGATTGGGGATACACTAGATAACCAAGAACACGACCAATATAGGGATCTTTTAGACCTAATTAATGGATATATTATCACAATAAATAATTTTAAGGAGGGTTCCAAAGCTTCCAATCAATCAAAATCATGAAATAACCCTAACTAAGCCCTATGTTTTCATATTTCACTAAACAAATAACAAGTAAAGCAAAGAAATCTAATCTAGTGTTCACCAAAGCTTGTGGCACCATATGGGGGTTAGTAAACAAACAAACATGCATAGGAGAATCTCAATTAATCTATGTATTATTAAGACCCTAATGAATGAAGAATAAGAGCAATATTATTTGAATCCAATACTTAAGCTACTTCTATTTACTAAAAAGGGAGAAACGTTAGAGAAAACTTACCTAAAAGATGAATCCATCGAGACTCAATCTCCCCTTATCTAAAGGGGATTCACAAGAAATTTTTGTTGTTTTTAAGGATCACTAAGAAAGGCCAAAGCATCTAAGACTTATCCATAAGACTAGATTCTCCAAGTAGAAACCCTAAGCTAAGACTCCTCAAATAGAATGGTGGAAGAGTAGATTGTAAATAAGTGCAAGCAAATAGTAACTCTTATTCATCGATAAATAATGACAAAAATATCTTGTATATATAGGTGAATTTAACCCTAAGCCCTTATAATAGTTTTGGATGATAGGGTTGATGCAGTCAACCTATTATAATTATGGAAAAAAATTCATTAGGTCATATGATAGGTTAACCAATAGCCAACCTAGACCCTCAATGAATTTTATCCAAAATAGTACACTGAGGTCAACCTAGTATTGTAGACTATCAAATGGGGTTTAAGGTGAGGAAAATAGGGATGGAAAGCAAGAAATGACTAGAGGAGTGTGAAAAAGAGGAGTAGTAGCTTAGGGAGTGGTTTTAGGAGTTGGTTTGATTGCTAATAACTGGAAATAAGCGAAAACAATCCTACAAATCACCAATGGTCTACCCACCCCTTTCTTGGTACACCCTATAGGGTGTGCACTCAGAGAGATTGAGACTTAATGGGTTATTTCAAGATAGAAAGCATCAATAATTTATAAATTTGAAAATATTATGTGTATACACCTTAATATATTATGTTATGGAAGAAGAGGTTTCTCCTCGCCTTGAATAAACACATGGTGGTATTTACATTGGTCACTGTAGTGGACATGATACAACACATAAATGCTTATGTATGTGTTATTCTTTTCCTAATCTTAAAAAGGATGCCATCAAGTTTTCTAAAAAGTATAGTCTATTCAAACTTCATGATGATCTAATCCATTCACCTCTATTTGAGCTCTAAACTATGGAGTTTCCCTTGCCATTCTCAATGTGGGGATTAAATCTCATAGGTAAAATACCTAGATAATAGGATGGGCATGTCTTTATCATCATGACTACCAAGTATTTTACCAAATGGGTTGAATCCATTCCTCTCATTAATGTCACCAAAACCACCATTTATAAATTCATCCTAAATAAAATATTTTTTTTCTTTGGTATTCCTCATACTATCATTTCTAACAATGGTGGTAATTTTAAAACTAAAGACGTCAAATAACTCTATGCTAAATTCAAAATCAATCACAAGTTTTTGATGCCCTACCATCTATGATGTAATGGCCAAGCTAAGGTCATTAAAAAAATCCTTAGTAAAATTCTCCAACAGACATTACGTGAAACCGACATGGATTGGCATCTTCATGTATATGCCACTCTTTGGGCCTCTAGTACTAGCATACATACTATCACTAAGGCAACACCATTTTTTCCTAGTCTATGGTTCTAAATCACTCCTCTCATTATAAATTGAGATTCCCTCTCTCTATGTGCCTATTCATAGTATCATCCCTAATAAATAATTGCGTGAAACTTGCCTTCATTATCTTGATCTTTTTGATGAACACCATCTTTCTTCTCTACAACACAACTGCCAATACAAGGCTCACATTACTAAATAACATAACAAAAGGGTTAAAGTTAATGTTTTTGATCTTGTCCTTAAATTGGACTACACACATGAAAAAGAAGGTAAGTAAGCCCAAAAATGGTGGGGCCCTTACTTAGTAAGACACATACTTGGTCCTAGCACCTATTGCCTTTAAACTAATTAAGGACATATCTTCAAATAACCCACCAATGCTAATTTTTAAATAAGTATTTTGCCAATATATTCTCTTATTATCATGATTTACATATGTTATCATTATAACACTTTTTTTAGGATACCTACATGGGTCTCACCCTCTATATCAATTTCTCTTTCCATAAACCTCAGTTCTTTCTTTTGGGTCTTTGGGTTTTAATTTTCTCATGAGTTGCATTATAAAACCATGGATAAGACTCAATATTACTCATTATTTCATTTTTTTCTCATTAGTTCCATAATTGTTAATGATTTTTACACCCACTTAGGTTTTTATTTTGTGATTTGTAGTGTAATACCATGGATAGAACTAGGCCTTCCTCACAAATACCATCTTTATCATTTATTTTTCACATGCTTTGTGCACACTCTTATGTTTATATTTTATGAGTTTTATTATAAGACCATGGATAGGACCAGCCCTTCCTCATAAAATTACCATCTTTAATTTAGTGTCCCTTGTCTAGAATGTGTTTGTAATGGTTACAAGTTTATGATCTTTTGTTCTTAGCTTTAGCTTTTGCTTCTTTTATGGATAAAATTTACACAAGAATAAAATGTTATCATATTTTCCTATAATTCCATCATTATTTTGATAAGCAATCACACTTCACAGTCATTGTATCCCTTTTTCACCCTTTGTCACATTTTTTGTGATCTAAAGTAAATCAAATTATTTCATGTTCATTCCTCTTGATTTCATTTCCTTTCATTCCACTCTAGATAAACCAAGATCAAAGTCAAGATAACACTTTTATTTCAAATAAATTAATAAGACTCTTATACACCATGCTCTTTAAGTTATCTTTATTAGAAACCAAGTCCAAATTTTTCAAATGATAGTCATATTGAGCGCCTGTGTTCGGTTTTCAAAATTCATATGAAGGAGGAATATAAAATCCATCAAAATTTTTAAAATTCAAATCATTTTAAATAAAAGGCAATGATATAAAAGGCAACATGCAAATTCAAAATTTAAAATCACACCAAAAGACATGATTAACAACACATATCATATTTCCACTCAAATCTCAAACTCCAAAATTAGGCTCATGATAAAGCCGATGTCCATTAGGATGTGGTAGGCTAATAGATTGGAATAGGAGAAATAAAAAAAATCTATGATGCTACCTAGTTTTTCATGCAAGTAACCAATATTCAGATTAGACCATGACTCTGTAAGGGGTCCTAAAGAATGGGGAACACATTATGGGAAGATAGGTCCATTTTAATTTTCGTGCATATAGCCTTCATGGGATGATATTCATACTTAATTAGAGATCCCAAGCTTTGTGTGTCTAGGATAATTTCTTTAATGTACTTAATATCAAAATTCCTCTTATTTTGACAAACTTAAGTTCAGTGTCTTGACTTTAACAAAGAGTTTCTCTACCTTGATTTTTCCTTCATTTTCCCCCTCCACCCATTTAATTTCCACCCTTGACAGGAATGTGTGATTCTAAATATATTTTACCACTTCTATAATTCCCTCTTATTTACATCTTAAAGACATTCTAGCACTACTTTGTTTTGGTTTTATCTATCATCAAAACAAAATAATATGATTGAGTGGCTATGAATTATCTTATTTATACCATTACTCTATATTTATAGACTTGCCTTTCTTTTGCTATTTTTTCATTGTTATACCTATTTTCTTTGAAAACCTAAGTCAATTTCTACTTTCATGTTATTTTTCCATTTTTGAGTGGCGTAGGCTTGTTTCGTCTATCTCACCAATGTTATTTTCCCTTTTATGCACTTTTTCGATTGATGTTTGAGTTAGGATTGTTATTGCTCATCAATGTTAATTTAAAATTTTATTTCCCAAATTTTTTTAAGTAAGGATTGTTACTACTTTCACATTGATGTTTTGTTACCATTTTTTGGCATATGTCCTTACTTTAACTTGGTGAGTTTTCCTTTCTTACTTAAGGTTTACTCATTTGAGTTTTGCAATCTTTAGTAACCTTGGATTTTTGGTTACCTAAATTACTCCAAAATTTTAACTTGGTCATTTAGTATTAAATTGTCATTTATTACCCCATATTTCCAAATTTCCAAGTACATCCCATTTACACTTCATTAGTTATCTTGGCTTTCCTGCATTTGTTTGTTTTTTCTCTTTAGTTTGGTATCCTTGGGCTTGTCAAGAGTAGTCTATGCACCCTACACGATCAAAACTAAAAACACAATAAATAACCATTTAGTGATAAATATAAGTTAAGGTACACATACATTGCTTTTATTTTTAACTATTTTTTTCAGCCATATAATTTTAGTCACTTTATACTTTAAAATGCTCAATTTTTTTTAGCTTCAGCATTGTGTATTGTTATGTTCTTTTCTTAAAACACCATCCCCTATAACACCTGAGTGACACATGATGATATTTTAGTGGGGAATATGCATACACATAATATATTCAATCTTTATCAATTATGAATACTTTCATTCTTGCATTAACTTGTTGAGTCTCAAACTCTCTGAGTACATGTCTTAAAGGATGCACCAGGAAAGGGGTGGGTAGACCATTGGTGCTTCACAAGATTATTGTCCCTATACTATGACTTACTATCAATCCAAACATCTCTTAAAATTACTTCCCTAAGCTTTGCCTCCTTTTTTTTACCTTAATCTATTCATTTTACGTTTTCATTAGCCCCTTCCTAAGACTAAAACCCTTTCCAATGGTTTATGTGCCATTATGAGTCCCATAGAATATGTACTCTAATTGATGAAACATATTTACGGTCTAGGTTGGCCCTAGGCTAACCAAAACCAAGACCTAATTTATTTTTATCAATAATGATATAGAGTCGATTGTGTGGACCTTGTCAGATAAACTTTCATAAAGGTTTAGGGTTAGATTCAGCTATATATACACATTCATTTAACCATTATATAAATCAAGGGTTATTTATTCATTTTCACTTCTTTACAATCTTATTTTTTGTTGTTCTAATTTAGGAGTTATAGTTTAGGTTTTCTACTTAGAGAAGAATCTTGTCTTGTGTAAAAGTATTAGATGTTTTGGCCTTTTTAGTGATCCTTACTAACCACAACAGCCTCTTTTGAAGCACATTTTGCCAAGGAAGAGATTTAATCTTGACAAGTTCATCTTCAAGGTAAGTATCTCTAACTTTACTCCTCTATTTTAGTAGATATAATTAGCATAAGTAATGACTTTTGAATATATTGCTCTCTCCATGCATTAAGGTTTTACCTATACATAGTTTAATTATGATTCTCTCTTAATTAGGATTTTCTATTTATGTTTACTAACCCCTATTTTAAACCATAATATTTGGTGAACACTATATTAGATTTTACTTACCATTATACTTTGTGAATATGAAAACATAAGACCTAGTTAGGGTTAGTGTATAATTTTGCTTGACTGGAGGCTTTATAAGCCTCCCTAGTGATTTTATTGTGATAAGAGATCCCTCAGTTAGATCTAGTGGATCCATATTGGTCATGACCCAAAATATTTAATCTATCAACATTCTAAGGGGTAAGTATGATTTATCTTCTTCGACATAGGATTAATTTATAGACTAGTTGCATTTTCATTTTGCATGCAATATCTAGATAATTATAGGTTGCAATTTCCTACCACCAAAAATTGAGTTTAGTATGAAGAACTAATCCTCAATCTATAGTTCACACTAAAACATAATGCCAAGTAGTTAAAGATATTTGGTGATTTAAAGTTGGTTGTAATCTATATCAAAAATAAATATCAATGCAAACTTACTTAATTGAAGAAGTACAAGCATAGAGTATGGGACCTGATCGAATCCTTCATAACATTCAACATCAAGCTTATTATAAGAGAGAAAAATTAGACATGATATTCACTATTGGATTAAGCTACCAACATAACACCACTCCAAGAATACAAGATGTATAAATTTTATGCAGAGTTACTTCCTTGGCCCTCTATCCTAGACATCATGGATAAAATATAGGTATTTAATGATGATCAACATTTTATACAATTTACGAATAACTATAGATCCTTTAAATCCCAAATAATGGATGAAAAGGATGAAAAAACCTATGAATATACAAGATTTAGGAGAATAAGTCATCCCATAACTGAAATAAATTACAATCATATGTATATGGTCTCACTAGAGAGAGCTCATAGACCCACAAGATCAAAATTAGAAACAACCTAAAGTGATTGAATTTGAATTTTTCAAAGAGAATCTAGAAACTGACCAACATCCTCAGTATGAGTTGCATTGAAATTGAGAAATAAAGTTTGAAGGGTATGCTGACAAAATACAAATATGTGATATCTTGAACATATCAAGACCTCAAAGTCTTTTATCCCAGGGTCATCACACATACTATCCCACTAAAACTAGAACACAATACATTCAGACATCAACATAGGCCAGTAAATCCAATTTTATATCCCATTTTTAGATGAAAGTTCAAAATTTATTAGATGTTAAGATCATCTTTCCAATCAGACATTCCATTTGGGTAGTTATTTTAGTGCATGTTAGGAAGAAGAATGGATAAATTAGGTTATGTGTTGACTTAAAAAATTGAACTATGCATTAAAGAAGGATAACTACCCTTTTCCCTCTTTGGATGAAGTGATCCATATTTTTTATGGATTTAAAATGATGTCATTTATGGATGGATTCTTAATCTATAATCAGGTGCTTGTAGAATCAAAATATATAATGAAGACTATATTCACCACCAAATGGGGAACTTTTTCATATAAAATGATACCTTTTGGCCTAATAAATGTGTGGTCAATATTCTAATGAGCTATGTAATTTTACTTTCAAGGACTTGCTGGCAAGTGTATCACTATATACATGGATAACCTATCAATTTTTTCAAATAATAAATATGATCATGCAGATCTTCTACAGAAGGTACTTGATACATGTAGAAGATACATAGTATCACTCAATCCAAAGAAGGGAATCTTTAGAGTTACTAAAGGAAAAATAATAGGCCATGTCATTTCCAAGGAGAAGATTTATATTGACCTAAATCAAATCTAGGCCATCTCAAAGTTAATTTCTCCTAATAGAAATAAATATTTGAAGTCTTTATTTGAAAAAATAAAATTTATAAGGAAATTTATTTCTAGATTTGTAGAAATTTTCAAGCCACTGAATGCCATGTTGAAGCAATATGATAAAATAGAGCGGATAATTGAATCCAAGAAAGCTTTATAGGATATGACTATTGCAATCACTCAAGATATAGCTATGATCAACATAGACTTCACTAAGAATTTATTCCTCTATTCATTTTATTTAGAGCACACTATATTATAAATACTCACAAAGAAGGCAGATGATAATGAACATCCAATTTCATTCATGAGTACTAATCTAAATGATGTAGAGTTAAAATATTCAATGATAGATAAGTAGATATATGCAATGGTAAAATTTGTGAATATGTTCAAGCACTACATTTTAAGGAAAA
Source organism: Torreya grandis (assembly GCA_037957365.1). Taxonomy (NCBI): domain Eukaryota; kingdom Viridiplantae; phylum Streptophyta; class Pinopsida; order Cupressales; family Taxaceae; genus Torreya; species Torreya grandis. The sequence continues at coordinate 4,273,264 of JARHVA010000828.1, forward strand.
ATATGTATTTCATTGTCCCAAAACCAATTTTCAAGCTCATGCGAGGCCATAACGAGTTGGATGAAATAAAAGGAAAGTTGATGGCAAAATTATAGGAGTTTTATCTATAAATAAAAAAAACCAAGATAGTTTGAGTCTAGGGAAGCATTCATATCATGATTAATACTAATCCACACATTTTCATAGAATAGATCAATGAGATTCAAGTAGATTGTGATGATTGGTATGCCCACATAATCCACTACTTAATCTTCAGTATATATCCCTTTGAGCTAGATAGATAAAAAAGGTGAGCCTTCAACTAAGGTAAACTCATTATATGATTAATAAATGGAGTTTTATATCATAATAATTATGAAGGCATAAATTTGAGATGTATCTCAAAATAATAAGATAAAAACATCTTAAATAAAAATTATATAATATGACATAAATTCATATTAGTAGCCAATGATTATTATACTAGATAGATAAAATTTATAGCCACAAAGAATTTTAGAGCACAAGATGTGATCCAATTCCTAGAAGAAAACATACTAAGTAGGTTTGACACTCCACTCTCCTTGGTTTTTGATAATGCTATAGTCTTTAAGTCAATGATTCATAGAGTGGGCCCTTAATAACCAAAATTTCAATCAAGTTTTCATATAATTAACACCCTCAAGGGAATGGAGTACTCGAGTCCACCAATAATAATTTAATAGATGCCATCAAGAAATCAACATAAGATAAACCAAGATAATGACATTTATTTCTGAAGTATGCACTTTGGGTAGACTAAACAAGACACAAGCATGTCCTTAAAGCTTCACCTTTCCTAATATTATATGGACAATAGTTATTTTTCCCATCATTATTAAAATACCAATGAACTAGTTTATGTAAGAGTATATGGGAGAATATGAAATAATCCAATCTAGACTATTTGACATAGTTCATATGGAAGATGCATGAATTGAAGTAGTTTATATCTTGTTAGAGGTATAATTACTGAGAGGGGGGTGAATCAATGAGAAGAAATAATCCAAATTTAATTATGATCTTTAAAAATATTCAATCAGCTACCACAAGCATTCATGAAGCATATACAACATTCATAGCAATGAACAAGAGAGATAATACAAGATCAATAAAATAACACATGACATATGTGGGAAACCCTCTTGAGGAATAAAACCCACTAGAACCTTCAATTGGACTACTATCTTATAATAAAAAGGTATAATTTAGACCAACTACAATTGATCAAGGAATTATAACCCCTATTTAGTGAGACTTCAATCCCACAAGGTGCTACTACACTTGTGTAGTTGAGTTGCAACAACAGTCAAACCTTTTAGCAAGCATTATCCTACAAGCAAGCTACAACCACCTTAGATGTTAAGTTACCATAACAATACCTATGAAAACACTTCCACCTCTGAATTGATGTCAAAAACACCTGATATGGACCTTAGCTTATCTCTCTTCACCTTTTCTCACTCTAAATCTACAAGAGTAATATGCTACCAATAGAATTATTACCTATAGGTCATATAAATAGTCCTCAAACTGATCTACTCTTTAACACATCCTCAGGGCACTCTACCCCTCCTTCACTCCATAAAAACACACACAAGCCTCTCTATAATCTCTCCATAAAGTCTCTCTATAATTTATCCATTAATTCTCTTTGTAATCACTCCATAAAATCTCTCTATAATCGCTCCTTATTATCTCACACAAAGTCTCTCTACAATCACTCCTTAGTCTCTCACATAAAGTCTAGAACCCAACATCTTTAGTTCAACTATTTATAGAGTAATCTTGATAAACACCATCTTAGTCATCCATTAGGCATGTGTTAACCCTTAATACATCTATCATATGAAGATAGGGCTTAATAAAATCTACATAGGTGGACCATAACATCTATGGGTCACCATTAAGTAGCTACACCTTTTAAACAAGGAACTTGTAGCTCTTATAGGTTTCATGGAGACCTATTCACCTATTACCACTCCCTCAAGTAAAAAAATAACACAAAACCTCTTTAAAATACATGGGTCCACTCCTTATTTCCCCTTCAACATCCTCAAATGATCATAGTCAACTTAGCTTACCTATGTGTATGCTCAAAAAAGTCAAACACAACCTTTATGAACATAGTTACCATGGATGAACACATAGTCAACTTCTTAAGCATTGTTCATTCTCAAAACAAATTTATCACACCTCCAAAATCCACATAGATCATCCTCATGTATTCTACAATATGTTCCAATATAAAATTCATCATGAAACATCAAAACACATCAATACAAGATCAAATATCCTTCTCAAGTTACTTGTAGAACATATATGAAAACATAATCAAATTTGGATCTTCATAACTTTATTTGTACACACTTTTAGATATTTAAATGTATATTTACATATGTTTCTTGAAGTCCTCTAAAAGTTCAATTTTTACTGCATGAGCAAATTCATCTTCTATCTAAACATATGATCAAAATATAGAGCTTTGGTTTTTCCTATGTAAAATTCAAATATTTGAATAACAACGATCATAGTTAACCTATGAACATAATTCTCGAATATCATGAAATCTTAACTCAAGATCAATATCGTATTTTTGATCTTATCCATACTTTAATGCATAGATTACCAAATCCAAACATTAAACATATGTCATGTTGACCTTATATCATGCAATCTAAGAACTTTGACTTCATGCGCTCTATTGATCTCTTTGGATCAACAAGGTCATTATCGATCAACGCTCATCATTTAATCAATAGTATGAATGCTCACTCACTATTGGATCATTATCTTATACCTTTACTCAGATGTTAAATGGAAAGCAACTATCCTCATATCACTACCTCTTGACTCCTTGAAGCACTCACACAAATTTTACCTTGTTCAATATTTAACACCTTCAAAAATGACTATGGGGACCCTGTCAATATACATGAGTATCCATTTTTTCACTTGAATAACTTCTTTTGTGCTTACCCATAGGATCTCAATTTTGGACTAGATGATCTACTTCCATAAGAGAATCTAACAATGTGACCCATTGATCTTATAATTCTCATGTGTGGTAGATATAACTCCATTAAAATTAATTCTTATTAACTTCTATCACAAAGCCAACCATGTCCAAATCTACTTGAGAGGCCAACCTTGATCATCCATAACTTTTGCCTCACTTCATCACATGATATAAAATTTAACACAAATGATCTATACTCAAAACTAAACAAACCCATATGATTAGGTTTTATGTAAATCCTCACATGTGTAAGATATAAAACCTTTAAAATGCACACTTGACTCTTTTTACCACACTAAAAAATTGGCTAAGTATAGAAAAACACAGTCAATCTACTTGGGCCCAACTTTGCATATCCATATCTTTTGATGAGCTAAATTACAAGATCTAGAATTAAGCACAAATAAGCTAGGTCTAAAACTAAACAAACCCATATGATCACCTTCTCTTGAAATGTCCACACATGTGAATGTTGACCTCATCAACATGCTTACTCAGCTCTTTCTAACCACTTTGCAAATTTGTCTAAGTATGGAAAAATTATGAATTCTAACTAGGAAGCCAAATTTTCACCCTCATAACTTTGACCACGCTTTGATGCATGAATTTAAATATAGTGCATAAAAAATAGGGACTATAGTGATCACAACCATATGACCAACTCCCCTTGACTCCTTCCCATGTGGAAATGGTGATGTCATCAAACTACCTAATTAGATTTTCTACCACTAGACTCAAAGTGTCTAGATGAGAACTATGAGAAACCAAATGAATTCTACTTATGAAAAAAATCTCTCAAAGTATGAATAACATTTTGGAGGACCCCTTGAACATGTTCAAACCTCCATACTCATCCCTGATTCTCTCAAGCTATGTCAATATTGAAGATCAACCAAACTACCTTCAAGCATACAAGAACAAGCACATTGCACACTTTGTCATTATCACATAGATAATCAAGGTTATTCATCTACTCAATAGAGCAACTCCATAACACCAATATGAAATCATCATGACAACTCTCCAACATAGCTTTAATAAATGCCAAGATAATATCAAAAGCTGGTTTGGTAAAATATTTAAAATTAAGGATCTAATAATTTTAAACCTACTAATTTTATGAGATAAGGCACATGAAAATAAATTACATCATGTTAATTTTACTCCCTTATCGATTGGTCCATACTAGATAACTAAAATACTAGGTAAGAATGCATTTCATATGAAGTAACTCCAAGGTAATGACCTCACTTTTCTAGTCAATAGATAGTTTTTAAAGTATTATTTCATGGCTAATATAATTGGAGACACTTATGAATGACTAAATTGATGCATGTATATGTAGTATTATAATCAATTTATTTCTTTCTAGAATATATTTCCTACTTTTTAGGTTAATCTTTCATGTTTTCTTATATTAGTTTCTTGCTTCCTGTCATTTACATTCATAGTTAGTGTTGTTGATTTATAGCTTAATTTTATTAAAAATATAGATAGCCCGATTAATTTCATATACTAGGGTTATGGAAGACTTACCAAAATCAAGGAGATGACATAAGATGAAGCACAATTGAAACTTACTAGGATCTATTCTAGTAGTATTTGGGATTCTACACATGAGGTATGTGTTATGACTAAATTAAATTCTACCTCGATTGAATATGTTCATTAGATATTTGGAATTTACTCTAATATATTCATGTAAATTTTATAAATACTTTTCATTTACAAATATCAATTACACCTTTATATTCTAAAATGTGGATGAGAGATAATAAAAATTATAATTGATGCACACTAGCAGAGACATTAATAAACAATAAGTATATATATATATATATATATATATATATATATATATATATATATATATATATATATATATGTACACCAAACTAATGGTGATTCCAAACCCTTATTCCACCTATGATTCAAAAAATGAAAACTTATGGATGAATGGTGATTCAAGCAATCTCTACCAAGGATATAGTCACCTTGATGTCAATAGATCAAGGTTTAGAGTATAATTAGAGGTACCTTCATTAGGGATATATATGTTTATCTGGAAATAGATCAATGCTTAGGATTACCTTTTTTTTTAAAAATGAAATCAAAATGAAACCTAAAGTGTATGTCCATGTCTCTATCAAAACTCTCATATAAATAGGTAAAACAAATATCACAAAATCATACATAGATCTTATTAATGAAAAGGTTTAGTATATTGCATGAGGAAAGTTTGAATTTGTTTTAACTAATTGGTCTACTTATTCTTTTCCTATTGGGATTGTAATTATAAAATGATGCATTAATTGATATTTTTGGTTTTCAAATACTCTAGATTTTTCCCCACTAAGTTGTCATTTATTGTGCCCCAATGCACCCCCCATTTTTAAAATTCAAATAAGGACACACTATTGTTTTAAAATATTTTTTCAAGGTCCTATGAACCTTAGATGTCCATGACATTCATTTGGCATACATAAGTCTAAGGTTTTAAAAAAAATCTAAGTCAAATTTGTAGAGTTCCAAAAGAACAAAAATCAAAGCTTGGGAATTATTCATGATTTATTTATAACCTTGGATTTTTATATTCTATCCAAAGTTGAACTTATGATTTTAATGGGATAATGAGCTAATATGTTATGTTTTATTATATATCATTTTTTGTGGGAATGTAGGGCCTTTTTTAATATTTATAATTATCCACCATTGAGCTTTACCCTCACTATATTCTCTAAATTTTTGAGATCAACACAAATGGTAAGATCACAATCCTTCAACTTTTAAAAATATTCAAGGTTACACAACCTAGAGTTTTGAGATCAAGAGAAGTGGCATCATCACATTGATTAGGGTTCACCATAGTCAAATGAAATATATATATATATATAAGTTATCTGAGTCATCAAAGGTCATCTACATGGCAAGATATCATTTACTCAAGATAACATTGGTTTCATAAAAAGTCATAAGTTGGTTAAGTCTCTATATCCTTAAGATCATGAAATCTAGCATAATCCTATGGACTCATAACCTAGAAGATCAAAATAGGTCTAATATATTATGAGTTTATGGTACCCTCAGATAGTTATAGGTGTAAAAACCTCATTCACTTGGATCACTTTAGGATACATACAAATTAAATTACCAAGGATCCCCATATCCCTAATTCACTGATATTTTACCATGTGTTGAAAATCTTGGACACCCAAATCCCATACAAAAGATGTATATAGTCCAAATATTCAAAATATCCTAGATCCCATGGATTGCGCCAAGTGGCACACTATCATTAACTCATATCTTTAAAAGCATTTAAAGCAATACTATAATGCTAAATACCTTAGGTAAATGAGATGAAGACAAGTTTTATAATAAAGGATATGTGTGGCTAGAATGAAAATAAAGGATTCAATAACTAAGTAAAATGCCAATAAGTGGGAAGTCAACACATGTCTTGAAGTGATGATTGGGCAATCAAAGTTAATTGAAATTTCCATATGGAAGAAAATAACCCACCAAAGTTAATAGGAAAATTTAAATAAAAATGAGAACAAAATAATTTTTTTTTATTTTCTTTGATGTCACATGAATTTTTCATTAAAGATATATACTTTGGTAATCTATGTAAAATCCAAACAATGTCAAGTCACTTTGACATTAATCTACAAGTTAGATATTATGATTTTAAGCTCTAAAATAACTAAAATCCCTAGTTTTCTCTATGAATCTACAAGTTATTTATATTAGTCTATAAAATATCCTACATAATTTTAGAGTACAAAGTGGCTCTTCCAAAATAAATGTTTAGTTAGGCCCCCTCCTCATAATCCATTTCTAGTAGTATTGAATATAAATGCAATGTGTTTGATAAGAGTGACCTAAATTTCAATTTACCCTTGATTTGGATATCTTGAATGTAGTGGATTCCATAACACCATATTCCTAATAGGATAATTTATCTTAGGAGTGACAATATATTGGTGAATTTATACCAATAAAAAACATGGGATTACATAATGTAGCTAAAAAATCTGAGGTAATGCCATAGACTTAATTCATGATTTATTATTTAATGATACTTGCATTGGAAGTTTATTTCATATCATAACATGTAAAACTATAGTTTCTTATGTTTCCAAAGAATCATTTGAAATATATTAAAGACTTATAATGCCCGAAGCCACTTACAACTAGGTTTCAACTAATGTGTGGATGAAACAAAATATTGTAGAAGGAAAATTGAAATAATGGTTAGCAAAAGGTGATAAATTGAATCCCAAATGAGTTATTTCCTCCAATGGAATAATTAATTTTATACCATGCATTAGGGTATCAATGACACTATTTAATATGCTATATGGTTTTCTAAGTATCACCTACATACATGTGTAATGGGTGCTATTACTGGGTATCCTCTTGACCTCAAACAAAAATATAGTGCTAGGGGAGGTTATTAATATTTGATTAAAGGAGAAGATTTTTAGGATAAATAATGGTAATTTTTATATGATGTCTTATTTGTTTTATCCAATCATTGGGATGGTCCAAAAAACTCATGGGAAACCATGGGATCCATCTACCAAGTATCTAGATAACAAAATTTGTGATGATTATTCTTCCTTACATGTTTATAAGTTTATCAATTAAATAAATAGAATTTGTGAAGATGATTATCCTTAGAATATATGAGGACATTTATAGAAATCAGATGTCCAAATTATCCTAAAACATGAGAAGGACAATATCCAAAATGAGAGATTATTGGTATTATCTAGACTTTATCATTATTATAATTGAAGGGACCATATCCCCCTATATTTTCCACACCATGTCCTATATAAGGTGGAAGAAAAATAAATTTCACATCAATTATAAAATAGTGTGGATGGGGATCTTGGTACCAATCACCAATATTATTATAAAAAAATTCCCCTAAGCATTGGATAGATTCAATTTGTAGTGAGGGAACACCTCAATCTAGTAGGAAATGTTAGGGCTCATTATAACTTAAGAGTGGTTGAATACATAGAGTGGGACCCTAGGGAAATAATTAGGAATTATCTTAATTACCTCAAAGAGAAGAAGGATCTTACCATTAAGTATGGTCATGATTCATTTGAGCATGATTCCATGTTTTTGAATTCTTGCGATGATTCTAAAGTTTGGACCTACATGAAGAATCAGAATGTGTGAATTATCATTGCTCAAGTAATCAAATATGACCCTAAAATCACATAATTAATTCTTCTTGAGTTTCTAAAAAATTATTTTTTGACTCTTCCATCTACTCCTCTTTCCCCTCGAGCATCTCCAATGAGTCAATATTCACCAAATACCACAAGTAAGGAGATATATTCCCAGACATTCACTAATATAATGGTTTCCTCTCCATCCAATCTTTCCTATAACACCATTATTTCACTACCCATACCTTCACCACCTACATTAGTAGTTCCTACTACTATGGCTCCTGTATTCATCTTCCCCTTCATGTCTTATTCTCCCCAAGATTATTCACCAAGGGAAATCTAGAATTATTCTAATCTCTTTTGAAACTCAATAGGTGAAATAAATACCGTCATCATAGCTATCTACCTTAGGAAGACCCATTAATATGGAATTAGTGGAAGAACATGAATATGTGGTTTCACAAGTGGATGGCCAAATAGATGAGGAAGAAGAAAATGTAGAAGCTATGAGGGGACCATAAAAAAAATTTATTGAAGAAAAAGAACATAATGAAATAGAGGAAGAGGTATAGATACAAAAGGTAATATAAATAAACTTAAGAAGTATAGATGAAGAAGAAACTTTAGCTAGAACACAAAGCCAATAGACTCTTATTAAAGAAGAACTGTATACCATTAATAAGGTAGCTTCCTCTCTTGTTTCTTCCCTTTTGGTTGTAAATACTCAGGTTGTTATTTTAACACATACTACTCTAATAACCACCCCATTTATACATGTCAATCATTGAAAGAATAGTTTTTGAAAACTAAGTCATTATATGATCATACTAGTTCTAAAAAGGTTGGGAAAAAATTGTAGTTCTATTTATTCTTCCATTATTTACACTGCAACCTAAATAAAATCTCCCAAAAAGGGGGTATATTTTGAGAATTTGGCATTAATTTCAATTTTTAACCCTTGAAGGCCATCTATTACTCCAAAATAATCATCTCAATTATAGTTACCTTAGCCACATTATTCACCTACAAAATATACTACAATGACATTTTGAAAAGCCTAGATTAGACAAAGTATATGGGAAAAATTGCACCTCAGAGAGAAGTATCAGGATGGAAAAGTATAATTCAAGCACCTCTCCAATTTTAGATCATAATAAGTGCCTTAATGTCACCTCTAATGATTACTCCACCTTCTACCTCTACAGATCTAAACCAACCTTAATAATATCAACCCATTTTAACAAGTGGTAAAATTTAGAGGGTGATAAAGAGGAAAGGGGTAAATAATATAACAAGTGAGGAAACAATGTTATACAAAAGATAAAGCTTATTCCCTTTAGCCAAGAATCCTAAAAGGAGTCCTAATGAACCCAATTAATATATAATGGACTTTTTTTTTCATGGATTTAGGTGGGGAAACACTGAAACAAATGTATACAAGTCAAGAACAAGCACAATAAAGGATTTTATAGAGACAAATCATTTAGGCTCCCCAATAAATTATGGACAATGTCCAAAGTTCATCTACTAGATTGTACAACATTTTTAATACAATTTGAGTCTCTAGGGGTGAGTCCCAATTTGAAAGAGTAAATGTGCTAATACTTTGGAACCAATTGAAATATCTTGAAGAGACTAAAATTCTTGGTTCAATGCACAAGGAAAAGTGCATATAATCATCTAAACCCGATTTCTACCCAAGATGTAGTATGAGATGTGAATTATGTGATTTAAAATAGAGATGGTGACTTCAATTGACATACACATATGAAATCCTTGATAGTGCATCTTGTAGGCCTAAAAAGGGAGGCCATGAAGATATTAAAATATACAAGTGCCACATATGTGTTAATCTCCATTGGGTAGTTGGTACATAGGCCTAATTTTGAAGTGTTTATTAAGGTAATTGTATATAGATTCAATAAATAAGTCAATGGAACTTTTTATAAAAACAATGAAGAAATTATGTAGTTGAGAAATTTTATGAAAGATAGGGTAACTGGGGTGAAAACCCTTAGATTGAGTTTTGAGGCATATGAAACTAATTATATAAGGTTGATGAGTGAATTTATCAAATTATTTAAAACTTATATGATTAATTTTTACATTATCAATAAATAATTTGACTTTTATTATACATTATTTGAGAATCTCAAGGATACAAAGGAGGATTAAAATTTAGAATCAATAATGTAGTCAACAACAATTATTTTCACATCAATGAAAGTACCAGTTCATACTACTGTGTCTACATCAACATAAGGCCCTCAATTCTATAGATATGTAGTAACACACACTCTATTGAGACTAATTTTGATTCCCTAAGGGACTACAATGGTTACTATAGTTATTTCAGTTCTAACATATGTCATTCAACCATTTTATTCTCTTGGTGGTGACACATCAACAACTTAGATATATATGCATTTTCATGTTTTAAATTATGTTTGAAATTTTGGTCTAGAATTTATTGGAGTATATGTATTATATTTGATAGATTTTGGCTGAGGAGTTTTATTTATATGCAAACCTTTCATACGTACATGTTATACAGAACTTTTGACACACAAATATACAATTGAAAATGTAAATTTAGACTTCACTTTGAGGATGATCATCCCTCCCCAAGCCTATATAAAATTTTATACTCCCAATTCTAAAGGGAGGATAATTTTGGTTGTTAATATTAATAATAAATTTTGAGGATTATTCTATAATTTATCTTGATGTGTAAATCTTGCTCTTCTCCAAATCTTTTATTTATTTGATGTTCCATCACCTTGTTAATTTAGTTTGTAGGGTGTAAATGAGTGTTTCTCTAAATATATTTATTTAAATTATGTTTTTTCTAATTTGAATGCTTTTTAAAATAATCTTAATCTCCCTTTGTAGATGTGTAATTGTAACCTTAAAAATACAACAACCTTTGATTATGTACATTCAAGTTTAGTGTGTTTTATTCCCTTGGACTCTTAAATATATTTATGTGTTTTTTATGATATTATTAATGCACAACAATAATTATTCATTATTCACTTGTACAAATTATGGTTTAGATTCTAGTTTAAAAGGTTTAATATGTTTTTGACCTAAAAAACCCTTCTTTTATACCCTACCTTTCTTAATTTTTAGTTTCTTTTGATCTTTCCCACTTTAGGTTAGATTCATCACCAATCTATCCATTCCAAAGTAGGTCTAGATTCATGTCATACTCACAACATATAAGGTAAATAATTATTCTAGTCATTTATATTCCACCACTGGGTTATTTAAAAAACCTAATACCTTTCAACTCGTGCCATATTTATTAATACAATTACATATTATCTAGATGTTAGAACATGCTTCAAAATAATTATATCTTTATAAATAACATGATGTAGTTAACACTTTTATTTCAAGATGATTAATTTGAAGGATGCATTCCCCATATTAAAATGGAGTAATATTAGTCAAATTTTCTTAGATATTTAAGCCTCCATTTATAGAATATTCAAATTTTGGGACATATTACATGATTCAAAGTGTTAATATTAGTTAAAAGTAATAGTTTGGTTCATATTATGGGTCAAATGTTCATAAATTGATATATATTAAGAGGCATATGTAATGCATATGTAGACATTTAATATGAGCTTAAGTTACTATTTTTTTTAATATTTTTTCAATTTAAGACAAAATGCGTTATATAAGTATAGATTTATATATCATGTTGGTGACTATTGGATTAGGTTCTGGGGCATGAACATTCTTCATGCACATAATTTTTTTTAATTTAAGATCATGGAATTGATGTGACATTGATGGTACACAATGTTGCATATTGAATCTATAAATCTATATGTAATGGTTGATTCACCTTATATAAGCCTGAAATATGTTCCCCCTTTCATATTTAGGTTCAAGATCAGTAAAAGGAGTATTTTTGTTGAGGTTCAACATCACTCAGTGGCCTAACACTAATCTCGAGGATTAAGGCATTTATTTTACCAACCAAGGGCCTTTGTTTAATTCAATTTTCCATTAGGGAATGATCAATATTGTTTATAAAATTTATTTAATAGGAATCCCAATATCCAATTCTTTAGTAGGAATCATCATCCACAAAAATTTCACAAGGAAAGATGATTCACCCATATAAAGATGTATTTATTCTATGCTCTTTAATTTTAAAAAGTTTCATTTTTATTTCAAAATTTAATTTCATATTCAGACATTGAATTTTACATTTTCATTGCAAGCATTCTTAGAGAAATATGTACACTTGGATCCTTCTTCCAATAATAAAATGTATTATACACACTATTAAATTTTTTATACTTTTATGATGACATTGTATTTCATTTAAATACTATAATAAAATGGGACATTTATTGAAAATAAAATATGGTGTTAGACAATTGGAACAAAATCATGACCTAAGTTCACATTACATGAATTTTTCATATGGCTCATGAACATCCTTATCTTATATCCACATGCTTTCTATGGGTCTGACCTTTCCAATTTTATATGAGTCTCCTACATGTATCTGATAGTTCATTTTTAACCTACTTAAAATCATACTCACACTATATCCATACTTTCAAATAAGTATTCATGCCTTTTGTCCAAATCTAATGAAATTATACATGTGCACATTTTTGAAATTTTTTAAATTATCATAAATATCACCACACCAAGAAATGGTCATTTCTCTAATTAAAATTATCTTAATGGTTTGGCTATTAAATTTTTCATGTCAATGGTGTGATAGATTACCCTTAGTGTCACATAAAATTAAAAATCAGGTATAATCCTATTTGATCATCTTACATCATCAAGAAATCCTATTTTAACACTTGAACATTCAAAGGGACTACCCTAAATTTTCTAATTTGACAATTAGTCACAATGAGGAATGCCAAGACATGTCTAAAGTGCCTAATAAAATTTACTCATTTCCAAGTGTTTAAATGTAGATTACATGTTGAATTCATTAATGGAGAATCAATCCACACATATACCTAATAGGAAATACTATGTTCCATTTTAATTTCCTCTTTAGATTATTTAATACATAGACAATGCTCATTAATTCATTAGGGAGTGGTTAAGGTCAGATCAACCTATCTTATTTCATTGTTATAGGCCTAAAACTAGTTTAGAAAGTTAGCCTAGGTTTTTAAAAATAATAAAATAGTTTTTGGATATAAAGCACATAGCCAACCCTTAATATCACACATAATAAGCAAGAGCATAGTCCTACGTTGAAATAGAGAGACGTTGTCTACCGAGATGAATCTGAAAGTATATAGACATTTTCATCTGATACAAGTGTCTACAGATTAGTGTATTTCTCTAGTCATTTATAGACACCCAATTATCAATCTAAACAACTACCATTCTACTTCAAACCCTTCTTCTCACCTTCACACTATCTTATTCCTTCACATAATAAGTATATTAATCCATTTTCATTTATATTTTTATAAAGTACAACTATGAAATCATATTCAACATTTGCATTCAGATTTATATATTATTATCATATATCCTATGATCTATATAGTTTAATTTTTTATTATTTTTTAGAAAACTAATAATGATGAATAATATAGATTATGGATCTAATCCTAAAACTATTAGTGTAGGTTTTTATTTTTACCTATTTATTAATTAGGGAAATCGTATTTCTTGTGCATACATGGAGTTTTCCTACATTTGTGGGATAGGCTAGCTTATGTGGAGGTGTGTGTCATAGATGTGTCATAGGTGTCATAAGTAACTCCCTTGATGGGAGTTACTTCTCTATTCTTAGCACCTTGTCACCACCTTTCATGGAGGAGTTACATTCTATTCTTGGGGTACCTTGTCCACCTTTTGTGGAGGAGTTACGTACTCTCCTATTTGTATTCCTCAATTTAGCCATCTCATGCTAATTAGATTTTAGTTTTCTCCATTTTGTCTTGTGTAATTTATCTCTTGTGTTATTTTCAAATTGCTTTAGCATCTATGTGGTATGCACTTGTTCATCTTGTGTGATCACCTCTCCATTGCACTCGCGTTATCCAGATTCTAGCAACAACTCTGATATGGTATTAGAGCTTTCTCGGTAATCTTGTGTGTGATTATGCTTTTAGCTTATTTTGAAATGAAGAGGAGTGGAGTTTTTTTATTCTAGATTTGATCTAAAATTTAAAAATATATATATATCAATTCTAGGTAGTGTCCTTGGAAATCCTTGGCCTTTGGGTGTTTTTTGCTTGTCTTCACTTCAGGGAGTAGCATTCAACAGCTGAAGAAGGTGTTATAATCAAAAATAGAAGGAGGAAGGTTGGCACTTTGTTTTTGCCTTCAATTCTAGTAGCATACTGAGCCTTACTGCGCCTACCTCTTGTTTGACACACCACTCAGCTGCTTCTTTCTTGTTTGCAGTTCCTTAGGCCATATGGCAGGCCATACAATGCACACTTTAGGTCAGCCTTCGGCAAAGTTGCCAACTTCTGCAAATGCCTTTAGCCTCTGCCCTTCTAGCATGCTAGTATCCATCAAGGCGCCTTCAATTCTGCCACCAGTAGGCCGTACGACGCATCCAGCAGGTCTGAACATTCATTTTTTTGTTTTTTTCTACTATCAAATTTTGGACTGTGCATTTTTGGATGCCCCTCCTACTTGGCATCCTATTTGGCACCTCTTGGACATGTGGCATCCTTAAAAACTATCTTTGCTTCATTATTTTTAGTTAAAATTGACTTGTTAAAAAAAAACCAGTCAATTTGATTGAGTATTTAATTTTTTAGACAGTTTTGTATTTTGGAGATTTTCAATTAAAACTTGTATCTTCAACCTACGAAGACAAAGGGTGAGGCCCGGATTGGCAGGAGGCCAATTCCCCCTCACACAAACCTCCTTTGGATTCTTCATTCCGTGTTGAATCCAACGAGTGGTTGGAAGGCCACTGTCTCTCCCCATAACAGACATTTTTTTAATGTTTTAGTTCTTTTTTTACAAAAACACTAGTTTACGAGAAATTTGTAACTTTAATATCTTGCAAACGGTAGCTCAGTTTTGGGTTCCATTTTTTTTCAAAAGTTCTTGTAATTCAATTCTTGACAGTGTAGACTTGTTATTTTTAAAAAATTCACTAGTTTATAAAGTGCCAAAAATTTGGGTCTCTCGAGATGCATTTTCGACTGAGTCTGACGTCCTGTTTGCTTTAGTCTTGCACTGATTGCTCTAAGATGCATTTTTGGCTCAGTCCGACATCTTTTGAGCATGAAATTTCATATTGGGTGGGGGGGCTCAATATTTTGGAGGGGTGTGATTGCTTTTCACAACTTGCTTTCTTTCTCCTTTCTACATACATTCACAATTTGCAATCAACACAACTTCACCTAAATTTAGCTAAAAATGGATTATTTTCAACTTAAACCCCTAACATCCTTTAACTATCATGAATGTAAAGTTAAAATGTTAATCATTCTTAGAAGCAAAGGGTTGTATAGGATCACCATGGGTACAAAAGTAAAACCCAACACAGATGCTGAAAAAGTCAAGTGGTATAACCATAGTGATGAAGCCTTTGGATTACTGAACTTGTCTATGTTTCCAAAACTTCTCTTCCACTTAGAATCCTCCCAAACTCCTAATGACATATGGGACACATTAGAAAAGTTGTTTGGGAAGCTTGATGAGATGAGAGGTCATGAGCTCGAAAATGAACTCATAAGTCTAAGTCCTAGCAACTTTGACACCCTACAGGACTTCTTCACTAAGTTTAAGGCCCTTAGATTGAAATTGAAAGAATGAGGGATAGAGAAGAAATATGATCAACTCATACTTTCTATTCTCAAAAAGTTAGGCCCAAGCTATTCAGTCTTTGTCTACACTTTCCATGCCACAAAAAATGCCCTTGGCACTACATGGAAAATGCCTTCTTTGGATTCATTCATTGTCGACTTGACTAGGGAGCAAGATAAGCTAATTCAGATGGGCACAATGAAGTCTACTCAACTCCAAACCTTGATAGCTGGAAATGGTAAGGATAAGACTTCAACAAAGGAGAAGAAGAAAAAGAACAAGGACCAGGAGAAGAAGAAAGAAAACACCAATCTTGCCAAAAACAACACTGAGACTTCCTCTTCCAGTGCTAAACCTAATAAGGAGAAGGTTAAGTGTGCCTATTGTAAAAAGACAGGACATGATGAACACAAATGCATGAAAAAACAAATAGATCACCTAACTCATCTTTTAGAGAAGAACAACATAGGTGTTCTTGAGTCCATCAAGAAGACTTCATCTGCCCAAGATTTTACTAAGGCAAAAGGCAAGGGTAAAGAGAAAGAAAAGGGCAAGAACCTTGTAGCTATAGTAGCTTCCACATCTTCATGGGTCATCAACTTGGGTGCTTCTCACCACATGGGCTCTTTACTAGTTGAGTTTTCATCTTTAGAGCCTTGTAGCATGACTTCAATTAGTTTGGGTGATGACACATCAGTTTCCATTGTAGGGAGAGGGTCATTTGAAATGGAAGGAGGAACATTCAATAATGTTCTAAGTGTTCCTTCTCTTTCAACCAATATCCTATCAGTGTACTAAATCACTCACATTGGTTAGGGCATGAGAGTTAAGTTTTCACCAGATTCAATGGTTATCAGGGAGTTGCATAGTGATACTACAGTGGTAGTGGGTAGGGTAGATCACCAAGCTAGGTTATACACCTTCTCACATTTTGCATCAGATTCTTCTCCAACAACATTGCTAACTCATTTAGATGGAGTTATAAAATTATGGCATGAGCAGTTTGGCCACTTTAACTACCGCTATCTTGAGCAACTTTGCAAAAATGACATGGTCATTGGCTTGCCTCGTGTCTAATTTTCAAAAGGACTTTGTGAGGGGTGCTCCCTTGGGAAGCATCCCGAAGTAAAATATGACAAAGGCAAAGCTTGGAGGGCTTAAAACCTTTGGAGTTAGTCCACAATGATGTATCAGGACCCTTTCCCAAACCATCTTTCACAAGGGCCAAGTACATCCTCACTTTCATTGATGATTTCTCTAGGTACACTTGGATATATTTTCTCAAACAAAAGTCTGAAGTGTTTGAAAATTTTCTAGACTTTAAGGCTCTTGTTGAGAAACAAAGTGAGAAATCCATCAAGGTTCTTCAAATTGATAATGGAGGGGAGTGTGTTAGCATCAGGTTTGAGCAATTTTGCACCATAGAGGAGATTGATTTGCAACACATAGTCACTTATAGTCCTTCACAGAATGGGGTTGCATAACGCAAGAATAGGTTCTTGAAAGACATGGGTAGTTGTATGATTCACTCTAGATCCTTAGCACCATAGTACTGGGTCGAAGCCATCAATTGTGCTTGCTACATTCAAAATAGGGTTCTTCACAAAGCTTTGAAAGGGATAACACCCTTTGAAGCTTGGCATAAAAGGAAACCTGATGTTGAGCACCTTAGAGTTTTTGGATCCCCAGCCATGGCCTGCATTCCAAAGAAGAAATGGAAAGCTATGGAATGTTAGTCCAAGCTTTGTATCTTTGTAGGATATCTAGATGGTATTAAAGGATATCACCTTCTAGATCCAGTCACTCATGAGTTGTTCATCGAGAGAAGTGTCCATTTTCAAGAGAGTCTTAGAGACTCAACACTTGACACTTCTCCCTCATCAAGCCTAATTTTCGAGACCCATTTTATATTTCCACACCACCCACCTAAGTTGTGCTTATGGGGGGGGTATTAGTGTAGGTTTTTATTTTTCCCTATTCATTAATTAGAGAAATTGTATTTCTTGTGCATACTTGGAGATTTCCTACATTTGTGGGATAGGCTAGCTTATGTGGAGGTGTGTGTCATAGATGTGTCATAGGTGTCATAAGAATGTCATAAGTAACTCCCTTGATGGGAGTTACTTCTCTATTCTTAGCACCTTGTCACCACCTTTCATGGAGGATTTACATCCTATTCTTGGGGTGCCTTGTCCACCTTTTGTGGAGGAGTTACTTACGTACTGTCCTATTTGTATTTCTCACTTTGGCCATCTCATGCTAATCAGATTTTGGTTTTCTCCATTTTTTCTTTTGAAATTTATCTCTTGTGTTATTTTTAAATTGCTTTAGCATTTATGTGGTGTGCACTTGTTCATCTTGTGTGATCATGTCTCCATTGCACTCATGTCATCCAGGTTCTAGCAACAACTCCGATAAAAACTTATTCTAATAAAAAGTTTAGATCAAAAAAGGTTTAAAATATAAGGCAAATGATACTAATAAGGTGGCTAAAGTAACAATTAATGTAATTTCACATCCCATTACCAAACTTGTTATTTTGGTTCTACAATGAAGGAAGTTTATGCAGTTATCCAAATACCCTAATAATATATTACAAAGACTAATTGATTACATTGTCATATCTCTTGCTATGTTAATGGAGGTTAATATGAATGTGTCACAACCTAAGAGGTTATTTGTTAATGCATTTTGTGATTGGCATAGATGCAAGAGACACTCTGTGAACAAATGATTTGGGTTAAGACACAAGAAATAAGACTAGTTGAGGGTGAATTTAAACTCAATACACCTAAAAATTCATTATTAGCACAACATAATGTGAAATAAAAGATATTTTATGGTCCTTTTTCGAAATCATACAAAAATTGAGACCAAGACAAATCCTAAGGTGTATATGTTTTACACATCACATCCTTATTTGACTTTATATGATTTGAGGACTAAGGAGGATCATATTATAGATGTTATTATTGATAAAGCTAAGGATACACAAGTACGTAATCCTATAATCACATTCAATGAACATGATATTTTTGATGATGACTATATCAATGTGCCCTTGTAAATTAGAAATCCAAGACAGGTTAGCTAATATTTTAGTAAACAAAAACAAAATGAACTTGAAGAACTAGAATCTCAAACCTGTTCCCTAGGTTGAGCTATGTTGAAAATAAGTAATAAGTGTAAATTATAAGGAAAAATAAATATGTATACCTTATTATAATATTTTATTGAGAACCAGTCTTGATATGTTGAGCTCAGATTGTAGGCTATGGAGTCTTTGGCAATTCTTGATTCTATATATGGGAATTACCTCTCCTTATCTACACTTGATTCTTGGTTTATCTTGACATTGACATGATAATTGGTTTAATATCCTTTTATAATTTGATATAGTAAGCTTTCATGAAGAATTTTGTCTATAATGGCCAATGGTCCTTTTATTAATAATCCTTTTGGATGTTGGTGAACCATTTATTTGAGATACAGATAAATTGTGAAGGATGAGCCTCAAAATCTTTATCACCCACATGGAGTGTGTAATATATTCCATTTAAGGCCTTTTTTAGTGTGTAATACATGTTTGAATAAAAGTCCAGTCATTGGTCCTCTTGGAGTGTGTGAGAGAGGTGTAAGAGGAAGAGTGTGTAAGAGGGGAGTAATAAATTATCTTGAGTGTGTAATTGAAGTGTAATACATGTCATAAACATTTATTTATTTCACACTTTAATTTATTATGTCATCTATTTATGAGGCAATATTTAAATTTCAAATTTAGGAAAATCAACATAATTGTAAATCCAAGGATTTTCATATTAGAAGATTAATTAGACTTGATTAAGTGAGATTAATCAATAATTATAAGAATGATGTATTTTTGTAATAGTTATATTTTTAAATCAAGTATTCATTTAATTATCTTGTGAAAACACTTTCAAATGTTGTATTTAATTCATGATGCACTTGGTAATATTAATGATGCAATACAATTTGTTTCCCCAATTAAGGATGCATCATTGTGATTTTATGTTAAACTGGTAGTTGTGCAGGTGAATTAGGGATAGTGGTGATATTATGTTAAATTTACATGTTATTATAAACATTCAATATTGATTGTATTTTAAACATGGAAGTGAATAAAATGAAGTGTCTACATTTTTCTCCTATTTGAGAAGGCATTATTAGACACTAGGCATAGTAAAATCTTTTAAATTAATGAAAAAGTTGTTAAGAAGAAATGTTATAATTCCTGAATAATAATGTTTTCACTCTTATAATTGAAAAATTATGATTTTATAAACTCAAATTGATGCCCCAAATTGAACTTGATTATCCCTTGATGCCCCCTTAATGGGATGGTTGGGGAAAAAATTGAAACAAATGAGTCATCAAAAAAGATAGGAAGAAGTAAGTATGGGAGAAATATGTGGGCTTGGAATTAGAATAAAGACTAGATGATTGACCTTGACCCAAATAGGATGGTCTTTATTGATCATAATAATGTGACCCAATAGGGTGGATTTGATCTTTGATTCAAGGAGTTTCGCTAGTAGGGTAAATTTGATCATTGATCGGTCTAAATGGTTTACCTTAGTATGATATATTTTATCTTTAACAAATGATTATTAAGAAATTGATTAATTGGTTGGAGGATGGTATACAAGGATATCCTTTTTCTACAACATTGCATGTAAGACTTATAACACCTAATTTTTTATGTAACACATAATGCTATAGACCAAGATAAAAAACACCATGATGACTAGGTCATAATGTGTATAAAGACTTACCCCTGATATAATATACAACTAAAAAAAATGGACCAATGATAAAAACCATGATGAAATTGTTTTCATAATCTAATGGATAGACTCAAGTATGACTACATAATAGGAAGCACTATGATGATGACCCCACTGACATAGGGGATTAAGTCAAGGTGATAACTAAAAAGGGAACAAACAAGCATGCAAAGAAGCAATCAAACACAAATTAAAAATAAAATCAATAAAAAGCATCATGTTGCTCAAGATAAAAATCAAAGAAATGAATCAAGAACAATAAAATACAATCATCATTGGTAAACACATAAACACACCATAAAATAATGAATTGGTGAATCATTTGTACATGTGTGAATGTAAGGTGTTACTATTGGAGATTTTACCCCTAAGCTCTAGAGGTTAACTGACATGACAAGATGGAAACCTAGATAAAAAGGGGGAATATAAGAAAAGGGAAGGGGTGGCTAAGTTGACTCCAAAATCTCATGTAAGTAGATGTTACCTACATAGTCCAATAGACTTTAGGCTAAATGTATTTCACCTAGGGCTGTGGGAAAGAATAAAAATTATGATAAGTGATAAACTTGATTATAGATGAAGAATAGGAAAAGTATACTCACAAAATGATGAGAGCATTCAAGGTAAATCATGAAAAGTGAAATGGTAATAATATTGATTGAGTTGAGCCAAGATGACACATGTATCTAAGTGTTGCCTATATAATCCATGTGGACCTTAGGCCAATAGAGTTATCCCATAAATGGGAGGGTAAATGAAAGAACAACAATGGTAAATTAGAAATGATCATGGCTAGGTAAAGGGTTCCCACCCAACAAATACAATAAATCATGCCATTCAAAATAGATCCAAAGTCTAATAGTGAATAGGATGATAAAGTAAGTAAATATTTTGTGTTTTTATATCTCTCATGGATATTTTAATCCCTTTTTAAACTTTTTTGGGTTCTTAGTCTATTTTTGGGATTTTAAAAATTTTAGGGTTTATTAGACTATTTTAAACATTTTTTGGTTTTATCATCTCAAATAAATGGAGGATTATGAGATGTTAAATGTTTTAAATCATTAAAAAAAATGAGAAAATAAATTATAATTGCTTGAAAAATGGTGAGATCATGGATTATGTTGCTCGCAAAATGGTGAGAGCATGGCTTAAATTGCTCACAAAATAGTGAAACCATGGAAAGAAAGGTTGACTGATATGATCTCAAAAACTAAGAACTAATTACATAGTCCAAATAGAACTTAGGTCAATGTAGTTTAACCAACAACAAAATATATTATGAATCAATGGTGGGATTTAAAAATAGTAATGGCATAAGAACATAATAAATGATACATGATAATGGATGACAATGAGGGAAAGGACTAGGTGTCTCCAAGGACCATGTCATGTGAGAACCAAATGTGTCTAGACATGAAAGTATCATTCAAATTATAGGATAAAATGTTTCTTAAATAGGTATAAATATACTTTCAACTTCCATAACAAGGTAAAAATGGGAAGAATAATGGTCAAAATAAGATGGGTTAGGATGAATAGGATTGAATGGCTAAGATGGCTAAAATGTCAATAGACTTAAATGGTCAAGATGGTTTGAATAAAATGTTCTATAATGTATATCAGGCTTCCCCTAAGTGTCAAGGTACTTGTAGACAAAAAATTATTCACATGTGATGTCAAAAACCTAGTTTTAATCATGGTACTTGCCTAAGGTGTCACAAGCATGTTTTCTATAGTTGGATGAATTATTTCTCTTCCATTTTTGATTATTTTGTATTTTTGGTTGATTTTTATATTTTTTGGATTTGATATCATCTTCAATCAACATAGGATTATGATATGCATAATGTGGAACCTTTATTGTCTAACCAATATATAATTAGAATGGTTGTTTTATCTTAATCATGTTGTTGATGTGAATGAGATGAATGCTCTAGGGATATTCATTGGTTGCTGATTATGCTTCCTAAAAACCACTAAAAATGATGTCTTCATAGCCTATAAATAAAAAGTTCCACCAAGAAGGGTAAATAAGGGTAGGCATTGTATGGCATCATAAATGCATTAGATCCACAAATTAATCCTAGTTCAGAGAGGATAGATCCTACTTACATTTATGATTGGGGATACATTAGATAATCAGGGACATGACCAATATGCAAATTTTCTAGACCCAATTATGGGATATCTTATCACAATAATATCACTAGAGAGGGTACCAAAGCCTCTAAAAAATAAAAACTATGTAATAACCCTAATTAGGTCATATGTTTTCATATTCACTATATTAATATCAAATAAATCAAATAAATCTAATCTAGTGATCATCAAAGCTTGGGGAAAAAAGTGTAGGTTGGTAAACAAATAAAATTAAAAATGCATAATATATTTGTGTATATGTAATACCCTAATACATGGAGAAGAAGAGTAATATTATTTAAAATCCAATACTTATTCTATTTCCATCTACTAAAAAAAGGAACAAAATTAGAGATACTTGGAAGAGGAACCCATCAAGACTCAATCTCTCCCTTGGCCAAAATTATTCACAATAGGTTGTTATGATTTGTGAGGATCACTAAGAAAGGCCAAAGCATCCAAGACTTCTCCACGATACTAAATTCTTCTCTAAGTAGAAACCCTAAGATAAGACTCCTCAAGTAGAATTGTGGAAGAGTAGATTATAAAGAATCACAAATGAATAATAAATCTTGATGTCTCCCTAATAATTATGAAATATATGTGTTTATATAGGCTGATTTAACCCTAAACCCTTATAAAAGTTTTGGCTGACAGGGTCAACCCAGTTGACCTAGTATCATTATTGACAAAAACTGACTAGGTCATGAGTTAGGTCAGCCAAGAGCTTACCTATACCCTAAATGAGTTTCACCAATAAGAGTATAAGTTCAAACCAGTTGACCTAGTCATGTAAACTATCAAAAGGTGTTTTAGGTTAGAGAAAGGGGTAAAAAAGGTGGTAAAAGACTAGAGGAGTGTGTAAAAGAGGAGTAATATATTATAGTAATGTTTTTAGGAGATGATTAGATTGGTAATAAGCTGAAATAAGGGACAAAAATATTATGAATCACTAATAGTCTCTCCACCCTTTTGTTGATGCACCCTTTATGGTGTGCACTTAGAAATATTGAGACTCGATGGGTTCCTACAAGATAGAAAGTATTAATAATTGATAAAAGTTGAAAATATTATGTGTATACATATGTCCCACTCAAATCTCATCATGTGTCATTCAGGTGCAATAGGTGATGGTGCTTTGTGAAAGAACATAGTAACACACAATCTTAAGGATAAAAAATGTTACAGTATTTTAAAGCAATAATAACTAAAATTAAATGATAGAAAGGGAATAACTAGAAAGTAAATGTGTTGTGTACCTTGACTTACCTTTATCACTAGATGGTTTTCTATTATGTTTATATTTTTTTATTATGGAGGGTGTAGAGACTTCTTTTGACAAACTCAAGACTACAAAACTAAAGAGCAGAAACAAACAAATGTGAGAGAACCCAGATAATTAGTTCTATATGGATGGGACATACTTGGAAATTTGGCAAGCTGGGGTGACAAGTGCTATGTTAGACCAAATTAGCAAGTTAAATTTAGAGTAAATTGGCTAACCAAAAATCCAAGGCTACTAAATATTGAAAAACTAAAACAAGTAAACCTTGAGAAAGAAGGGCAAACACACCAAGTCAAAACAAGGATACATGTCAAAAATATGGTAATCAAACATCAATGTAAAAGTAGTAACAAACATTACTTAAAAAAATATGGGCAATAAAAAATGGTAAAACAATATTGATGAGTGAGAAGTAACAATCCTTACTCAATCATCAATGGAAAAATGTGCATAAAAGGAAAAAAAAACATTGGTAAGTGAGAATTAACAAGACGACGTCACTCAATAATGGAAAAAGTACATGAAATTAGAAATTAATTTAGGTTCCTAAAAAAAAGTGTAGTACAACAATGATAAATGGTAAAAATAAATTAAAAAAGGTCTAGAAATGTAGAGCCATGGTGTAAAGAAAATAATTTAGTTGCTCAAAACATGTTGTTTTGCTCTTAAAGATAGATAAAACTAAAACAAAGTAGTGCTATCATGTTTTTAAGAGTAAAGAAGGAACTAGAGAAAAGGGAAAACATATTTAGAATCATAATTTGCCTATCAAGGGTGGAAATCAAATGGGTGGAGGGGAGAATGAAAGAAAAACCAAGGTAGAGGAATTCTTTATTGAAGCCAAGACATTAAAATTAGGTTTGTCAAAATAAGGGGACTGTTAACCTTAAGGACTCTGAAGAACTTCTCTTAGCCACAAGAGTATTAAGTCAACAAATGAATTATGTAGATCATCCCATGAAGGCTATATGTATGAAAAGTAAAATATACATACCTTCCCATAATGTGTTCCCCATTCTTCAAGACCCCTTATAGATCCATCTGTCTACTATGAAAATTAGGTACTTGTGTGAGAAAGTAGGTATCACCATAGAGTTTATTGAAATCTTCTATTCTAATCTACTATCCTACCACACCGCAATGGACCTCATCTCAATTGTGAGGCCAACTGTGGAGTTTGAGATTATATTAAAGATAAGATATGTGATTGTAATCATGTTTTTTTAGTGTGATTTTGAATTTTGAGATTTTTATGTTTCCATTTGTATATCATTGACTTTTATTTTAAATGATTTGGATTTTAACTTTCTTGACGGATTTTTCCATTCCTCCTCCATACGGATTTGGAAAACCAAACATGGGTGCTAAAGATAAATTTCATTTAGATACTTGGTACTTGGTTTCTAAGAGAGAGAAATCATAGAGCATGGTGTGTAAGATTATCATAAAGTCAAGTGAAATAAATGGGCTATCTTGACTTCAACCTTGTTTTATCTAATGTGGAGTGAAATGAAAGGAAACCAAGAGGAATGAAGCATAAAACTATTTGAATTACTTCAAATCATAAAAAATGTGACAAAGGGTGAAAAAGGGATACAATGATATAAAAGTGTTGTTCCTTACCATAAGAATGATGAAAATGTAGGAAAACATGCCAGTATAGTTTTTTGTGCAAATTTCATCTACAAAAGAAGCAAAAGATAAAGTTAAGAATAAAGATCAATAATTCATAACCAGTGCTAAACAGATTCTAGAAAAGAAATGAAAATATGGTGATTTTATGAGGAAAGCCAAGTTTTATCCATGGTCTTACACTGTAACTCATAAAAGATAAACTCATGAGGGTGCCAAAAATTATTAGAAAAATAAATGGGATAAGAACAGAATGGCATTTTTGAGGAAGGATAGGTCCTATGCATGGTCTTACACTATAACTTACAAAGGAAAAACCCAAGGGGTGATAAAAGTGTGTAAAAATTAAGAAAACAAAGAGGATAAAATTATATCATGACGAAGACTGGGTCATATCCATGGTTTTACAATGCAACTCATGAGAAAAGGGGAAACTAAAATACCAAAAAGAAGGACTAAGGTTTGTAAAAAGAGAGAATTAATGTAGAGGGTGAGACCCATATAAGTATCCTAAAAAAGTGTCAGATAAATAACATATAAAAATCATGAAAAAGAAGGGAAGGAATCTATGTTAACATATACATTGAACATGATCATGTGAAAGATAAGACTATGTGTCTTAGAAGGTTTCTTAAAATTGAACTAGTTTAGTAGCATGCAATGGAGAGTAAGAGTGGGCATCATAAGATTCCCCAAAGGGTAAGTAGATGTAGGCATGGGTATCACAAGATGCCCTAGAATTTGAAATAATATGTGGGTGGGAATCATAATATGTCCTAAATGCTAGAGTAATGTGTGGATGGGTATTGAAAGATGTCCCAATAGCTAAAAAGAGGAAGAAAAGATAGAAAAATATAAGAAACAAATAGAACCCCATATAGTGTCTAAATGGATTTAGGTTGTCCAATAATATTCTAATAGATGACATCATGATGATTTGAGAAAAAGGAATAGAATACTAAGGAAGGAGAAATAAATAATTAAGATAGACAGTATAGTAATAAGAGGATAGAGTCAACTGGGTTGACCTAGTACCATAAACTAGGAAAAACATGGCTTGATAAGGGTACAAGGTAAATTGGATCAACCTAGTATTATAATTTGACTGGTAAAAGGGATATAAAGTTGACTAGGTTGACTTATTATTGCAGGGAGGAAGAAAAATAGTCTATAAGAGACTGTGTCAAACAAAATGATAGTCTATTAAATATAGAAAAATATTTTGTAATGTACTTTGAAAAAAAGAAATGGAAGTAAACACACAAGTAATTGGATCAATGAGGATGATCCAATTGGATAGCACAAAACAAAAAATTACACCAATGCCTTTCAATGCATGTTTTTTAAATATAACATATAATGATCAAAGATCAAGTTGTCAATTGAAAAATTAAATGCTAACTAAGTGGTCATCCTGAATGTTGTTATATTATTATAAAGTGTTATTTTTAGTGTGATAAGGAAGTTGGATAAAAGTAGGGACTAGAAAGTAATCTATAGATGGCTTTTGGATGTTTAGGTTGAAAGGGATCTATGTTGGCAATGATATTAGATTGGTATTGGGGCATACCCCTCACTTCGCAATCTTGCAACACTAAGGGTGTCGAGTGCTTTGACAATATATACCATTAACCACATATTTATACTTAGGTAGAAAACCAAGTTGGATTTCCCCTTGGTGATGAAATCCAAGTTGGTAGGCCTTGGGTAGACAAATTTTAATGCATTTTGAAATTATGTGATTTGTTAGTGTGTGTAGGAAAGAGAAAAATAGTGAAACTAAATGGTATATTTACAAAACACCTATTTAGACTATGTGATCTAATTTAAGCATGCAAATAATTGAAAATGAAAGTGTGAATTAATTAATAACATATAATTGTTTATTCCCAATTTTAATCATAGTATAGAGTTTGTTCAGATGATTGTATAGGCAAACATTACAAAATAGAGTCAACAAGGTCACTACTATACTATAGAAGAAAGAGTTCATAAGAAATAAGTTGACTAGGTTGACCTAGTCTTTCAGATAGAAGAAATAATACATAACTAGGTCGACTAGGTTGATCTAGTTTTTTGTATGATTACAATTTTAAAGACTACAAAATTTATAAAATAGAATTGTAAGGAAAATTTTATTTGAAAGAGAGAGAAGTAAAGGAAGCTTGGTGGGTTAGAAGATGTTGAATATTGTGAGATTTTTGTTGAAGTGCCTTGAATGTTGCCTATAAATTCTACCAACTATATCAACCTAGTTCTATAATTCCCTATTTGTTAAAACCTATTAAGGTGACTGTACCAACTTGGTCAACCTATTATGTTATCTGGAAGCTATTTAGAATATTAATTCAACCTATTTGACTTAGTTTTATATTCTAGAGCTAAATAAGAGTAATATATTGAAGTTTTTGATCTATAACCTATATTTGATGAAGACTTACATAGACATAACATATTTGTTTTGATACAACTATGTGTTAAACGTATACATAGAAGTTAGAAACTATACTAGCCCTATTGACCTAGTATCAAAAATATATAAAAATAATAAATAAAATGATAAAAATGAAAAATGTTAAATAAAACTTGTAGGGGTTAGATTCACATCAGCTTCACTAGAATATATGCAATCGAAAATGTATCAGATCCATAAATCAATCCTAACTTAAAGAAGATAGATCCTACTTACACTTCTGATTGAGGATACATTAGATAATCAAGAACATGACCAATATGCAGATATACTAGACCTAATTAAGGTATTATTATCACAATAATATCACTAGGGAGGGTTCTAAATCCTCAATTCAAGCCAAACCATGCAATAACTCTAACTAAGTCCTATGTTTTCATATTCATGATAATAATAACAAGTAAAATAAAGAAATATAATATAGTGCTCTCTAAAGATTATGGCAGAAAGTGGGGGTAATAAACAAAAAAATTAAACATGTATAAAAGACATATACTCATGTCAATGTATACAAAATCCTAATTCATGGAATAGAAGTGCAAATGCATATCTATCTACTCTTACAAAAGAGGAACAGAATTAGGAATACTTACCTTTGAAGATGAACCTGTTGAGCATCAATCTCTACCTTGGCTAAGGTGATTTGCAATAGATTGTTGTGGTATGTAAGTATGGAAAGGATAACTCAGATCTAGGTTACACAACCTATTAATGCATCCAAAAGACTTCTCTATAATACAAGATATGTATCTCTAAAGAAATTATGAAACCTTAAACTTTCTCCTCAAGTAGAATGGTGGATAAGAAGATGAAAAATAAATTTAATTCCTCTTCTCTTCTATAAATAATGGAAAAATTATTGTGTATATATAGGTATATTTAACCCTAAACCATTCCAAAAGTTTCAGCCGATAAGGTCAACCTAGTCAGCCTAGTATTGTTATTGATAAAAACTCACTAGGTCACAGGCTAGGTTAGCCAAGAGTCAACCTAGACCCTAAAAGAGTTTCAACAATAAAATTAAAAGGTTAATCTAGTTGACCTAGTCATTTAAACTATTGAAAGGGTTTTTAGGTTAGGAAAAGGGGTACAAAAGGTGGTAAAAGACTGGAGGAGTGTGCAAGAGAGAAGAACAAGCTTATGGAAATGGTTTTTAGGAGATATGTGTATAGATAACAAGTGGAAAAAGGGACAATAATCATGTGAAGCACCAATGGTTTTCCCACCCATTTCCCAATACACCTCTTAGAGCATGCACTCAAAGAGATTATGACTTAATGGGTTCCTGCAAGATAGAAAACATCATTAATTGATAAAGATTGAAAATATTATGTGTATACAGGCATGGTCTAAATGGTTTAATTGGATAATATAATATAGGTATTAAATGGTTAATAGGAATATAATGGAATTTATAATGGTTGGTGGATAAATGAAGAATATGATTTTTAGTTACACACATTATTGTTGATTCAAGATTCGACTTGAATTTAGTTGTGGTAGGCTGATTTGGAATTCAATAACTTATTCATAAAGTAATAAGAAATGGATTGGCTCAATTATTAGCACCTCAAATAGGTTTTTATCAATAACATATTCTTGATTATTCTAATTTAAATTGTCTAATAGTGCCTTGAATAAGGTTTCATTAATGGATGTTGATAGTTAATTTTGATTATCCTTTAGTGCCTTAATCAAGGTTTGTCTAAGGGATTCTAATTTTTTATTATGTTTGTACCCTAGTGCCTCAAACATGGTTTCACTAGAAGATGATGAGTTTAGAATGTGATTATCCCATATCACCTCAAACAATTTGATATTGTCTTGCTTCCCAAAAAAAATTTCCACTAAAATGTCACCATGGATTAAATTCAACAATGCATGATTCTGTCAATCCAAATTAATGTTTATGGGTGGTGGAATGTCAATATAATGGCTAGGATAGTTAATGGTAAATTCATGTGTAATGAAAATAGAAATGGAAAAGGTAACACAATCCCCATAGAGGCTACTAAGAGAACTTACACTAATGTTGAAGGAAGCATATTTA
This sequence comes from Torreya grandis, assembly GCA_037957365.1. Lineage (NCBI taxonomy): Eukaryota > Viridiplantae > Streptophyta > Pinopsida > Cupressales > Taxaceae > Torreya > Torreya grandis. Next base: position 4,303,665 of record JARHVA010000828.1, read on the forward strand.
AAACCCATAGAAGGATCATAAATGTTTTGAATTAGATATGCTAAAAATGTGTAGCTAATGTTGTAATATCTATTAATATATTTTGATTTTGAAGTTGATTCTAACTCAAGAGGATATGAATATGATGTTAAAACTAACATTGATTCTAATTTTTATGCTAAATATGATATTAGTTGTAGAATAGAACCAAGTTATAATATTATTTCAAAACCTAATTATGATGTAGATGTATCCATAGATAGGAAATGTTAAATTGCATTTTTGGTAAGTACCTTGTTCACCTTTCACTTGAAAATGGAAACTTTGGGAAAAATTAATGTTTAGAAATGGGGGAATTTTCGCAATGGTTGAATAACTATCTTTGTCTCAATAATAATAAGCTCTTGAAATATGGTCTCATTTAATATGGGTCCTATGTCAAATAGAGGTTCTTTGTCAAATATAGGTGGATCATCAATGGTTTGGATTTGTACAAAGATGGGGATTTGAAATAAATTCAAAAATGGTTTGACTATCTTGATATTGATTTGGAAGTGGACATATCCGATTATGTTTTGGAATGAGATAATGACATATCTTGATTTATTAGTTATCAGACTTGGGCACACTTGGATTATCAATAGATAAGGGCCTTTAGAGGGCCAACATCATAATAAGTCTACAATGTTGGCTTACAAGGGGTATTTATTTAGGATATCTAATCAAATAGCATAATTTATCTACTATAAATATACCTAAAAATTTAGCACCGAGATTTAACAATATCATAAGGTTTTCATCTTTATTGTCAAAAAGGTGTCATGTAAATCAGTCTTATCCATAGTCTACACTAGATGACAAATTTATGAGGTATTATTGATTGTGTTCATGATTGACACTAAATGACATATTTTTAAGGTTAAAATGACAGAATTATTCCCTCACTTCTTGACTAAATACTAGTAATAATAGAATAGGTTTATGATCATGAGATTCCATGATACATATTAAACTTAGACTAACTCCCACAAGTAAGGATACATGTAAAGGGAACTAGATGGAACACATTGGCCCAAAATATGGCATACTTTGTCTCACTTATAATGGACCCAAATAGGGTGGTATTCATCTCAATTAAAATAGGCCCCAAAGAGGGAAATATTAGTCTCAATTAAAATGAACCCCAAAGAGGGTGGTCATACTTAAATTATATTTGGACAAAATGGTCTTGATTTTATTAGCTCCAAACAGGGTGAATTATCATAGATTAGAATAGGCCTAAAGAGGGGTGGTCTTTGGAATGGGCCCAAAGAGGGGTGGTCTTGGTTTTGATGTAATTGAAATGATCCCAAAGAGGTTAGTCTTGGTTCAATGTAATTGGCTTAGACCTAGAAAGGGTGAAATAGATTTGTTTGGAATGAATTAACCAAAATAAGGTGTATTGTCATAGATTGGAAAATTCCCCAAATAGGGTAGATTGACATTGATTAGAATTGGTATAAATGGTCTTCGTTTGACATTACCCTAAACCAAGCTCATTGGCTTAGATATGATTCAAATTAAAGAAAAGATGGATGTCATGACTTCATCATTCCCAACTAACATGTGCAAGAGATTGAATGGAAATAAAATATGGTTTTGAATTAGCATGTGATAGATTTAGAATAATTGGATTTGGATAAAATAAACTTAATTTGGTATTATAATGTGGTTCAAGATGAACCTGATTGAATTGGAGTGGCATGGTACATAATTAGTTTAGTATTTGATTCAAGATAAACCTAATTGGATTGGAGTAACATGGTACAAAATTAGTTTTGTACATGGTTTAAGATGAATAGGCTCAAAATTTTAATGGTTTTTGTACATGGTTCAATATGAACTTGATTTGGATTTCAATGGCATGGTACATGGTTTAAGATGATTTGGATTTGGATTTCATTGGCTTGGTACATGGTTAAAGACAAATTGAATTTGGATTTGAAGTTGAATTTTACTTTGATATATGGTTTAATACGAACTATATTTGGATTTTATTAGCTTTGTACATGGTTCAAGATTTACTAGATTTGGATTTTATTGGATTGGTACATGGTTCAAGATGAGATAGATTTAGTTTTGAAGTTAAATTTGACTTTGTTAGAAATTAAATGTTTTATTGGGTCTATCCATATAATTTTTTAGATGAAATAGGTAAATTAGAGTTTGTTTATGTAACTATCCAAATATGAAATTTGTGTGAATCAAACTTAAGGGGTGCACAAGTCTTGGTACATAAAATTATTTCAACAAGTTGGATTTTAGTTTGGAATATTGGTTTGAAAGGCCATCTGATTTGATTGTAAAATTTGACCTAGGCTTTGAACAAGTTTTCTTTGGCTTTGAAAAAGAGTTTAATTTAGATTTGGAATTGGAATTTAGACTTGGAATTGGAATTTGACTTATGTTTTAAATAAAATGGATGTCATAATGGCACAATTGGGATAATAATTTGGAACTTTCATCTTGGAATCAGTTTGAGATTGAAAATTTGGTTTAGGCTAAGGATTTGGCCTAAATTAGGTACCTAATAACATGGTTTAGATAATAAAAGTTGTTATTTGGACCAAGTTTGATGTCACTTTTATTTGACCTAAAAATTTAGTAGAGTGATGACTTATTTTGTGTGTATAAAAATGATTTGGATTTGGACTTTTTTTTATTTAATTTGGTTTCAAATATGAAAGATATTTTGAAACAATAATTAAGTAACAACACATAATTATTATAAGGTAATTCTAATAACTGACACGTGTTTCATCACATCCATTCAAAACTTTAATATACTTGCCTTGAGAGGGGATTATAAAATTTAAGATTCATTAATTATATATTAAAATTATCAATGGGTTTTTTAATCCCACCCTTCTCTAAAAAAATTTCTATGATACAAGTGATATTAAAGGGCTATTATATTTACAGTCCTAAATCAATCGATATTTTATGGTAACATAAGGTCTTAAATTTTTTACTTGGATTTCTATATGGTCTTGATATATCTTGAGGTATGTGGGAACAAAATATACATCAAGTGGACATCATGGTTCAATGGGCCATTCTCCAAAGGGTATAGTCATTTTGAAACCACTTCAATCATAGGGTTTAAAGTGAAGTGCTACTAATCGATCTAAGTTTTGATAGACATTACAAATAAGATACCCCTATTATAGCCTCAATTTTATACCCCATCAGATAATGGGGTTGGTATGATGCCAAGATGTGACTTTGTAGTCAATGCACCCCTAGGATATGTAGGAAGATGATTAACTTCACCCCACATGGAATAAAAAAAAATAAGGGTATAATTAAAACAATAACTTTGCACTTTATGGAGGGCATATGTGCAAGATAATCCCATACAACACTCAAGAAAGAAGAAAAACCTTGTATGAAAAGAAAGAACTTCAAAAAATAAATAATTTTTTTTATAACCCAAATGTAAATGTGAATTTTTTTAATCCTAAATCAAGATGTGTATAAAATAAATGTGCCTTGATTATAATTTAAAACCCACTTTTTGGTCAAAATCTCGAAAAAAAATGGTTAAAAGTTTAATATGAGTAATAAAATTTGGATTTTTGAAGTCTCAAGTTTGTTAGAGGTATAACCATTGAGATGGAGGTGAATATTTGAGTCCAAATAATCCAAATTAAATTCCGATCTTTATAAATACTTAACTAGTTAACAAAAGCCTTCATGAATCATACACATTATTTTTAGTAATAAGTAAGAGAAACAATGCAAGATCAATCACATAACACATGACATACATGGAAAACCCTTTTGGGGAATAAAACCCACTACAAAATAAAATTGGAATACTATCCTATAATAAAAATATCAAATTTATACCATCTATGAATGATCAAGAAACTACAATCCCTATTTAGTGAGACTCTAATCCTACAAGGTGCTACCACACCTATCTAGCTGAGTTATAACAACAACAAGATATTTTAGCAAGTGTCACCTTACAAGGAGTCTATAACCACCTTATATTTTGATCTATCACAATAATACCTATGAAAAAATACACCTCTAAACTGATGTTAACAAAACCTGATGATGGACCTCTGATAATCACTCTTCACCTTCGTTCACACTCAAACAATAAGCACACTATTCTCCCAATAAAATTTTGACAAATAGGTCATACCAATAATCCTAAATATATAATTATTTCTAACTAATACTCAAGGCACTTTAACCCTCATTACCTCCAAAAAATTCACACATAATCCTCTCTCTAATCACTCCTTAGTCCCTCACATAAAAGTCTCAAACCCATCATCTTTGGTTCCACTATGTAAGAGAAATATTGATAATCACTTCCTTGTTTGGAAATTAGGCATGACTTAGTCCTTAATACATATTTCAAATGAATACATGGTTCAATAATATCTTTATAGGTCATCCATAGCATCTATGGGTCACACTTAAGGAAGTACACCTCTTAATAAGGCCCTTGTAGTCCTTATAGGTCTCATGTGAATCCATTCGCTCCTTTATTACTCTCTTGAGAGAAAAAAAGAACATAGGACCAATTTAACATACATTTATCCACTCTTTATGTCCCATTTTACATCCTAAATTATCACATTCAACTTATCTCACCTCTACATATGCCCAAACAACTCAAACACAAACCTTACACACAAGAACACCACTGAACATACAATCAACTTATTAAGTATTGTTAATATAAATTCATCATACCTATAAAATACAAAAAGAGAATCCTCATGGAGTATAAAAAATTCCAAAATACCTTATTCACCATGAAACATCGAAACAACATCAATACAAGATCGAATATCCTTTTCAGGTCACTTGCAAAACAAGCATGAACACAAAGTCAACTTCTAGGCTCAATATATTTAACTGTACTCACTTCTAGATCCTAAAATTAGGGTAATTATATGTGACATGGATTATTCATATTTATTTTTTACTTCATGAGTGAATTCAAATTCTATCAAAAGATATGGATGAAATACAGAGCTATGATTTTTCCTATGTTAAATTCAAATATTTGAATATCAATGGTCATAGTTAAAATTTGAACACAAATAGATTCTAATGGTTTTTTTCAAATTCAAACATTTCCCTTAGGTTGAAAATACACATTTTATTTATTTATTTTAATATAGTTTTGAGTTCTAATTTCATAACCAATTTCCTATGTAAAATACATTTTTTAAATGCATTTTATTTTATGGGTTGAAATGCATAGGAAATATGTATTATTATATTTACCAAAGGAAATAATTGAATTTTAAAATATCATTAGAAGTTATAGGATGCTAATTTAAAAATAATATGTGTATCTCATAACCCATAAACTAAGAGATAAAATTATTTTATCATAGTTTTGAGTTCCTCATTTTATTTTATAACCAATTTCAAAATGCCCTTATGGATACCACCCTCTTTTTTAAGAGAGCTAATTTTGTCTTAGTAGTTAGCTACATTACTTTTAAAAGTCTTTGTTTTTCCAAATTATTTTTTGATACTATAAATTATTCTTGATCTAATATTAAAATAGTCTTTTGAACCATCTTTTCCTTCCCAACCACATCCCTAAAATCTATAGCCACATTGCTAAATGACGGATGGCTAGGTTTTGGATGACATAGACACCAATAAAATTGTTAAAGGTTCTAAGCTCATATAGTGATATTTTAGAATAGTTTCTATATTAGGTTACCTTGTTATTAATTTTAATAACATTAGTGCCTTTGGGAGGGATAACAATAGTGATAGATTTGTGAGCTTTGAGATTTATAGTAATGTTTCCATCATCACCATCATTATGCATAATAGAGGCTTTCAAATGGATATTTTCAATGAGCTTAATTTTCAGGTTAGAGATTCGCCCAGAGGCTTGGGTTTTGACATGATGGAAAAGGGGAGAAATTATAGATTGATGTAGAGGAAGCAAACATTTCTCACACTTTACATCAATAAATAAATTATAGATAAAATAAACATATAAAATGGAATGGTTATCAAAATTTTGTGTTTGAAATGATTCTAGAAAGATAAATGACAAGAATAAACACATTTTTATCTCCCTTCCAAAGTTACATACGTCATTAAATAATGAATAAACTCATTCCATTGCTTATGGATTGAATTTTTAAGATATTTTACTTGTAATTCGATTAATTTCTCATTATCAAATAAAAATATTAACATTGCTTATTTTTTATTTATTTTTAAATAAAAAAAATTATGAATTAAAAATTTTAAAATATTAATATAGTAAAAATATTTGAAAATATCTACCAAAATTTCACACTTGTCATTAAAGTCGATAAAACATTTTTTTCAAATAAAAATTAAAAAAAAGTGATGAACCTTGATGTGATTATCCATATTCCTATTATTTTTATTTTTATTTTAACACATGAATTTTGTCATGATAGATTTAATTTATTTTTTCGAAATAATAAGACCTATACCTTTCTACACCGTGTAATTTTTTTAAATTTTGCATCCCCACTACCAACATCCTTTATCACTACCAAAAGAACAATGGATCATAACTTTTATGTTGAGAAAGGGCAACATGTGGAATAAAAAGTCATATTTAGGTGTGTTATAGGGATTTAATATAATGAAAAATTACTATTTTAAAAACACTTATTTTAGGGAACTTGGAGTCTATGTGGTTATGATTTTTAATTTTAGTGTACATTAATTTAATAAGATAAAATAATAAACATAATCTCTAAAAATTTAAAAGATGAAAACAATTCTTATCATCTAATACGATACAAATACCCTCAAATATACAATTTTGTCATAAAATTGTTTTCTATTAACTCCTTAAAAAAGGTGAATAAAATAAGAAATCATCTACATATACAAAATTTTATAAGGTTGACACAAGTATCAATGTCTTTCATAAAATTTATGTAGGATTTTAAAAATATTACACATGCCTAAATATACTTACCTAGGTTATTCAATTCATTTAGTATATGATTACCTTAGATGAAAATAGATTTATTAAATTTTTTTTAATGTTTTGAACATGAAATGTGGTTGGTTTTTATTTATTTCATGCTAATTTTCGTTTCACTTTATTTCTAAAATTTTCATATTATTTCCATACATGTTTATTTCATTGTTTATGATAATACCATATGGAGAATTATGCATCTTCAATCTTATTCTTATGTTTGTCTCGATTATGATCCTTAGTATCCTGATTACATGGAAAAAAATGATGATATTTTACCACTTCACACACACACACACACACACACACACACACACACACACACACACACACACACACACACACACACACACACACACACACACACACACACACACACACACACACACACACACACACCTTCTAGTTACTATTTCTTGGCAATTATTTTAATTTTTTTCAATTAATTATTTAAAAATACCTTACTATAATTCAATCTCTATTTTTAGAGGATGAAAAACCATTGCATCTTCTCATCTATGATTTTTTCCATTGTAAATATTGATGATTACCTTTGATCATGGTGGCTATAGATAAAACCACCTTAAAAATAATATGGTTTTACCAATATGTAAATAAAATAATAACCTCTTATATAATTTTGAAATTGAAATTGTCATCATTGATTGCTAAGGTTTGAACTAAATTTCAAGCACTTTGAGTATAACCTGTTTCTATTTCCAAAACTATAAGAAATATAAAATTTAGTGCATATGGTCTCTACAAGATATAACCTTCATCGATTAAATTTGTGTTCCAAATTATGTAACAAGACTTACATTTATTTTATCTTATGTTCATATGGAGTTACACTATCAACCCCAACAAAAATATAAAATTATTGTTTCTTTATTTTTCATGCATAAAAATGAGATGTGATTAGAGGTCATGGGTTTCGAGTGAAGTATGATTGTTGATTTATAATCTTTGACTTAAATAAACCCTAATTTATCTAGTAGAATCTCTACTCAATGTGGGTCTGCTCCTTGACCTAGTTGAATCTTCCCACCTTGAAGAGGAATCTAGTGCCATGAAACACTACCTTGTTCAAGCAAGGAGTGTCTAATGATCAATTTTTTCAAACAAAAAATTAAATTAAAAATGAAATTGAAAAATATATTTTTTTAACAATAATAATACTATATCTAATTTATATATTTTAATAATATCATAGGTGTATATTTAATTAAATTTAATATTAATATCCAAAAAATTCCAATATTGGCCCATGGGACTGTAAATGATATAAGGTAAAGATGAAAAGGAGAGTTTAATGGCAAAAATAATAATATATAAAAGAGAAACTAAATATAAGATTAATAAATGGAAATAAAAATAATATTAATAATAATAATAATCTATCTAATTTATATAATTTTTTTCTAATATCATAGGTGCATATTTAATTAAATTTGTATATTAATATCCATAAAAGGCCAAGATTAGCCCATGGGACTATAAAAGATATAATGTAAATATGAAAGGGAGAGTGTAATGATAAACCCAATAATATAAAAAAGAGAAACTAAATATAAGATGAATAAATGGAAATCCATAGTTTAATAGAATAATATATCATTAAGAATATCATAAGAAATGATGGTCTCTTATGGTACAATACCTCTTATTGCTTTAGAGAAACACTTCAAATACTCACATTGGTGAGGAAGCAAGTGATGGCCATAAGACTAAGTAAATCATTCAATATGTGACATCTTGTTGGTTTAACATATATGTTTAGTTTATAATAAAAATATATTTATTATTTTAATTTTCCCTTATTAAAAGATGATTTGTCATAGCTTCTGAAGGGATATGTTTAATGGGTGGTTGTCATAAAAAAAAATGATGGATGAAGTAATCATGAAAATTACACCCTGGGTGAAGCTTTATAATAGAGTCATTGTTATGATCTATATTTAGACCTTATAAAAAATACTCAGTATGTATCATTAAAATAATCAATATATCTTTTTGTATGTTATTTTTTAAATCAATTACCCTACCATTGAATATGAAGATGAAGAAACAATTTTGAGGTAGTTATCAATGGATGCTGACTAGTGGCTAAAATGATTGTTTAAATGATAAATATGCCAATTCACACACACACACACACACACACACACACACACACACACACACACACACACACACACACACACACACACACACACACACACACACACACATCTTGTAGTTACTATTTCTTGGCAATTATTTTAATTTTTTTCAATTAATTATTTAAAATTACCTTACTATAATTCAATCTCTATTTTTAGAGGATGAAAAACCATTACATCTTCTCATCTATGATTTTTTTCATTGTAAATATTGATGATTACCTTTGATCATGGTGGCTATAGATAAAACCACCTTAAAAATAATATGGTTTTACCAATATGTAAATAAAATAATAACCCCTTATATAATTTTGAAATTGAAATTGCCATCATTTTTTTTAACTAAACCGGGGGTAAAAATTTATTAAGAACCAAAATAAAACACCAATTACAAGTTTTTCTCCTGATCCACCAATTGGACCAGCTTTTGATACAAATTCATAGGGAGCATTCTCTGCTTAATAATGCTCCAGGATGCTCCATTCTCTGAGGCCCACTTAGCAAGGCAGTCCGCAACATCATTCCACTCACGGGGAATATGTTGGAAGGAAATTGAATTCAAAGAAGTACTTAATTGCCTTATCTATTGAATAATAGCATTTAAATGCCACTCTATCTTACCAGAATTACACTTATTCAACATATTAACCACCACTTGTGAATTTGATTCACAAATAACATTGAGATGACCGCTTTTACAACAACATTTCACTGCCTCCAGGATAGCCTCAGCTTCCATCAGCTTATTTATATGGCAGCCTTTATAAATAGAAAACAAAAATTAGATGTTACCAGAGCTATCCCACCCGATACCTCCAATACCAGCTGCTCCTGGGTTCCCTTGAGAGGAACCATCTATATTTAATTTGATGAAGCCTTCCCTTGGAGGCATCCATCACCCAGTTCTGCTGACAAGTTGTGCCTACCAAATTTTGCCCTTCACTGAGCTGCTGCTTCCCACCAGCGCACCAGCATTGGACAAGTCCAACCCCAAGAACATACACACTCCAACAACTCCAGGTTCGAACTCATTCTCAACGGCACACCTAACAAGTAGAGTTTCCTGAAGCGCATTAATAATGTTACTCCACAACAGTCTCATCTCCAGCTGCGCGCCCCTGAAGATTCACCAATTATTTTCAAGCCACAAATTCCACAGAATGAAGGAGGGTCCCACCATCCAAGCATTTTGTAATAGGGCATTTTTTGTAGGAGGATACCCCATCCAAGACCAAAATTCAATTAAAGAAGAGGCATGTCTGCAAGGGGCACTCCACCATAGGTGTCAGACCTATTTAGCAAATGCACATTGGAAGAAAAGATGAGCTCCTGTCTCTTCACTGCTATAACATAGAACACAAATAGATGGCCCCTAAAATCCCCTCCTGCAAATATTGTCCCAGGTGAGGCATCTGTTGTGTGTAAGCAGCCATAGAAAAAAATTGCATTTGGGCCAAGACATTTGATTCCAGACTTTCTTTCCCCAATGACATTGTTCTTCCTCAACAGTTTGCTTAATCAAAGTCATATAACCTATAGCCACAGAATACTGACCCATTGTATCTCCACCCCAAGAAAGAGCATCTCACCCTTGCAACGCACTACACCTTCTAGCCTCAAGAATTTGGGTTAATTCTCTCCGTGCCTCCTCCGAACCCCCAGGCAGCCAATCAGAGGAATGTTTCCACCTATATCCAATGATTGTTCCCATGTTATATGCTTCCTTGTAATGCATCACAGTGTTCCATTCGGTAGCCTGAAAAGAGTCCGCTAGAGGTTGTAGATGCGGGTGTGAATGTAGAAGTGGTGGCACCCCGTCCCAAGAGTCTTGTCAGAAGAGAGCCTCTGACCCACTATTGCACACCTAGAAGAGGCCATTTTTTACCAGCTGCGCTCCAAGCTTGAGGGTGCTCCATATCATTGACCCTCTCCCCTCTAGAGGAAGTCTAGAAATATCATGAAGATCAATGCCCAAAAAATATTTGGCTATCAGGATTCGGGCCCACAGGGCAGATTGGTTAGTGCACCATCGCCAGTAAAGTTTGGCAGCAAGGGCTTGGCTAACCAAAATAGCTGAGCGTAATCCAAGGCTGCCTTCCTACTTTGGTCTACACACCATGTCCAAATTGATGAGACTCCACTTAGAATTCAACAGATTGCCACTCCACAAAAACTTCCTGGAGAGGGCATCATATTCTTTTAGAAAGTAAGCTGGTGCGCTCTGAACCATGCTCTGGTATATAGGTAAAGCCTGAATAACTGATTGTAGCAGAATCACTCTACCTACTATAGATAGCCATCTATGAGTCCAATGGCTTACCTTCTGCCTCAGTTTGTCCAGAACATTTTGCTGAAATAATCTAGGCTGCCACCCCACCATAATGGGAAGCCCTAAATAAACCACTGGGAGAGTATGAATCTGAAACCGGAGTATGGCAACGACTCTTCTCTAAATAGACTCATGAGTATTGAAGAAGAAAATAGATGATTTATGGTCACTAATCTGCTATCTAGAAGCCACCAAATAATTATCCAGCATGACACAGAAAGCTTTCGCTTCCTGAATCCATGCTTTGCTTGCCAGGATAGTGTCATCTATAAATTGGAGACGGGACAAGGTGGCTATCCCGCTCTCCCATTTCCAACCCTGAATAACATTATGAGAGACTCGATATTTGAAGAGCCACCCAAGCCCCTCAGCCATGAGAATAAACAAATATGGAGAGAGTGGATCTCCTTGACGAAGACCTCTAGATGCTCCAAAAAGATCCGTAGGTGCTCCATTAACAAGGACCGAAAAGGAAGGTGTAGTAACACAACTTAACACCCAGCTAATCCAATCCTATTTAAAGCCAAATGCCAATAGAATTTTGTGTAAGAATCTCCAGCTGACTCTGTCATAGGCTTTGGCAAGGTCAAGCTTAATAAACATTGCCCTCTCTTGAGAAGCACTCATAGATTGAATAGCTTCTGAAGCTACCACCACTCCATCTAAAATTTGTTTGCCTGCCACAAAGCCTCCTTGTTCCTCTAAAATAAGATTGGGGAGGAGCCCTTTTAGAGTTTGCACAATAAGCTTAGTAATAACTTTGTAGACCACATTGCAAAGCGCAATGGGTCTATACATCTCCAGCTTGTCCGCCTGCTCCTTCTTCGAGATTAGCACCAAGAATGTAGCATTCAATGATCTAAGCATTTATTTGCTAGAATAGGATTCTTGTATAAAACTCATCAAATCTTGCTTAATTATATCCCAAAAGTCCTGAAAGAAATTAGTTGGAAATCTGTCTAGCCTGGGGGCTTTGCCTCTCTTCATGCTAAACACTGCTTCTTCCACTTCAGCCATCCCAATTGGCCGCATAAGGCCTTCATTCATTCTTTCGTCAACCAAAGATGAAACACAAGATAACACTAGATTTTTTGCCCCTTCATCTGGCAATGGGTCACTGGTAAATTTTTTTGAGAAGTATTGGATAGCTTCTCTGCTAATATCTTGAGAGGAGGAGAGGTGCATTCCATCTTGAGTAATAAGAGAGGTAATAAAATTCCTGTTTCACCTCCCTTACACTGAATTGTGAAAAAAAGCCGTGTTCTTATCTCCTTCCTAGAGCCAATCATTGTGGGCCTTCTACTTCCAATAGATCTCTTCCCGAAGCTCCCACTCTGCTAAAGCATTAGCCGCTCTAGATTCCTCCAGATGAGGGACTTCCAAGAATCCATTGTCTCTTATTTGCCTAGTTATGCCATCCAACTAGTCTTGCACTTTCTTCTTCATACCCTACAAATTCCCAAAACAACTCCTGTTCTAGATCTATAATTTTATTTTAACATATTGCAAATTTTTTAGGAAAGAGCACATAGCTGTGCCATATGCAGGACCCCCTTGTCTCCACCACTGGCCAATGAGGTCATGAAGAGATGGGTCCTAGAGCCACATCAACTAAAATTTAAATGGAGGCTTTTTGGGACCGCCAATCTGACTGATGGAAAGTTTGATAGGCCAGTGATCCGATCCCCTCCAATCCAAAATCTCACAAGTGAGATTGAAAACCCTAGACTGCCAAAAACAAGAAACTAAAAATCTATCAAGGCATTCAGAGATGGCAGCATTACCTGTTCTTCGGTTACTCCATGTAAATATCCCATTTGATGGCTTCACATCCGAAATGTGAAGCATTTCAACATTATGGCGAAGGCACTCAGAAGATGGTCCTAGACGATTTAGTCCTCCTCTTTTCTCCTCCAAGCTCATTACCACATTAAAGTCTCTAGCCATGATCCACGGTAGGAATGGAAAACACTGATAGATGTAGTAGATGTGTGCCCAAAACTTTTGTTGCCCCATAATGTCCACAGGTGCGTAAACTGTGGTAACCAGACATAGCTCACCGGTTTCCAAAGAAGAAGCTGCCATTGACATAGCTGATATACTGGAAACCCAATGTAGTGGCAAAATTTTCCTCTAGTCCCAGCCCATAGCTAGTCCTCCCGAGCTACCCCGGGTTCCTACACATTGCCATTGCCCATTATGCCAAATATTTGGCATACAAGCAAATAGAGAATCAATTGATAGTTTAGTCTCCTGGATACAAAAAATATCTAGATAGTGATCCCACACCAATCTACAGACAACTTTTTGTCTGGGGTAGCTATTCAAACCCCTTGCATTCCATGATAAAACTATCATTGGGTGGATTGGGGAAAATCCTCATCTAAGGTCTTGACAACCCCAAATTCCACCAATAGATCACCTATAATTTTGATTTTGTCTTGGTCTTTTATCCAACCCACTTTAGGAGTAGAAGATGATGTGACCTTTTTGAATTGTTTCTGCATTAACCCAAGCACCACTGCAAGACTTTTGTCTTTTTTCCCAGTGTCAACTTCCTTAACCAAATCTGCCCATCTAACTTCCTTCTCTTTTGGCTCATTCACAGCCCCAGGCTACCCTTCCTCTAATCTCAGAGGTTCATCTAGGGGTGCTTGATCCATCATAACTTGTCTATCATTCAGAGCTAAAAATTGCTTATGCTATTCCATATCTTCTCCCTAATCCTACGTTAGAATGACCTCTTCAATAGCCATACTGTCAAGGGCCTCAAACCTGTTAAAACCCTGTTCCATCTGCCTCTCCACATTCCCTTGCCTTTATCCCTAGCCTCTTACATGCTTTCTAACTGGTATGAAATCATCCATGCCACTATTAAAATGATCTACTGATCCTTGCGCCAAACTCCCAGTAATTGGATTTTTCCCTTTACTCATTCTATCCGGTTGGGTTTTTGCTCTTTCACTCTGACTCACACTCCCAAACCCCTTACTAGCAAAGGCTGTATATGGCGCTGTAGATTGTGGTGCTGCTCCTTTATCTTTGGTAGCTTGGGGGCATTGTCGATGTAGATGTCCATATACATGACATATTCTACACCTGAAAGGAATGGATTCATAGTTAATTTGTTGAATCCATGTCAATGAACCCATACAGATCTCCATTGAGTCAGGTAAAGGATTATTTAGATCCATGTCTACACAAATGTGAGCATAATTAATGAGTTTCTTATCTAGAGATTGATGGGCAATCGTTGTTGGTGTACCCATCATAGCCGCTATCTGTCTGAGGATGTCATCCCACCAGAATTCTAGCGGTAGCCATGGAAGACGAGCTCAGACCAGGACACAAGCTGGCAGTTCCTTAGTCGTATTAAACCCCACATGCCAGGGTTTGAGAAATAGACCCATCCATTCATAGAAGTACGGGCCCCCTTAAAAAATTTGATTTTGATCCATCACGGATGAGAAACTCACCAGAAAGTAGTTGTTTCCTACCAACATAATGTCAAAATCACCATCAACTGACTAAGAGCACCTAATCCAAGCTTCCAGGGCTGCCTGAGGGATTCATATTCCCAGGAACTTGTAAATCAATGTGTGTGATGAAAGGTATTCAATGTCCTCCTCAAATGTCTCTTATGGAATAACCAACACTAGTTGATCCTGCCTTCTCAACAAACAACCATTAACTTTGTTCAGCTTAATACGCTCACTGGAATAGAATGTTGTTTGACCAACACTTCTCTCTCCTTGTGTCATAGCATCCAGCCTAGACCCTGTCAACGGGTCGCCTATCAGTGGGTCACCATTGTGCCCTACTCCACACGCAGCCCTCATTTCCACATTTGAAATTGTCATCATTGATTGCTAAGGTTTGAACTAAATTTCAAGCACTTTGAGTATAACTTGTTTCTATTTCCAAAATTATAAGAAATATAAAATTTAGTGCATATGGTCTCTACAAGATATAACCTTCATCGATTAAATTTGTGTTCCAAATTATGTAACAAGACTCACATTTATTTTATCTTATGTTCATATGGAGTTACACTATCAACCCCAACAAAAATATAAAATTATTGTTTCTTGATTTTTCATGCATAAAAATGAGATGTAATTAGAGGTCATGGGTTTCGAGTGAATTATGATTGTTGATTTATAATCTTTGACTTAAATAAACCCTAATTTATCTAGTAGAATCTCTACTCAATGTGGGTCTACTCCTTGACCTAGTTGAATCTTCCCACCTTGAAGAGGAATCTAGTGCCATGAAACACTACCTTGTTCAAGCAAGGAGTGTCTAATGATCAATTTTTTCAAACAAAAAATTAAATTAAAAATGAAAATGAAAAATATATTTTTTTAACAATAATAATACTATATCTAATTTATATATTTTATTAATATCATAGGTGTATATTTAATTAAACTTAATATTAATATCCAAAAAATTCCAAGATTGGCCCATGGGACTGTAAATGATATAAGGTAAAGATGAAAGGGAGAGTTTAATGCCAAAACTAATAATATATAAAAGAGAAACTAAATATAAGATTAATAAATGGAAATAAAAATAATATTAATAATAATAATAATAATAATAATAATAATAATAATCTATCTAATTTATATAATTTTTTTCTAATATCATAGGTGTATATTTAATTAAATTTGTATATTAATATCCATAAAAGGCCAAGATTAGCCCATGGGACTATAAAAGATATAATGTAAATATGAAAGGGAGAGTGTAATGACAAACCCAATAATATAAAAAAAAGAAACTAAATATAAGATGAATAAATGGAAATCCATAGTTTAATAGAATAATATATCATTAAGAATATCATAAGAAATGATGGTCTCTTATGGTACAATATCTCTTATTGCTTTAGGTAAACACTTCAAATACTCACATTGGTGAGGAAGCAAGTGATGGCCATGAGACTAAGTAAATCATTCAATATGTGACATCTTGTTGGTTTAACATATATGTTTAGTTTATAATAAAAATATATTTATCATTTTAATTTTCCCTTATTAAAAGATGATTTGTCATAGCTTCTGAAGGGATATGTTTAATGGATGGTTGTCATAAAAAAATATGATGGGTGAAGTAGTCATGAAAATTACACCCTAGGTGAAGCTTTATAATAGAGTCATTGTTATGATCTATATTTAGACCTTATAAAAAATACTCAGTATGTATCATTAAAATAATCAATATATCTTTTTGTATGTTATTTTTTAAATCAATTACCCTACCATTGAATATGAAGATGAAGAAACAATTTTGAGGTAGTTATCAATGGATGCTGACTAATGCCTAAAATGATTGTTTAAATGAAAAATATGCCAATTCATTCACACACACACACACACACACACACACACACACACACACACACACACACACACACACACACAAATGTTCATTTACTCCATCATCTAATTAATTTCTAGACTAATTTTAATTTTATTCATCTCTATATAATCCTATGTTAATTTTAACATTATGAATGTTATTTAAATGTTTACAAAGTGTAAAAAAAATATGCAGCCTTTAGATTTTATGATGTCATCATTAGACATCATTACTTAAAATTGTTAATAGCATTATTTACATTATTTTCATTGAATATTCTCATATTCAATGACACATATATAGTAACATTTAAGGCAAAAACGTTAATACAAATATTTGAAATTGATAGTTGTACCATTACCTTGTTGTTTGAAGATGGGTGGAAGCAATAATTTCATTTTTTCTTATTTGGATTCCAACCACTCCAAAAATTTGGGATATAACAGATGAGAAAATTCATAGCTTTACATTGTCCATTTAGAGGACTCAATAATATCATTTATATCATATAAGAGTAAATATACTACATAATCACCATTTGATGGTCTATTAAAAAAATTGGAATTAGACGTCTTCAGTATGGTAGTTGTAGACATCACAGAGAAAGCTATAACAATTAGGCTAGTGCGTAATTTGATATACATCATAATGATATAGCAATTTGAGAGGGCATGTAGAGATTTGTTTGGATTCATACGTAGGTCTAATGGAAATATCATGTTTACTCTAAAATGGAATGTATCCTCCCCTCATAATGCATTTCCACATAATTATTACTACAATACTTATGAGCGAGTTTGAGATGAGATGGGTCTATTATGAAATTATTATAATTCTTGGATATGAGGGTTTTACTAAAATACTTAGGTTATTTTTATGAACCTCTTTGAGTCTTATTTTATTCTTCTTAAGATCTACTTGAACCTTTTCTCAACATTATGAGGAAATATGGAGAGTATTGATAAGATTAGTATTATGTAAATTGTAGGAGATTGACCTATTTTCTTTAAGTTATTGAATGAGAATTAATTGCATGTTTTGTAAATAATGTTATATTCCATATGAGACATATACGATTGAACCTATTTTAAATGATTATGTAATCAATGATTAGTTGGTTAAATATTTCAAGTTTTGAAAGAAATATCTTTGTGAATGTTCTATAAGTTATATAATTGTATGATTTTTCATGTTAAGGGATGATACGTATGATAGGATGAGGTCAACCATGTAACATACATACTTATCATTAGTTAACATGAAGTAGGTAGAGTTGTGTTAGCATAGAGTATGGGTGTGTGTGTATTTGATTAAGATTCATGATAATTTGAAATATATAATAAAAAACTTTGGCCAAAGTAATTTTATAGCTATAAACATTGTCAATCCACTCTACTATCTTGTCTTCATGTGTATGTGAAGTCATATTAGATAGAAGATTATGTTTCATGGTATTATTACTATTGCATGTATTAGTGTTTATACTACACATTATTTTGGTTAATTTCTTGATATCTACACTACCATTAGTTGCCTCTCCATCAAAGGAAGGGATAGTCTGAGTGGGAAGGTGTGGGAAAGAATGGCAGTTTATGGTTGGAGGAAAAGTACTTCGATGATGCTCTCCTTATTTTCATCTAGTCAACCATTTTGGATGAATATTCAATACTATTGTAATGATTATGAGCTACTAGATGATACTATGATGTACTATTGTACCTTCATTTATGTATTAATTTACTATTCATGAATTTTTTTAATAATTATACCTTTTGTATTGATATAAATTTTACAATAGTGGTCATATTCTAAATATGATTCATTTAAATTAAAACATTAATGGTTGTATATTTCAGCATAGATTTAGGCATGAATTAATTGGTGTTCAACTAGAACATTCATGTATTTTATGATTTATTTCATGGATTTTGATCCTATACACTTCTAACATGTTGTTTATAAGCTCATCATGACACTGTATAACAAATGTGTCAATAATATTATGCATATGCCATAATTTACTTATTTTTAGATTTTAAAAATGATAATTTTATTAATAAATATAGATGACATTATTGTACCTATATTTAAGAAAAGTTAAAAAATTAAAAAGATATTTACATGGTTTAGATGAAACCTAGTGGGGTTATCATAAGGAAGGTGATGGAGCAGTCAGTTTTGGCATTGCCATATTTCAATAAGGTAATCAAAGTGGATTTTTATGTGATTAGAGAATTGATTGGTATAGTATTGATCCAAGAGGGTAATATTATAACCTATTTTAGTGAGAATATAAATGTCATGAAGTGTAATAATTCAATATAAAGTAAATATTTATATATAATTATTCAATTGATGAAGAAGAAAATGTATTATTTGTTTCTAAAAGTTTTTTTTTTGATGTATACAGATCACAAACGTTATAAATTATCAAAAATTTAGTAAATCTAAAATAGAGACAAATGAAATGGGTAGAACATTTGTAAATATATAAGATTTTGCTCAAGCATAAGATCATAAAATCAAATAATATTGCAAACATGCTGAGCATAGGAGTGCTAGTGATGGAAGATATGAGATTTGAAGTGTTAGGGTTTGAATAATTAAAGGAACTATTCCTAAAAGATCAATATTTTCTGATGCATTGAGAGAATGCATGGAATTAACAAGCATGAAATGAACATCATGGCTAAATAATTTGATTAAAAAAGAAATGATTTTTAGATGAGTGAAATTATGTATGCCCAAGGGTCAATGCATAAAAATTTAATCAAAGATAACCACAATGGAGGATTGGCATGAAATTTTGGTGCTGATAAAACATTGACATTATTAGCTAAGATGTTTTATATAATAAAACTAAATGTGTATAGAATATCAGTATTGTACATTTGAAAAAAATTAATCAAGGATATACCCTTTAGTTCTATACCTCCTTGCTAGCAAAAATATCACATTCACCATCTCATTATGCCCATTTTCTTCTCTTTTAGTCTGATTCATATCATTCTGATGACCTAGGCATTTTTTAATACATAGAAAGCTTAAAACCTGATAAACACCCTTCCCTATCAACTTCACATCATTACATATTTTATAGACCTCTTAAAACTAATAGATATAGATGGGTATTACTACCAATGGTAGTTTCAAGATAATTATCTAGTGTCTAGTAGAAAAAATTCATCCAAATTATAAAATCATCAAAACCCATGACTTAACATAATTATCTTATTGAACTCTATCATGAGATATTTTCAAAACTTGTGGTATAAATATAAATTTAAGCCTTATAATTCCTCATCTAGTAAATACCAAGCAAACACATACAAAATATAAATAAATAAACTAATCAAGCACTCTAATCTACCCTATTCATCCATATTTTCATATAAACCATAGGAGAAATCATATTATAGGTATGAAACATTCAAATAGTATCCCATGAGTAATATTTGTAAAATTACAAGCGAGATCATTACATACTTCTTCATATAGTATAATATACCCTTATGTACACCTTTTCCCACACATAGAGGAGAACTACATAAGCCTGAGGCACTTTTTTGGACTATTTTCTATGTAGGTATCACCGATTGATAGAGGAGTATTTTATGTAGTTTGACACCATGGGCCTACTAACCTATTTTTTAGTAAAGCTCATTCCAAGGGTGAAGACCTAGCATTTGACTAGTTAACAAAGAGTAATAAATTTTATCCTAGATTTGAATACATTAGGAAAAATTTGAAATAAAACAAAAAATAATATATTTGATCACATATAAATCTAGTAATTATTTCATACTAGACACTTACATTACAGTTAGAAACTAGTATTGATGTAGTGTCTAGATCTAATGGTAGTGTCCATAGACACAAAAGTGTAGTTTCTAGAATCTAACCATTGATCTAGAATATTCATCCTACATATTTTACACCTATTTATATTCTAAATCTAATTTAACATAGTAAATTAGCTAGGGAAAATTTTAGTGTTCATTTTTTGTTAATTCACAAACATTTCAATTTTAGAAATTGGCATTTGGTGAATATGTGGGGTAGTCAACAACACAGAATCACCTAAATTTTCAAGATGTAATATAATTTTTAGGGTAAGATCACCTACTATTTAAAATAAATAACATTATTATAGATGTATTTCATTGGTATCTCAAAATTCAATATATACATTTTCCACTATTTATACTATATTAGACATCTTGAATATATTTAATCATTTGCATTGGCTACCAATCATTTGTATTTGTTGTCAATAACATGTATTTATTGTCAATAATTTGAATTTATTATCAATAATATTTATTTGTTTTCAATCATCTACAATTTATTTTCAACCATCCACATTTATTGTCAATCATCTGCATTTGTTTTAAATTATTTGAATTTTTTTTCAATCATTTACATTTGTATGCTCATTCATTATATGTAACACATTCATCTGAATGTTATGCCTCCATCCTCAATTCACACCA
>JARHVA010000828.1:4332500-4360000 GCA_037957365.1 Torreya grandis
TGTATATTTAAATACATGAATAAATCATCTTCAAATTTGGAAAAAGTGGTTAAGGAACATTTTTTAAGGATATAGAACTCATTATTAGCCTCATTGAAAGTGATCATGTGAGATACTTTTAACAATAGTTTGTCATTTTTTTACCATTGACCAAAAGAATGTACATAGTTAATCATGTGGTCAAATGGGTCATTATGTCTCAAAAATATAGGTAAATCTAGTAATTTAAAATCTTGTGGATAAGGATATTCAAGTATACATTGTGAAAGAGGTTGATTGTTAAATGACATCATATTTGTATTAGTATTATAGAAATCCATTTGCATTTGAAGTATAAAAAACTATTTTTGAAGATCCCAATTAGTGGTCATCATAGAAATAAGATATTATAAGGGAACAATGGTGTTTTCAATTGGTTCCTACCCACTACCTTTTTATAATCATGGCATATGATTATCATCATTCCCATGGATAACAAGTGAAAGTTCATGATCACTAAATTTAGGATATGTCGGTAGTGGTATTATATTTTTAAATTTTGGTAATTTTGATACATAATTTGAATAAGTTGGACCAATGGAATAATTTTTTACACTCCCTTTATAATTATCTTGTAAAATAGTTATTATTTCCTTATATATTTGTCAAGACTTTTGACAATCATATGAAGGAGAATATTGATAATATGTAACCACTTTTGTAGTCAACTATGCATGAAGGGCATGATTAGATGACTTGCCTTATTGGTGACTCATGTGTTTTTATAAAAATCTCAAGCCTTGCTAGTTTGTATTATTTTTTAGATATATAGGTTGGGTTATACCTTACTCATGTTTGCCCAACCCTTGTCCTTTGCATCCATATTTTAGAAAATATCAAATTCCAAAATTATATGATGCTAGTGTAGGAAATATGGGTAAAGTATCTATCTTCCATAATATGGATTAAATCATATCTTGAAATGTTGAGAACACAAACTTGATTAGAGGGATGGTAGTTAACATCATTCAAATATTTGATATTTAAGGATTTAGCACTTGGAATAATACAAGAGTAATCAATTTTCACCCCTATCTTAATATAAAATTGGAGAGTTTCATAATCATATTCGTGAAAACAATTGATATCATCTATGATGAGAGAGATAAATAAAACAAAGATTATGACAAAGCTATTAAGAAACATCCTAAATGGTACGCTTAGGTACGAATGATGTTGAAAGATCAATTTCACTAATTGTTTAACCCTAAATTTATAGATGGATTCCTACTTGGATAGATATGGTTAATAATATAGAAATGAAAAAGCATAAGGGTGAGAATCAAATATATAACAAGATAATTAGATGCTAAATTCAAATATAACATATGTTGAATTCAATATATTGAGACAGGATAAAAGTGAAGAGCACATCTATTCTAAATATCAAATTGATAAAGAAAGAACATAACTAACAAACTATAATTATAACATAGTTATCGATCTAAAACATGCATGAAACAGATTAGAAGATTATTTTGGAATAGTCACCAAATTTTTGATTGAGTGATTCTGGAGTTTTGGATGCTAAAATCAACATGGGATGGTTGGGTTAATTCTACTATCTAAATGTATCACAAGTGTATTATAAGGAATACTTGTTATAAAAATGTGTGACCAAATGGATGCTTCTACATTTGTCTTTCGATTCAATCTAGTACATTTAGATATAGGTCATAATCTATCTCTCCTCATGAAATTTTAAAACTCTAGTTCTTAATCTTCAAAGTGACCTTGGGGGAATGGGTTAGTGGTAACACAATGTATAACTAACCCTAAATACTCATCTATAATGAGTGATACATATATAGATAATACTATTAAGATGGATTTAGATTGATTTCATTTTCCCTAATAAGTTGGATTGTGTGTGAATCATGCAATATATGGAAAGTAATTACAATAGTGACCTATATTGTAACTTGTCAAATTAGAATCTTAGGATGCCCCTTCAGTACTTCATAATTATGTTTGTGTTGTCCCTATGAATGATATATAAATAGGAGAAAATATATAATCTTTGATTTATCAAGTGTTTGATTGAATGCTTTGATAATCTACCTTATGTATTTTCTAGTTATCTAATAGGTTAGTAATAAATGAGGGTTGATCTTGTGTTTATATCAATCCCTTTAGATAAAAAAATCATATTAAATCACTTAGGAAAACCATTAGGATACAATTTATTTGAAAATTAAATGACTTTAGGGTACTAGATACTTGCATTGGAGTGGGAAACCCATGTCAACATAGGTCTCTATCTTGTATGCTAGTGTCTAAGGAATAAGAGAGTAGGTATAGTCTCAGAACTTGTAGAGATGGAGTATAAGTAGGTTTTAATCATTCTAGGTAAGATATAAGGCCTAATTAATTAACATAAGACTGGTTAGACCAAGAGATAATATGAGGAGCAAAACTTAGAGCACACATGAGACTTTTGAAATTGATAAAGGTCTAGAATTGAGAAGAATAGTCAAGGTCTAAGTTTTCCAAATATACAAGACTGAGGTGATTTATAATCCATAAATATCATCTAAAGATACATCTATCATTTATTTTATTTTATAGTATGTAATTATATTCAGTTTTTTTGTGCTAAATTATTCAAATAAATCAATATAAATATATTATTTTAAAATAGGATAAAACAATAATCTCTCTTTACAACTTTTTTTAATAATATCATACTAGTATCTAAATAATAATAGGCTTACTCCCATCCATTTCTACCCCTGAGATCTTATTTTATGATAACTACCATCCCAATCACATTATTTTCCCATGGATTATATTGGGTTTTATGGTCCACTATGTCACCACATGAAAAAGTAAGGGTGCCCACTCTATGTCACCATATAATTCTTAACCATGATGGGTATTTACACAAATATTCTTAAAAAATTAGACATGCATATAAAAGGATTTATTAATTCATACATCCCTCCAAATGGACATATCACATTAGATGTGACATTGGGACCAAAATCAATCCTAACTACATTACAAGTATTATCTAAATAATTTCATTATGACTTAAACTTGTGTAGACCTTAGATACACACAATGGAGATAATCCCATCTACATTACATTGATGTATCAAATTTGTATATGATATTACCTTATTTACAACACCTATCAATGATGAACCTTAAAAAATTTGTCAAATGTTACATTAAGATATAGAAGGGCTTCCTAAAACTCATAAAACCAATACAATTCATTCCAATTTAAAGCATACCAAATTATGATATGGGAGAATCAAGAAAAACAACTCATTTACCTCAAGATGTTTATAAGGCACTAGCTACTTAGGTGCACATGGATACACAATTATAACAAGAACCATTATCAAAGGATCCAATAATATCAAAACAATAATAAAATCCAATATTTGAGCCTCCTTTATTGGTTAATACTAAGAAGCATTATAATAAAGTTTAAGATTACTATGATATTAATGATGAAATTCCTCCTACTATGACATAATAACAATTACAAAAACTAATTTTTGATACACTTGAGCATATTTTGCATAAAATATTCACACCTATAGGTCATTGTACATACAAGTTAAATTCATCACAAATGATACAAAAGTACATTCAGACAAGGGTGAGGAAAAATTAGCAAATGAACATGCAAGTTATTTCATTTAATCCATCTCTCACCATAATATAAGGATCATCATATTTTAACTATCATCAGATCACTCACCATAATATAGATCTAGATATGACACCAATGTGTGATCCTTGGTAGTACCACCAGTTTCACATATTGTATTCTAATCTTGGAGATACCTATGAGCATCCATTGTATGGGTTCATAGGATGAAATTTTTCCTACCAAATATTCTAAATATACAAAAAAATCAAATATTCAACAAAATACACAAACATTTAAATAATTCAAAAATACAAAAATATTTAGATTTCTAAATTTTACATGCTCCTTGGAATTTATGTTGTTGGCATTATGTTAGTAGATATCATATAATTTAACTCCTATGAAAATATACCTTCCACATATCTTTGAGTGTGTTACATGCATACCCAAACACATGATCTATAAAATTTTAGGTGTTAGACCTTTCATCTGCTCATGCTATATAGTACATTGAAGGAATCTTATTCTTTGATATTGATTAATACATGTTACATATCCTTTATGTTCATTTATACACTACCATGTTTGAACTTATATCTCTAACATGTGTCTATATCCATGGTAATATATTTCACAATGTACTTGATATGCTATGCTACATAACATTTTTTTCTAACACACATATGTAGGGACTAGTATAATATGCTTATGTTGGTTGATTATACTTAATTAATTAATTTTTTCACTTCATTGATTGTCTTATATTGATTTCTATTATATTTATTATGGAACATTTGAATATGTTCCTTATTTCTTGGACCCTATTCCATTATATGTTAATTAGACATTTAAATATGTCATTCATTTGATTGTGAGGCATTTGACCATGTCCCTTGTATGATTTATCCTTGGATAATTCCTTTTCATTCCATGTAATTTTTGACATGTTAGTATGGACACAAAAATTTTAATATGAAACACATCAACATAAAAGGAGGGAAACCATAAATCAATGAAATTGAATCCATCTACAATCAATTAGTTTGTATTTATTTCAGCCTAATTACATTTGGATCCAACATAAATGAATCCACCTACAAATCTATCAAACATGGATCCAACTAGGTAGACATATAATTAACTATTAATCAATATAGTAGTTATCTAACTAGTAAGTAGTAATCTTCAAACCATTCAAAGGACTATAAATTGGTAAATCGAGGATCTATCTAGAGACTTAAGGTGGATAAGAGAAAAGGAATTTGAAAAAAAACTTATACTAAGGTAGTTATTTTCGCTTTTATTTTCATCACTTGAGGAGATGTCTCAGATCTCCTCATCTAAGTGGCACAATAGAACATCTCACAAGATATGGGTAACCAATAGGTGAGATGAGTCTCTAGATTTTAGGTCTAGTTCCCTAAATTTATCTTGAAATGCTTTCACCTATACTAGCTAATAATTTATGGGTGGAAAGGTTCAGAGTTTTCATGAAATGAAACCTATTCTAGGGGGTGATGAACCAATATGTTTACCACAAGACTATCATACTCAATCACAAAGAGACAAGGCATACACCACTAGTCTAAGAGTCATAGAATGCATTAGCATTAGTATTTCAATATAAGGGTAACATACATGAAGACTATCCAAGGTAAGTGAAACCATAGATCAATTTTAGATACTAAGGCTTCATTTTACATGTAATAACAAATCCATACACTTAACAATAATTCATATGACCTGCTAGGCTGGAATCACTTGCATCAAACATGGAAAGATTGAAAGAAAGCAAGGATAAATGAATATCTCTTAACCATTCACTATACATCTCTTCACACACTTTTAAAATATGATATATGAAATAAAAATAGATTGAATTTATTTTGTAATGAAAATTACAATGTTAAAACTAGTAGGGCTTTGCCATACATGGTGTTGTATTAGAGTATAAAGGTCAAAATGGCAAGTAATTATAACATTTAAGAGATAAGTGGGAAAAGAGGAGTCCAAAGGTCATGTGAAAACTTTTCATGCTGAGAGGAGGAGTTACATGTGTATAATAATGAAGTAGGAGATAGACTAGGCAAGGTCTAATAGGACAAATGGCTCTCCAAACTATGCAACTCATGAAATGTGGCATGAAACTCATTCTGCACAAGAAAACTAACTTCATCATTCCCCCTTTTTGGAATGTCCAAAAACTAACTAGGGATATATCTAATTATTTAAATGAGAGGTATGGGTTATGGACATGCTTATCCATTCATTGGATGTATTCCTAATCATCTAAATTCATCTGAAAGTGAGCCATCACTACATGTAGTCAAATAAATACCTCTTTTAGTCACCCCTTACACTTGGCCTCAAAATTGGCTTAAATTTTCCATAAAAATCCATGAAATGGAGTGGATTACACTTTATAATACCCTCCATGGCCTTATATTACTTAGGTACCCCTGAAATAGGCTCCCACTTGAAGTTTTCACACTTGTCACTATCTTGCTCACTTTGCCAATTTTGACTGGTTGAGATGAAGCTACATGTATGGAAACTTAAGATATTTTATAAAGTATTATATGGTAATATTTAATTATAATAAGTCCTATGATAACTCCCAAAGTTGAGTGTTCCTCTTGAAAGACTATAGAACCTGCATAATGCATAAAATAATAAAAGAAAGCAATCTTGTACCTTGTTCACATAGGTAGGGCAGCTTAAAAATTTATGAGGAGTCCTGAATAGCCTTATATAACCATAATCCACTTTCAGGGTCATTACATATGATTTTTATATCTCTCCATCCTATTTTTCCTAGTCGAGTCCTTATCTAGGGTTTAGTAGGGTTTTAGGTCCTTTTAGCTCTTAAACTTCATTCATAAATATAAGACATTAGAACTAAAAAAATTACATAATAATTATGTTTGGGACCCTTATTTAATCCCATTAACTCATTTTATTTCCATGCATAACTTCAGAGAAGATGTGAACATTTCAATCTGGCATATCGAGCTTGGCATACCATTCTACATAGCCCTGATGTAGCTTTGAGCTAAGAGTAGCTTTCCTTGTGACTTATCTACATTAAAAAATCTTGGACACATTTTTTATGATCCTAAAAACATGATATAATAAATTAGAATTAAAATCTGGTGTTATAAGTGAAAGTGACTCTCCATTTGGATTTAGGCCTAAACCATGCCTAACATACATATTTGCATAATTAGTAATCTAGACCATCCTTTTGGGATTATTACTTATATACATGATTTATAATGTTGGTTTATATTTAATTAATATTCATAAACCTATATATATTTCCCAATCATCTCCTGGTCCACCCTTTTATCCATTTTTTCCAAGACTACAAGATTTTTACACAAAGAGATTGCCTTCTATCTGAGACAAAATAGAGGGAACTCCCCTATCTTATCTAACCAACTAGATATTTGAAGGGATTATCCAAGTGATGGAGACACTTTTAGAAAGTTTTTTTCCCTTGTTAATATAATTTCACCTTCCAAATCTCTCAAATTCCAAGACAGACTATGAAAAGGTAACCTATGTACAAGGTTTACTCATGTGAGCTATGTGTTGCACCATATAGTCTATTTTCTACATTATTTCCATTAGTAATAGAATTTTGGGAGAATAAAAATCATGGTGAATATTTTAAATGTTTTTTAATCAGTCCCACCTCCTACATACCCCTTCCACACCTTGATTGATCAAGTTTGAGTGTATTTTCTGACTGGGTTCTGTTCCAAGGCACTATACCTATAGGTGGCCCTACATACATGGAGTTAGAGAAAATGTTTAAAAACTTTTTTAGATTACCTTAGTGTCAAAATATATTTTTTTTGACCTATTTTTCTCATTTTCATGTTATCTTAACACTTAGACCTCACTCCTCAGCTCACTCTTACTTACAGTCAACTATAGCTGACTATATTAGAACAAGTAGAAGCCTGTGGGTGAGAATTAATCTTAGGACATGTGCCACATTACATTTGGATCTTATAGACCATTTTTAATTATCTTCCATAAAACAACATTATAAATTCCATGTTTAAGCTTCTATCATGGACATTGTGCTCCTATAGTCAGTTATAGGTGAGTACCCATAAAGGCAGGGACACGTATAGGTGTGGATTGAACTTGAAACACTACATCAACTTATATTGATGGTATTTATGCCCATAAGTATTAAATTCACCCAATAATGTAATTAAAACATGATAATATTCCTTATTTTCACTTTAGGGTGTCAAGGTCACATTGAATTCAAATATTATAGATGAAAATGGAAAAACTTAGTGTTCAAATGGGCAACTTTGATCCCCTCAACTACTATCTCCCACTAATAATCTACCATCCATATTTTGTAGAGATATTTCCTATGTGGAGACTAAAATGTGTGGACATTTATATGCTTCAAATATATTTATAACCTTGTTATAAGATATCCACAAAATGTTGAAGTGCTTTATTTTTTGTCTTTTAGGAAAAAGATCCTTGAACACAATCATCTCACCTTTGAGGGTGGTTTACACTTCCATTTTCCAAATTGAAACTTTAAATAGGTTTTAATTTATCAAAAACACATATTAGGGCTCTAATTAATGTTTCAACATGCTCCAACTTCTTTGTACAAGTACCTTCATAGTTCTGTGATGCCACATGTAGGTGGACATTTTCACATACAGGTAGTGAGGATGAGTATGGACAATGTGAATTATTTTTGACCTTTAATTAGTTTTAAAAATGTTTTATATATTTAAAATAGACTTTCATCATTATCAAGGACCTTATTCACCTTAGATAATCCCTTCCAACATGATTAGTCCTCGTGATATACCTATAGGTGTATGGTAATGGTAGGAGACTATGTGAAAGTGTTGAAAAGGGTTCCCCCATGATATACACACTTTATTTGATGGAATATACTTGATAAATCACGTGATAATGATGTTTCAATCACCATAGGAATTTATTTCACTCTTTCATGAATGTGCTCAAGCTATAATATAGCTCATTCAGATGACTATGTATGATAGTCATGAAGCAATTGACTGTATGGTACTTATGATTATAATTCCATGGAGATTGATTTTGAGAATGAGATTAAAATTTGAGGGAACCAATCAGACTTTATATACATTATAATTATCCTATCAACACCCTATTAAGTAACTACGAAAGCATGAAGATTCTATAGATAGTGGAAACCTACCTGCAACACAAAATGGTGCCTTCTCTTACAACTTGAGATACTTGGCTTATCCAAACACATTTAAAAATGAAACCAAGAATGGGTAACATGAGGGGAGATAATAAACACCATCTAGAATCAATATCACCAACTGGATTGTATGGAATTATACAAATAAGAATAAAACCTATAGGGTATGGGAAATAGAGAACATAAAAATAGAGTCAACTTGTTAGAGATGATTCATAAAGCACAGTTGACCAATCCTTGAACTCTTGTTATGAAAATGGATCTAAGTGTACTATCACCTCCCAAAGGTATTTGACCTAAAACGTATCTAATTGGCCATACCAAGCATAAACCTATTGATTGATTCTATATGTATAAAAGGGTGAATGAGTAGAATGGGTTTGGATATTTTTTACCTCTTCAAAATCATGTCAAGTGATGTGATGAGTCTGAGGAAGATGAAGAGTCATTACATGACCTTATCCCATGTGTCACATTCCCTTATGGGTTGTACAATTTCCAAACTCTTCCCTTTTCAATTATTTTCTTGATTTTTAATTAGATAACCTACATGTTTTAGATGGGACTAACATTCATGATAAGTAATATGACCTCTTTGATGTTTTAAGGAAAACTAGGCCCTTGGTAACCTTAAATACTATGCTACTTGCTTATATAACCCCTAAAAGGCTACTAAGTGACTCAAAGTGACATATAAACTAATTAGAACATGACCAAGGATAAAATGGAATTAAAGTAAATCAAATAAACTATAAAATACCCTATGAAAAATATTAGACCCCTATATAAGTTTTTACTATAGGGGAGTTGACCCATTTTGACTTGTTATCAAAATGGTAAACATATTTAGTGATTTCCCAAGGGTGGCATGCTTACTATGTCATGAAAAATTGCCTAATCTGATCCATTAGGCTATGGATTCACATATACATGAGGTTTGACACAAAAATTGCCTTTAACAACAAATAAAACATGATAAAAATAATAAGTGACATACAAGATAAGAAACTAAGCAAAAACACACTTGTGCTTCATGAGAACTTATGGAACACACACACCAAAATAAACAAATTGACTCAAATACTAAGTAAATTGAGACTAAACCCCCATCCTAGATCAAAGGAAAAGTTTGAAAGCTTCCTTGCTTCATGACATGAAGGATTTAATGAGACATGTAACCTTATAATATTTAGCATTGATCCCTCCATCTTCTTCATGGTGTTTTCCAACTTCATTGGTATGATGTTTAATGAGAACCAAATAGATCCATATAGGTTGGATATGGAAATGAATTATTATTGTATCCAAACAGCCTCAACTTTATCATATGGATCCTTAATTACAACCTCTAATGGTGGTTTAACAAGGCATACCTTCTTGATTTCCATAGTGCTCCTAATAAGGTTGGGTTTTTTTCTCAACTGCAAGTTGTTCTAACTCATGAATAAGCTTTGCATATTCTACAAAATCTCAATAATTATCCTTCATGGAAGAATCTTTCGCCACCTTGTCATGTACTTGACCCTCAACTTGGAAAAGATCTTCAAGCTCTTGAAAAATCTTTATTTGCAGCTGCCAATCATCTTTGTCCTCCTTAACATTTAAAACCACCACCTCTTCAAACTTCTGTCCTTGATGTATGTGGTCATCAAGATAGTTTTTTTCATTCTCCAATGTAGCTAAAGGTGATAAAAAATTAGATGGAGGTATTGAGTCAACTCCAAGGACTATGTCTTCTACCTTGGTTTCATGAAACTATTTTAGGACTACCACTTCTTAAGGAGTGACTTGACCTTCTTCCTTTATAGTAAACTCCACTTCATGCTTGAGATGGTCATCCACAACTTCATGATTAGACATGGAGTCTTCTTCAAATACCTCTCTCTTCAAGTCTTGGCCACATTCCTTATGGATAGCTAAAAAAGAGTCTTCAATATATTTCTCCTCATTCAAAAAGGTAGGATTTCCCTTTTGTTAACCAACGGGAGTCCCTATGGCGATTTATTATTCATATTCACTCATGAAATCTTATTGATAGACATGAATTAAGTTTGATTTTATTCACTTAATTCTCTCAAGATGGGCTCTTACTCAAAAAAGGATGAGGTGGAAGGTTGATGGATAGGCTCATGTGAAGGAGATGAAATATGAGGTGAAGTGGAAGGTTTATGAATTGAAGATGGAGTTTGAGGGATAGGAGAAGGCATATGAATGAATTTAGTAAAGATAAAATAGATAGTGAGATCATAGGGAAGTGACTTCTTGGGATGATTAGAAGGAGACACATTTACATAAGCCAAAGTTGCATCTTGATAATAGTCTCCTTAAGATTGATAGGCATCATAATATGAATTATAGGGCTCATATTGGGACTGATAGGGAGACATTTATTGATAGGTTTCTTGGTAGCCTTCCCCATAGGGTTATCTGAAAACATGGTATCCATATAGAGAGGGAGATGAAGGACTATAGGGCTGTCATGGATCATATGAATTATAGCCATTTTGATAGGACTATTGATGAGTAATAGGTGATTCATAACAAGGCTGATAAGGGGATTCATGATAGGAGTATTTTCCAAAGTTATTCATATCAACCTCATGTGTTAGAGGAAACAAAATAATTGATCAAACTTTTTAATGAGATATACCTACACTAATTACAACTAGAAGTTATCATTCAGAGTCACCATTGATGTTGTCTTGGTTACTTCTAAAAGCTAATTAGAGGAAACACACACCAATAATATTCCCACCCTCTTAGAACTTTGTCCCACTAGGCATGCCAAAAACTAGTCACTTGGATTTTCACCCCTTGAGGAGATGTCTCATCTCTCTTCATCCAAGTGGCACAATGGAAACATCTCACGAGATATGGGTAACCAATAGGTGAGATGAATCTCTAGATTTAAGTGCTAGTTCCCTAAATGTTTCTTGAAATGCTTTCACTTATACTAACTAATTATTTATGGGGGAAAAGTGTTAGATTTTGCATGAAATGATACCTATTCTAGGGTTTTTTCACCAAGAGGTCTCCCATAATACTATCATACTCTATCACAAAGAGACAAGGTATACAACACTAGTCTAAGAGTCATAGAATGCACTAGCATTAGTATTTCAATATGAAGGTAACATACATGAAGACTATCCAAGGTAAGTGAAACCATAGATCAGTTTTAGATACTAAGTATTCATTATACACTTAAGAATAGATCCATACACTTAAAAACACTTCATATGACCTACTAGGCTAGAATCACTTGCATCAAACATAGAAGGATTGAGAGAAAGCAAGGATAGATGAATATTTCTTAACCATTCACTATAAATCTCTTAACCAATGTAGCTAAAGGTGATAAAAAATTAGATGGAGGTATTGAGTCAACTCCAAGGACTATGTCTTCTACCTTGGTTTCATGAAACTATTTTAGGACTACCACTTCTTAAGGAGTGACTTGACCTTCTTCCTTTATAGTAAACTCCACTTCATGCTTGAGATGGTCATCCACAACTTCATGATTAGACATGGAGTCTTCTTCAAATACCTCTCTCTTCAAGTCTTGGCCACATTCCTTATGGATAGCTAAAAAAGAGTCTTCAATATATTTCTCCTCATTCAAAAAGGTAGGATTTCCCTTTTGTTAACCAACGGGAGTCCCTATGGCGATTTATTATTCATATTCACTCATGAAATCTTATTGATAGACATGAATTAAGTTTGATTTTATTCACTTGATTCTCTCAAGATGGGCTCTTACTCAAAAAAGGATGAGGTGGAAGGTTGATGGATAGGCTCATGTGAAGGAGATGAAATATGAGGTGAAGTGGAAGGTTTATGAATTGAAGATGGAGTTTGAGGGATAGGAGAAGGCATATGAATGAATTTAGTAAAGATAAAATAGATAGTGAGATCATAGGGAAGTGACTTCTTGGGATGATTAGAAGGAGACACATTTACATAAGCCAAAGTTGCATCTTGATAATAGTCTCCTTAAGATTGATAGGCATCATAATATGAATTATAGGGCTCATATTGGGACTGATAGGGAGACATTTATTGATAGGTTTCTTGGTAGCCTTCCCCATAGGGTTATCTGAAAACATGGTATCCATATAGAGAGGGAGATGAAGGACTATAGGGCTGTCATGGATCATATGAATTATAGCCATTTTGATAGGACTATTGATGAGTAATAGGTGATTCATAACAAGGCTGATAAGGGGATTCATGATAGGAGTATTTTCCAAAGTTATTCATATCAACCTCATGTGTTAGAGGAAACAAAATAATTGATCAAACTTTTTAATGAGATATACCTACACTAATTACAACTAGAAGTTATCATTCAGAGTCACCATTGATGTTGTCTTGGTTACTTCTAAAAGCTAATTAGAGGAAACACACACCAATAATATTCCCACCCTCTTAGAACTTTGTCCCACTAGGCATGCCAAAAACTAGTCACTTGGATTTTCACCCCTTGAGGAGATGTCTCATCTCTCTTCATCCAAGTGGCACAATGGAAACATCTCACGAGATATGGGTAACCAATAGGTGAGATGAATCTCTAGATTTAAGTGCTAGTTCCCTAAATGTTTCTTGAAATGCTTTCACTTATACTAACTAATTATTTATGGGGGAAAAGTGTTAGATTTTGCATGAAATGATACCTATTCTAGGGTTTTTTCACCAAGAGGTCTCCCATAATACTATCATACTCTATCACAAAGAGACAAGGTATACAACACTAGTCTAAGAGTCATAGAATGCACTAGCATTAGTATTTCAATATGAAGGTAACATACATGAAGACTATCCAAGGTAAGTGAAACCATAGATCAGTTTTAGATACTAAGTATTCATTATACACTTAAGAATAGATCCATACACTTAAAAACACTTCATATGACCTACTAGGCTAGAATCACTTGCATCAAACATAGAAGGATTGAGAGAAAGCAAGGATAGATGAATATTTCTTAACCATTCACTATAAATCTCTTAACCAATGTAGCTAAAGGTGATAAAAAATTAGATGGAGGTATTGAGTCAACTCCAAGGACTATGTCTTCTACCTTGGTTTCATGAAACTATTTTAGGACTACCACTTCTTAAGGAGTGACTTGACCTTCTTCCTTTATAGTAAACTCCACTTCATGCTTGAGATGGTCATCCACAACTTCATGATTAGACATGGAGTCTTCTTCAAATACCTCTCTCTTCAAGTCTTGGCCACATTCCTTATGGATAGCTAAAAAAGAGTCTTCAATATATTTCTCCTCATTCAAAAAGGTAGGATTTCCCTTTTGTTAACCAACGGGAGTCCCTATGGCGATTTATTATTCATATTCACTCATGAAATCTTATTGATAGACATGAATTAAGTTTGATTTTATTCACTTGATTCTCTCAAGATGGGCTCTTACTCAAAAAAGGATGAGGTGGAAGGTTGATGGATAGGCTCATGTGAAGGAGATGAAATATGAGGTGAAGTGGAAGGTTTATGAATTGAAGATGGAGTTTGAGGGATAGGAGAAGGCATATGAATGAATTTAGTAAAGATAAAATAGATAGTGAGATCATAGGGAAGTGACTTCTTGGGATGATTAGAAGGAGACACATTTACATAAGCCAAAGTTGCATCTTGATAATAGTCTCCTTAAGATTGATAGGCATCATAATATGAATTATAGGGCTCATATTGGGACTGATAGGGAGACATTTATTGATAGGTTTCTTGGTAGCCTTCCCCATAGGGTTATCTGAAAACATGGTATCCATATAGAGAGGGAGATGAAGGACTATAGGGCTGTCATGGATCATATGAATTATAGCCATTTTGATAGGACTATTGATGAGTAATAGGTGATTCATAACAAGGCTGATAAGGGGATTCATGATAGGAGTATTTTCCAAAGTTATTCATATCAACCTCATGTGTTAGAGGAAACAAAATAATTGATCAAACTTTTTAATGAGATATACCTACACTAATTACAACTAGAAGTTATCATTCAGAGTCACCATTGATGTTGTCTTGGTTACTTCTAAAAGCTAATTAGAGGAAACACACACCAATAATATTCCCACCCTCTTAGAACTTTGTCCCACTAGGCATGCCAAAAACTAGTCACTTGGATTTTCACCCCTTGAGGAGATGTCTCATCTCTCTTCATCCAAGTGGCACAATGGAAACATCTCACGAGATATGGGTAACCAATAGGTGAGATGAATCTCTAGATTTAAGTGCTAGTTCCCTAAATGTTTCTTGAAATGCTTTCACTTATACTAACTAATTATTTATGGGGGAAAAGTGTTAGATTTTGCATGAAATGATACCTATTCTAGGGTTTTTTCACCAAGAGGTCTCCCATAATACTATCATACTCTATCACAAAGAGACAAGGTATACAACACTAGTCTAAGAGTCATAGAATGCACTAGCATTAGTATTTCAATATGAAGGTAACATACATGAAGACTATCCAAGGTAAGTGAAACCATAGATCAGTTTTAGATACTAAGTATTCATTATACACTTAAGAATAGATCCATACACTTAAAAACACTTCATATGACCTACTAGGCTAGAATCACTTGCATCAAACATAGAAGGATTGAGAGAAAGCAAGGATAGATGAATATTTCTTAACCATTCACTATAAATCTCTTAACCAATGTAGCTAAAGGTGATAAAAAATTAGATGGAGGTATTGAGTCAACTCCAAGGACTATGTCTTCTACCTTGGTTTCATGAAACTATTTTAGGACTACCACTTCTTAAGGAGTGACTTGACCTTCTTCCTTTATAGTAAACTCCACTTCATGCTTGAGATGGTCATCCACAACTTCATGATTAGACATGGAGTCTTCTTCAAATACCTCTCTCTTCATGTCTTGGCCACATTCCTTATGGATAGCTAAAAAAGAGTCTTTAATATATTTCTCCTCATTCAAAAAGGTAGGATTTCCCTTTTGTTAACCAACGGGAGTCCCTATGGCGATTTATTATTCATATTCACTCATGAAATCTTATTGATAGACATGAATTAAGTTTGATTTTATTCACTTGATTCTCTCAAGATGGGCTCTTACTCAAAAAAGGATGAGGTGGAAGGTTGATGGATAGGCTCATGTGAAGGAGATGAAATATGAGGTGAAGTGGAAGGTTTATGAATTGAAGATGGAGTTTGAGGGATAGGAGAAGGCATATGAATGAATTTAGTAAAGATAAAATAGATAGTGAGATCATAGGGAAGTGACTTCTTGGGATGATTAGAAGGAGACACATTTACATAAGCCAAAGTTGCATCTTGATAATAGTCTCCTTAAGATTGATAGGCATCATAATATGAATTATAGGGCTCATATTGGGACTGATAGGGAGACATTTATTGATAGGTTTCTTGGTAGCCTTCCCCATAGGG
Organism: Torreya grandis; assembly: GCA_037957365.1. Lineage (NCBI taxonomy): Eukaryota > Viridiplantae > Streptophyta > Pinopsida > Cupressales > Taxaceae > Torreya > Torreya grandis. The sequence continues at coordinate 4,348,819 of JARHVA010000828.1, forward strand.
TTATCTGAAAACATGGTATCCATATAGAGAGGGAGATGAAGGACTATAGGGCTGTCATGGATCATATGAATTATAGCCATTTTGATAAGACTATTGATGAGTAATAGGTGATTCATAACAAGGCTGATAAGGGGATTCATGATAGGAGTATTTTCCAAAGTTATTCATATCAACCTCATGTGTTAGAGGAAACAAAATAATTGATCAAACTTTTTAATGAGATATACCTACACTAATTACAACTAGAAGTTATCATTCAGAGTCACCATTGATGTTGTCTTGGTTACTTCTAAAAGCTAATTAGAGGAAACACACACCAATAATATTCCCACCCTCTTAGAACTTTGTCCCACTAGGCATGCCAAAAACTAGTCACTTGGATTTTCACCCCTTGAGGAGATGTCTCATCTCTCTTCATCCAAGTGGCACAATGGAAACATCTCACGAGATATGGGTAACCAATAGGTGAGATGAATCTCTAGATTTAAGTGCTAGTTCCCTAAATGTTTCTTGAAATGCTTTCACTTATACTAACTAATTATTTATGGGGGAAAAGTGTTAGATTTTGCATGAAATGATACCTATTCTAGGGTTTTTTCACCAAGAGGTCTCCCATAATACTATCATACTCTATCACAAAGAGACAAGGTATACAACACTAGTCTAAGAGTCATAGAATGCACTAGCATTAGTATTTCAATATGAAGGTAACATACATGAAGACTATCCAAGGTAAGTGAAACCATAGATCAGTTTTAGATACTAAGTATTCATTATACACTTAAGAATAGATCCATACACTTAAAAACACTTCATATGACCTACTAGGCTAGAATCACTTGCATCAAACATAGAAGGATTGAGAGAAAGCAATGATAGATGAATATTTCTTAACCATTCACTATAAATCTCTTAACCAATGTAGCTAAAGGTGATAAAAAATTAGATGGAGGTATTGAGTCAACTCCAAGGACTATGTCTTCTACCTTGGTTTCATGAAACTATTTTAGGACTACCACTTCTTAAGGAGTGACTTGACCTTCTTCCTTTATAGTAAACTCCACTTCATGCTTGAGATGGTCATCCACAACTTCATGATTAGACATGGAGTCTTCTTCAAATACCTCTCTCTTCAAGTCTTGGCCACATTCCTTATGGATAGCTAAAAAAGAGTCTTCAATATATTTCTCCTCATTCAAAAAGGTAGGATTTCCCTTTTGTTAACCAACGGGAGTCCCTATGGTGATTTATTATTCATATTCACTCATGAAATCTTATTGATAGACATGAATTAAGTTTGATTTTATTCACTTGATTCTCTCAAGATGGGCTCTTACTCAAAAAAGGATGAGGTGGAAGGTTGATGGATAGGCTCATGTGAAGGAGATGAAATATGAGGTGAAGTGGAAGGTTTATGAATTGAAGATGGAGTTTGAGGGATAGGAGAAGGCATATGAATGAATTTAGTAAAGATAAAATAGATAGTGAGATCATAGGGAAGTGACTTCTTGGGATGATTAGAAGGAGACACATTTACATAAGCCAAAGTTGCATCTTGATAATAGTCTCCTTAAGATTGATAGGCATCATAATATGAATTATAGGGCTCATATTGGGACTGATAGGGAGACATTTATTGATAGGTTTCTTGGTAGCCTTCCCCATAGGGTTATCTGAAAACATGGTATCCATATAGAGAGGGAGATGAAGGACTATAGGGCTGTCATGGATCATATGAATTATAGCCATTTTGATAGGACTATTGATGAGTAATAGGTGATTCATAACAAGGCTGATAAGGGGATTCATGATAGGAGTATTTTCCAAAGTTATTCATATCAACCTCATGTGTTAGAGGAAACAAAATAATTGATCAAACTTTTTAATGAGATATACCTACACTAATTACAACTAGAAGTTATCATTCAGAGTCACCATTGATGTTGTCTTGGTTACTTCTAAAAGCTAATTAGAGGAAACACACACCAATAATATTCCCACCCTCTTAGAACTTTGTCCCACTAGGCATGCCAAAAACTAGTCACTTGGATTTTCACCCCTTGAGGAGATGTCTCATCTCTCTTCATCCAAGTGGCACAATGGAAACATCTCACGAGATATGGGTAACCAATAGGTGAGATGAATCTCTAGATTTAAGTGCTAGTTCCCTAAATGTTTCTTGAAATGCTTTCACTTATACTAACTAATTATTTATGGGGGAAAAGTGTTAGATTTTGCATGAAATGATACCTATTCTAGGGTTTTTTCACCAAGAGGTCTCCCATAATACTATCATACTCTATCACAAAGAGACAAGGTATACAACACTAGTCTAAGAGTCATAGAATGCACTAGCATTAGTATTTCAATATGAAGGTAACATACATGAAGACTATCCAAGGTAAGTGAAACCATAGATCAGTTTTAGATACTAAGTATTCATTATACACTTAAGAATAGATCCATACACTTAAAAACACTTCATATGACCTACTAGGCTAGAATCACTTGCATCAAACATAGAAGGATTGAGAGAAAGCAAGGATAGATGAATATTTCTTAACCATTCACTATAAATCTCTTCACATACTTTGAAAATATGATATATGAAATAAAAATAGATTTAATTTATTATCTAAGTCATAATACAATGTCAAAAATAGTAGGGATTTTCCATACATGGTGTGGTATTATATTATAAAGGCCAAAAATGGTAGCTACTTATAGAATTTGAGAGAGAAATGGGAAAAAAGGAGTCCAAAGGTCACTTGAACACTTGTAATTCTGAGTGGAGGAGTTAAATGTGTAAAATAATGAATGAGGAGATATACCATGAAAGGTTTGATAGGACAAATTGATCTCCAAACTATGCAACTCATGAAATGTGGCATGAAACTCCTTATTCTACACAAGAAAACAATCTTCATCATTCCCCCTTTTTGGAACATCCAAAAAATAACTAAAAATAGATCTAATTATTTAATTTAGAGGGGTGGGTTATGTATATTCTTATCCATGGATTGGCTTCATTTATAATCATTTAGATTCCTCTAAAAGTGAGCCATCACTACCTATATCCAAAGAAATTCCTCTTTTAGTCACCCCTTACACTTGACCTCAAAATTTGATTCAATTTTACATGAAAATACATTAAAGGGAGTGGATGACACTTAGAAAGACCCTATATGGCCTTAGATTACTCAGGTACACAGTAAATAGGCTCCCACTTAAAGTTTTCACACTTCTCACTATCTTGCTCACTTTGTTTGTTTTGACTGGCTGAGATGAAGCTACTTATAAGAACACTTAGGATATTTTTTGAAGTGTTAAATGGTCATAATGAGGTATAATAATCCTTTATCTCACTCCCAAAGTTGAGTGTTCCTTTAAAAAGGCCTTAGAAACTACATAATGTAAAAAATAATCAAAAAAGTAGTCTTGTACCCTATTCATATAGGTAGGGAAGATCAAAAATTGATTAAGAAGAGCCTTGAATATTATTATACAACCTCCATCAACTTTAATGGTCATTACATCCAATTTTGATAGCTCTCCATCCTCTGTTTCCTAGTCGGGTCCTTATCTAGGGTTTATTAGGGTTTTAGGTGCTTTTATCTATTAAGCTTCATTCATAAAGAGAAGAGATTATAAATTTTTTTAAAAAAATAATAATTATTAGACCCATATTAACCTCCCTAAACTCATTGGATTTCCATGCATAACCTTAGTGAATATGCGAACATTTCAATCTAGCCTATCGATCTTGGCATACCATTCTACATAGGCCTGATATAGCTCTAAGCCAAAATTAACTTTCCTTGTGAATTATCTACATTAAATAAGATTTTAAACATATATTATGATCTAATAAACATGATCCAACCCATTATAATGATCATTGAGTGTTATAATTAAAATTGACTCTCTAATTGGCTTTAGACCTAAACCATGCCTAACAAACCTATTTACATATTTGGTAATCAAGACCATCCTATTAGGATTATTATTTATATGCATTATTTATAATTTTTTTTAGATTGAATTAAGCTTACTACACCTCTATATAATGACCAATCAGCTCCTGTTCTACCCGTTTATCCCTTCTTTCCAAGACTATTGGGTTTGTGCATAAAGGGAGTGCCCTTTGTCTAAGACAAAATAGAGGGAACTCCCCCTATCTTCTCAGACCAAGAAAATATTTTAATGGATTATAAAAGTGATGGAGACACTTTTAATAAGTTTTTTCCTTGATAATATCATTTGACCTTCCAAATCTCTCAAATTTCAAGATAGACTGTGAAAAGGTAACCTGTGTGCAGGGTTTGCTCATGTGAGTTGTGTGTTGCATCATAGAGTCTATTTTTTCAATTATTTAAATTGGTAAGAGAATTTTAGGGGAATAAAAATCATGTTGAATATTTTACAAGTTTTTTCATCATTCCAACCTCTTACATACCCCTTCCACAACTTGATTGATCAAGTTTGAGTGCATTTTATGACTATGTTCTGCTTCAAGACACTGTACCTATAGGTGGCCCTGCATAATTAGAGATTGATATAGAATTTAAAGACTTATTTATATTCCCTTAATGTAATTATATATATTTTTAGACCTATATGTATCATTTTAATGTTATACTAACACTCAAACCTCACTCCTTAGCCCACGGTTACCTACAATCAACTACAGTTGACTGTATTGAAACAAGTAAAAGCCTATGGATGAGAATTAATCGTAGGAAATGTGCCAATTAAATTTGTATTTTATAGACCATTTGGAATCCTATTTAATAAATAAACATTGGTAATTCCATGTTTGATCCTCTACCATAGACTGTGTGATCCTAAAATTAGTTGTATGTGAGTAACCATAAAGGTAGGGACACTTGTAGGTGTGGATTGAACTTGAAACACCACATATCAGCTTATATCAATGGTATTTATTCACATTGGTATTAACTTCACCCAGTAAGTTCATTCAAACATGGAAATATGCCTTATTTTCACTTTAGGTTTTCCAGGCCATTTCAAATTCAAATCCTATAGATGATAATGGAGAAACTCAGTGTTCAAATGGGTAAATTTGAGGCTGCCAACTACTATATTCCATTGATCATCTACCATCCATATTTCATATATCTCTTATCCTATGTGGAGGTTTCAAGGCATGCACATTTAGATGTTTATGTAGGGCCCCTAAGGATTAAAACTAATCATGTTTTTGAAGCTTCTTCGGTAGTGTAGGGTATTGAAGAGGCAGTTAATGAGGGTTTCAATTTATACACATAAAAGGGGATTCGATGAACACCATCAATTGCCTTAAAGTAATATCCACACCTTCTTTAAACATTTCTAGAATCATCAGTGATACAAAATTGTTACTAAACTATTTCAAAGGAGTTATCATCGAGCATGTCTATAGAGAAGGAAACAAGGGAGCTGACTACTTAGCAAACATCAGGATCCTTAGAAGTGATTACAACACCTGGCACATTAGATAATTTTTGGATGACATCATCTAAATTTTTTAGAATGAAAAAGGACACATCACATGAAGGAATGATGCTTAAACTAATGATGCTAAGATCATGGGTTTAGTGAAAGGATTTTCACATGTGAAAAGATCTGATTTCCAAGGCTTTGCATGAGTGGCAGCCATCATGCCCTCAAACCATGTTCATATTTGGTTCTAGATCCATCTATTTTTATATTTCTTCACCATAAGGCACTATTCATGCCACTTTCAAAGGTAAAACTTAGCTAAAAAATAAAATGGGATGGGACAGAGACCACTTTCAAGCCAATTTCCTATTCTGATATAAAATAAAATGATCATATTTGGAAAAAAATGGTCAAAAGGGGGTTAGACCCTTTCATGGAATGCCCGGTGGGGTACAATACTTCACTCTCCAAGGATTTTACCTAAGGATAGAATAATTGTGAGGTGAGAATACATGGATTAAATATTTATATTATAGAGGAGCTGATAGGAGAGACCACTAGGATGGAATGCCATGAATTAAAGGTGTTAAAAAACAAGAACTATAAAGAGGATCTCATGTAGATTTTATTCAAAAAAAAGGAAAAGTATAGGCTAAAACCCTCATCGAACAAAGGATTCATGCATGTTGAACTACCAAGGAAATGGCTAGAGGTATGTCTCTATATCATGCGATGTATCACATTGGAAGGAAAACATATTATTCTATGTTTACATCATTTCTTGCTCTTGATTCATTTCAAGGTTCATTTTATTAGTATCTCATTTTTTCCTATAATCATTGGAGGTGTCTATAATTAACTTCAATAATAATATATCTATGGATTTAATTCACTAGGACCTCATATTCATTCTGATCAAAAGGGGGGAATCGGTCTGGTCTAAGATCGTCTCTAAAGCTATTGACATTAATAGGAGGAGTTTGTGGAAGAGGGAGTTAATGCATCTCAACCTGAACCCTAAGAGGAAAATTAGGGGAATGATTTGGGTGATTCAAGCACCTATGAACATAAGAAACACAAAATTGATTTGGGAAGCCCTTCTTATACCTATAGAGGTAAAGCCATCTTGGGGGCTAATGTTAACAAGGGTGTTGAGGATTCCCTCTACAAACTCCACACTAAAAGCATAATCTATAATCTCCTATGTAGAGGAATCTCAAAGGAATTTGAGAGGCTTAATAATTTTATTCATGTTAACAATTTTCTTTTTAATGATGGAAAGATCCCTAACACCCACACCCAAAAATATGAGTCCACACAAAAGGATAAAGAGGAGGAGGACCTTCAGGGTTTTGAGGAAGATAAAAGAGGATCCCTATGCTTGAAATCCAAAAGGAAAAATCTAGAAAAGGATGAGGAGAAGTTCAACAAAATCTAGACTAGAGGAAAATGAAAAAAAGAATTTAATGTAGAGACCATGCAATTGGTCACTTATTTTGAATTGGACTAACTCTATTTCTCCCAGCTACTTTAGGCTACTTTTTTATCTTTTGGCTAACTCTTGGTTGATGTTTAACAATAGTTTGGATAATCTATTGGGTTAGCCATTTTATCTCATTAGAATGTTTTGTTTTTTCATATTTATCTTTATATTATCTTTTGTATTGGGTAAGGGCCCCTTAAACCCCATCTTTTACCTATCAAATAAGAAAATATACCCACAAAATGGTGGTGCTATGTCTTAGTCTTTTAGGAAAAAGATCCCTGAACATAATCATCTCATCTTTGAAGGTGGTTTACACTTAAATTTACCAAATTAACACTTAAAATAGGTCTGACATGATCAAAATCACATAATTTGACTCCATGTAAGGTTTCACCATGACCCAACTTCTCTGTATAAGTACCTTCATAGCTCTATGATGCCACCTATAGGTGGACATTTTCACATACTAGGCAGTGAGGATAAGTGTGGATAATGTGAATTTTTTACCTTTAATGAGTTTTAAACCTATCTAAAAGAATAAAAATAGACTTTATTCATTACTAAGGACCTTTTTTAGCTTAGATAATCCCTTCCAACATGATTGGTCCTCATGAGATACCTGTAGGTGTATGTTAATTGTAGGAGACTATGTGAAATTGTTGAAAAGGTTGCACCCATGCTATCCACACATTATTTGATGGAGTATAATTGATAAATCATGTGATAATGATGTTTTCATCACCATAGGAATTTGTTTAAATCTCTCATTAATGTACTCAAGCTTTAACATAACTCATTCAGATGACTATGTATGATAGTCATGAAGCAATTGACTATATGGTACTTATGATTGCAATTCCATGTAGATTGATTTGGATAATGAGATTTAAATGTGAAGATACCAATATGACATTGTATACATTATAATAAACCTATCACCACCCTCTAAAGTCACTACCAATGCATGAAGATCCTGTAGATAGTAAAAACCCACTTACAACATAGAATGGTGCCTTCTCTTGTAACTTTAGATACTTGGCTTATCCAAACACCCTAAAACATGAAACCAAGTATGGGGAACATTAGGGGATATATTAATCACCATATATAATAAATATCACCAATTGGATTGTATGGAATTGTCCAAATAAGAACAAAATCTATAGGCTATGGGAAATAATGAGTAGAAAAACATAGTCATTGTTAGAGATGATTCATAAAGCAAATTTGATTAATCCTTGAAATATTTTTATAAAAATGGATCTCTCTAAGTGTACTATCACCTCATAAAGGTTTTTTACCTAAAAATTCTCTAACTAGACATACTAAGCATAAACCTATTGACTGGTTTTATGTGTCTAGAAGGGCAAAGAAGGAGAAGAATGGCTTTGGAACTTTTTTAGAACTTCCAAAGCATGTAAAGCACTAATATTAGTCTAAGGAAGATTAAGAGTCATTACATGACCTTATCCCACATGAAACTCCCTTATGGACCGTATAAGTGCCAAACACCTCCCTTTTCAATTGGTTTCTTGATTTTTAGTTAGATAACCTACAAGTTTCAGATGGGACTAACATTCTTGATAGGGAATCTAACATCTTGGATGTTTGAAGGAAAACTAAGACACTTTGACATCTTTAAAATTGTGTCACTTGCATATATAACCCCTAAAATGCTACTAAGTGACTCAAAATGACATATAAACTAGTTAGACCATAAAAAAGGCTAAAATGGTATTAAATTACATCAAATAAACTATAACACACCCTTCGATAAAATATCATAACCCTATATAAGTTTTTACTAAAGGGAGGTTGACCCATTTTAACTTTTGGTCAAAATGGTCAACAATAGTGAGAATAAATTCAAGGCTTAAGGGGATTACCTCATATGAAATTATGAGGACCAAGTTATATCAATATTTTATTATAGCAACTTGAGTACAACATAGCCAATATCTCATACTAAGTGATATATCATATGCATTATCTTTTTAAATAAGAATTTAATAGTTTTTAAGTTTAATGTCATTGTGTATTATACACAAGGGTGAGAGAATCACTCGCTATGTATTTTAATGTCCTTTCATTATGAACCCAATCCCCAACATGCATTAGAAAATAACTTAACCTTATTCGGCACATTTTTATACCAAATAAGGTATGACCTATAGTAGTTTCAAATTTTTTATTAGTCTTACTAAGTACAAGTGTATTTGACATGTTGTTAGGATGTCCCTAGATACATAAGTTCCAAGCAATGCCATATTTATTACATCAATGTGTCAATCATGCATATGGAAATAAGGTGGTCATGGTTCTAGGAAATTCATATTAGTTTCCTATTTATACAAAGGCATTTCATCCTCCACCCCCATCACCACATTCAGTTACTCCACCTAGTCAGTTTCATTACATGTAATTAGTTATATAACCTATTAAGGTTCATTATACATAGATAGTTTAGAGGGAGGTAGTTGAATTTCCTAGATGACCAGTGCATCAATGCAAATTACATCAAATTATTGTTTAAAACCCACCAAATCCATTATCTAATTTATCACATCCTAAGTTAGTGCTAAAAATAACTTAATGTGTACCAAAATGAACATAAGCACATGTTTATCCTACTATACAATAAAACATGATAATATGCTCCATATAGTTACCCATCGTAAAAATAATCTTATGAGTCATGAAAAAGGTGAAAATTACTATTATTGGTCCATTGTTTCCACTATATGGTAATTTTAAATTTTCCTAAACATGGGATCTCTACTTAGTGTGGGACAACTCCTTGACTTAGTTGAATATGCCCACTTACAAGAGGAATTTGGTTTCATGAATTACTACTTTATTAGAGCAAGGATTGTCTAATTTTTTTTAACTAGATTATATATATATATATATATATATATATATATATATATATATATATATATATATATATATATATATATATATATATATAATTATATAATCTAGTTAAAAAAAATTGTTAGACAATCCTTGCTCTAATAAAGTAGTGATGCAAGGATTGTCTAACAATTTTTTTAACTAGATATATATATATATATATATATATATAAAATTATAAAATCTAGTTAAAAAAAATTGTTAGACAATCCTTGCTCTAATAAAGTAGTGATGCAAGGATTGTCTAACAATTTTTTTAACTAGATTCTATACTTATATACTTATATATATATATATTATATAAAATTAATTAAATATACACCTTGGTAAAAAAATGTATAAAAATGAACTAGATTATATATATATATATATATATATATATATATATATATATATAATCTAGTTCATTTTTATACATTTTTTTTACCAAGGTGTATATTTAATTAATTTTATATATCAATGTCTAAAAAAGGCCAAGATTGGCCCATCTGAATGCAAAATATATAATGTAAAAATGAAAGGGAGAGTGTAATGGCACAACCTAAAGTATTCAAAATAGAAACTAAATCTAATATGAATAAATGCAAGGTCAGAGTTTCAAAAAATAAAATATCATGAAGAATATCAAAAAGATGAGGAGGGTCCTTTATGGTGTGTTAGCTCTTATTGCTTTGGGAAAACACTTTTGATACTCATTGTGGTGAAGTAGCATGTGATGGGTGTGAAACCAAGTGAATCAGTCAAACTATGACATATTTTTGGTCTAACATACATGTTTAGTTTATATTAAATATATATTTAGTATTTTAATGTTTCCTTATTTAAAGATGAAGTGTCCTAGCTTTTGAAGGGATATGTTTAATGTATGGTTTTCATAAAAAAATATGATGGAAGAGGTAACCATCAAATTTAACCCTTGGGAGATGATTTATAATATAATCATATATATATATATATATATATATATATATATATATATATATATATATATATATATATATATATATATATATATATATATATATATATATATATATATATATATATATTTGGACCTTATAAACAACATTCATTATGCTTCATTACACTAATCAATATACCTTTTAGGATTCCAGTTGTTAAATTTATTACCTTGCCATTGAATAGGAAGACACAAACAATTTTGAAGTAGTTATTGATGAATGTCGACTAGTGTCTAGATTTATTGTTTACATGATAAAGGTGCCTATATTTATTTATTTATGACTTAATCTTATACTTACTAATTTTAGGCTATTATTTCAATTATTTTTAATTATATATTTAAAATTACCCTACCAAGGATCAATATCTATTTTT
>JARHVA010000828.1:4365000-4367500 GCA_037957365.1 Torreya grandis
AGGCTTACCTTCAATCATGGTGGCCACAAAATAAAACCTTTAAAATAATATAGCTTTATTGGAATAAAAATCACATAGTAACCCATTATAGAATGCTGAAATTGACATTTTCATCATTAATTACTGAGGTTTGAACTAAATTTTAATCCTTTTCATATCATCTTGTTTTTATTTACAATGTTGTAAAAAATATAAAAGCTAGTGTGTATAGTTTCCACAAGATATAACCTCCTTTGATTAAATTTATGTTCTCAACTATGTAACAAGCCTTGCATTTGTTTTCTCTTCTATTCATATGAAATGTCAGTAATTTAAATAAAAATAAGCATGGAATATTTTAAGGCATATGATTGTGATATAGTAATAATAATAAGAGGAGAAATCATTATGATCCCCAAGCTTTCTAATGTTTGACTAGTCATTCATATAAATATAACCAGTAAAATATTAGTGTGAGATTAAATTTCATTAAGATATTTATTTTCATACATATTATACCTTATTTATGTGCATATTGTTAAACCATTAATATATAAAAATATATACACCAATGTGAATTAAAAAGGATATCTATTATGTGCTGCTAGAATGTCTAGAATAAACTTTCATTGAAAATGTATATCCATTTTTCATTTAATCCATAATATAATCAATTTACAAATTAATTTTATATTTATTTGTCTCTAAATAATATTATGTAGATTTTAACATTATGCATGTGCCTTGGATGTTTACAAACTGTTAAAAAAATGTAATCACTAGATTTTATGATGTCATTGTTAGACACCAGTACTTAAAACCATTAATAGTATTTTATGCATTATTTTCTTTGAATATTCTCATATTCAACGTCATATATCCAATAAAATTTAAGGAAAATTCATTAACAAAATCTATGACATTAATATTTATACCCTTAGATTGTTGTTTTAAGATGGGTGAAAGGAACAATTCCATTTCTTATTCTCTGGATTCCAACCACTCCAAAAATTTCATGTTTAACAAATGGAAAATTCATGGAGGACCATATAATATCATTTATATCATATGAGAGTAAATCTATTACAGCTTCACCATTATACCATCTATTAAAAACATTGGAATTATATGTCTTTAGTATGATAGTTTATGAATTCACAAAGAAATCTATAACAGTCAGACTAGTGTCTAATTCGGTATATATTAGACTGACATAGTACTTGGAGAGGGTGTGTAGAGATTGGTTAGGATTCAAAGACAAGTATAGTAGACTACCCAAAATTGGTAGTTCTTGTGGTCCTGGAAACAATTTAACCTTTTCTTTGCTCAATAAATAAAGACAAATGAGCACTTTTATTATTAATAAATAAATGTATTCACTGATAACAAAAATGAACATGGGAAAAAAATTGAAATATTTGTACCTATATCTATTTCCATATGTCATCTTGCATTAGTGGAAAAAATTATATAATAGGCATATTCCACTGAGGAAGACTTTCCACTTTTTGTCTAATTTGGATTTATATATTTAAAGTGGTCATGATTTTTGTCTAATTAGTTTTAGACTCATTTAAATTGACACATGGTTCATTCTCTATATTTTTATAGGACACCTTTTGTATTTGACACTTATTTTCAATTATATGACACTCATGTCAATCTTGTATCGGGTAATTTAAATAGTTGGGAGAAATCTATAAAATACATTGATAGATGTGACACATCACTAAACTTTGCACATGTATATGCCTAGTCTTATTTGAGTCCATCACCTAAAATACTATATCATTACCTGTAACCATCACTACCCCGTTCACCTTTAAATATTTCACCACTTTCATGCTATGTGTAGTTCACAGGAAGGTAGTTGAATATCCTAGATGACTAGTGGTTCAACTCCAATTACATCAAATTATTATTCAGAATACACTAAATCCATTTTATACTCTATCACATCCTAAGTTAGTTATACAGGTAGGTTAATGTGTCCCACAGTTAACATAGGCACATGTTTCTCTTATTATACAATAGTACATGATAATATGCTCCCTAGATTTAATCATCATAAAAATAATCCTATGAGTCATGAATAAGATGACAATTATTATTAATGGTCTATTTTTCCAATAGATGGTGCCTACAAAATTGCATAAACATTTGATCTCTACTCAATGTTGGATTAATCCTTGACCGGTTAAATCTTCCCACCTAGAAAAGGAAGTTGGTTCCATGAAACACTAATTTTTCCAAGCAAGGAGTGTCTAATGATCATTTAAAAAAAAATTAAGAGTGAAATATTAATAATATTTATTTAATAAGAAGAATACTCTAGCATAATATATATATATATATATATATATATATATATATATATATATATATATATATATATATATATATATATATATATATATATATATATATATAAAATCATAAGTGTATACTTAATTAAATTTATATATTAATATCCATCAAAGGCCAAGATTTTCCCATGGGACTAAAAAATATATAATGTAAA
>JARHVA010000828.1:4372500-4388608 GCA_037957365.1 Torreya grandis
TAGAGTTAACTATGGTTGAGTTAAAAATAACCCTAGTTGAGTTAAGGAGGGGACATGTAATTAATATTTGGGATAGAGATCCTATTTATTAAGCATGGCTCTCCATTTTTTTATTTAAGGCTTTACAAAAGATATTTCCAATTCCTTGACTTTGAGGATGATGACATCATCATGACCTCATTTTTATTGAAATTTTCTTTTCACAAAATTCATTTTCACTAGTTACACTTGAAAATTTTACTTAAGCATTTTATTTTATTTTATTAGTTAATTAATTCTTATTAGCATTTTTTCACTTTTAGAATTGTTTAAGTGCCATGCTTAATGGCTCTAAAGGCCAACATATTAAATTTTTTTATGTCTCAAGTTGACTAAAGATGAATTCGTGAGAGGTTACTAATATATACAACATAATAACCCAAATAGGGATGCCTCAACATGATTATGAGCACTAATGTTTGATGTGTGAATGAAATTGGTACATTTAGTGATTTATAGGCTTAATTTGCATTATTTGGTAGAAATCCATTTGAAGTCCAATTAAAACACAATTGTGGCCAAAATGGGGTGTCTACATGTAATTATCATAAAGATAGGACATATCTAGGTTATATGACTTCTCATATGCATCCAAGACTTTTCCATAAGATAATATTCTTCTTTCCAAGTGTAAAACCTAAGCAATGTCTCATCAAGTAGAATGGTGGAAGATTAGATTGTAAAGAAGTTAAAATGAATGATTATATCTATCTCTCTAATAAAAATGGTGAAAACAATGTATTTATATAGAAATATGTAACCCTAAACCATTAAAAAGTTTTATCTAATAGATTTAGCCTAGTCACCCTTTTTTTAATAAATAAAATAATTAGGTCCCAGACTGGGTTGGCTTGGGCTGACCTAGTTTTGTAACGTGATAATTTTTAAGAAAAGGATCTGCTCTAGCTAACTTTGTTTAATAAAAAATAAAAAGAAGTTTTGGTTTAGGTATGGGTTGTTTGAGGTAGTGAATTAATTGTAGGAAATTTTAAGGGAGGTGTTAAAGCTTAGGGAAATGTATAAGAGAGTTTTGTGTTGGTTTCAAGTGGTAGTATAGGGAAAAATAATCTTACAAAACACCAATAGTCTTCCCACCCATTTCTTGGTACACCATTTAAAGTATGCACTCAAATAGATTGAGACTCGATGGGTTCCTATAAGAGGGAAATCATTAGTACCTAATAAAATTTAAAAATATTTTGTGTATACATATGCCCCATTCGAAGCTCATCATGTGTCATGCAGTTATGACACAAGATGGTGATTTGGGAAAAGAACATATAAACATAAAACACTAAGATATATAATTTTCATTATTTTAAAGCATAAAATAATTGAAATTAAATTATTAAAAGGAAATAAATCAAATAAACATGTAATATATGCGTACCTTGACTTACATTTATCATCGGATGGTTGTATATTGTGTTTGTAGTTTTAATTATGGAGGGCATAGAGATTATTGTGTTTATAGTTACCTTTTTTGAGAAGGGAATTAATAGATTAGATACAATAAGCTATTTCTGGGACAAACTATCAGATTTCCCCAAGATTTTTAATGTAAGCGTGAATGTCAAGAATGGGATGAGGAATGTACATGTTGATTATGGCATTGATTTTGGTGGGATCGACATCAATACCATGATGAGAGACTATAAAACCTAAAAGTTTATGAAATGTGATGCCAAAGACACACTTTTATGGGTTAAATATAACTTTGTATTTGATTAATAAATCAAAAATGATAGCTAGATTAGTAAGGTGTGTTGTATGAATCTTAGATTTGGTAATGAGGTTGTCAACATAGGTTTTCAAAATGTTGAGTATAAGATCATGGAAAATGTGAGTAATAACACATTGATAAGTGAGTCCAACATGTTTTAAGGTTGAAAGGCATTTTGACATAGCAATAGGTTCCCCATTCCTTAGTAAATGTTATTTTGTGTTGGTCTCTAGGGGCTATGTGAATTCAATTATACCCTTATAAAATGTCCATAAGTGACAACATTTCATATCCAATAGTTGAATATATGATGGAATCTATTAAAGCTAATGGGAAATTATATTTTGGACATGCAAGGTTAAGATATTATAGATCAATGCATATACGAATGACCATGGTGAATTTTTTACAAATGGGAACAATGTTTAATACCCATTCAAAATATTCAATAGGTTTAATAGACTTTGCATCCAAAATTTTAATAATTTATTTATGACATAAAGCATAATTTTTTATTATTTTTATCAGATAGGTTTTGTATCTAGGTAAGTGATGATGTTATATATAATGATACTAGGTTTATTACCCAACATATCCTCATATGACCAAATAAATGTTTATTGATACTTATAAAAAAATAAGTTAAAGTTATCATGGTTTTTTGGCCTAAGTTATTTAGAAACAATGATGGGTTTAGGACATGATGGTGTATCATATTCTATTCTTGTTGTTTCCTCAATGAGCATAGCATTTCTATCTTGGAAATGATATGGAGAATTATAAAGGAAAATAAATAGGATTGTTTTAGGGTTAACACAAGAAATGAAGTTATTAAAATGAGGAGCTTTTCATTTGAAGTTTCCAAGTTTATGATGTTACCATGGAAGTTGAGGTTCTCTAGCATGAAGTAGCTCAAGTATGGATTCATCACTAGGGAATGTAGGCAAGGGTCCATATTATTATATGTTTAATTATAGATCAATGATTTTATTATTGTGGTGATCATACTCAGAATGTATTTGTCACATATATGTGGCTTTAACGTCAAGGGTAATTCCAAGTGTAGGTATATTTGTTGGTTTTGGTTGATTGCAATCAACCAAATTGGTTATAGGTGTATTAGGTTGAGTTTTAAATGGTGGTTCAGTTGAGGTGAGGAGGGTATCCTCAATGATATTTATAGGATCATGGGAAGGAATATGAGTATATATATTGGTTGGTGATATATAAGGTATAGATGGTTCTAAAATTTACTAATTTTCTAAAGGTAAGAATTGTTCAACTACCCAAGGGGTATCAATCAGTAATTTGAGGATTAATGGGAGACACATGACCTTCAATTTATAATTTAGTATCAATTTAGATATGAATAACATGGACATCACTATGAAAGGCACATATATTTTTTTAGTGTTTTTTTATAGTGTTGTACATACAAGTCCCATGATTGAGCTTGAGCCATGATATAGTTATCATCATAGGTGTGGGAAATAGTGTATGAATTTATCTCTAGAGGAGAATCAAAACTAGATACACCTAGATCATTAAATTTTTAGGGTGACATTGTTAAATGATATTTAAATAATCTTTCCACTCTATATTCATCACATGTGAATTCATTATGTAAGAATCTTCATGTGCATTATATGGAGGAGTTAGTTCAATGATCTCATCGACTAGAGGGATGGTAAGATCACATGGTAACAAAGAATGAGAAAGCCACTCTAAAATGTAAAGAGGAAACTTAGTAGTATTGCAAGTGTTTTTTAATTCATTTGGTTCATCATGATTGGAATTGATAGTAGTGACCTGTAAATATAGATTCATGTTAAGGAATTTAGGTGGAGGTGCACTGTTAATTCATGGGATGGTTGAAATCTAATATAGAGATTTGGGGTTGGGTAGTTATGTACTCCATAGATTAGGATCAGTTTCATGTTTATAATGTTTGCCATTATGGATGAATTTAATACATTGAATACTAAGCAGGTAATAACCCTCATACAATTTGTGCATGGATGACCTAGGAGTATATTATAGGATAGTGGTAAGTCAAGGACCATGAGCTTGGTACTTATGTTCTTGGGTCCAATAATTATGGGGATCCAAATACTACCAAGTGGTTTTTGATTTATTTTATCAAATATTGACATATGAGATGATTTTTCTTAAGGTGATATTTGGTATACCCATGTTTTTGAATTAATCAAAGGGAGGTAACATTAATTCCCAACCCTTCATCAGCTAAGACCTTTTGAATAAGGGTGGTATTGATTGAGATTTTAATGAAAATAGGTGGATCTTTGGATCAAAAAATAATTTCATTGTTAATCTTATCTTCTTCAAGGAGTTCTATGGAAGGTTTGGAAGAAGTACAAACAATTTCAATAATATGTAATTTTATTGGTGTATAATATTTAAGAGGTTGTTCCACTTCAAGGGAAAGTGGTTCTTCAATATCTTATAATTATTGAATTAAGAATTTACGATGATATGGAAAAGTGGGAACTAAATCCATGAGTGGTATTTTAAAAGGCATGGAGTTAAGATCTTATAATAAATTCCAATGAGATTTAGAAGATGAAGAACCAACACAAGGCTTGGAGTGTAAATGTTTTTTGGTAGGAAGAGATGTAGTTTGATGTTCTCATTATGGAATTGTTTCCTCATTTATGTTAGAAAGTATTTTAGTGGTAGTGGTGTCTTTAATAAATTTTTTTTTAAGTGATGGTTTTTTGTCTTAATGATAAGATATTTGTGGATAGGTTTATGTCGATAATTGACTTTAGCTACATTCACATTTTGGGAATTGGTATAATATTGGTCATAGTCAATGTCAATTGTGTATATATCCTTGTTTGAATGTTTTGGTTTGGAAGTAGAATTTTTTTTGGATGTTTAAAAGAGGAAGGTTTAGTAACTTGTTTCTTATGAGAGGCATTAACATAATCATGATGATGAATTTTTATCATAGCAACATGATTGAATGTATCTCCTAACATAAAAAAAACAACAAACTTAGTAATCCCATGACAAGTTTCATGAGAATGACTGAAATTTTCATGAAACCAACAATTTAATTTGGGATCATACCATGTAAGTGGATTATTGGTGTAAGTGAAAGGTTTAGAAGGTGCTAATAATTATTTCATTTGTTGAATAGTTATGGATTCATGGGAAGATAGGGGGTTATCCACTTTGGTTACTCCTATTTTTGTTTGAGGAGGGTTGACAATAATTTCATTAGTGGAGTTTTGGAAACATACCTTGATGGTTTTAATGTTTGGTTCAAACTATTTTGTAAGCAAGTGTTGTCTTTTATCTTGATCAATGGCAATGATTTCCAAATTTTCTAGAGGTAAGATTTGTTCAACTACCCAAGGGGTATCGAGAAGTGGAGGATTAATAGGAGATACATGACCTTTGATTTATAATAAACTATCAGTTTATATGTGAATAACATGGACATCATGGTTGAAGGCATACATTTTGGCTAATGTGTGTTAATAATTTTGTACATCCAAATCTCGTGATTGAGCTTGAGCCATATATATTTTTCATCATAAGTGTGGGAAATAGTGCATGCATTTATCTGTAGAGGAGCATCATAGGTAGATACACATAGATCAGTAATTTTTTAGGGTCATTGTTAAAGTATATTGAAATAATCTAGATACTCCATATTTATTATATGTGAAGTCATCTTATATGTAAGAAGCTTTGTGTACATTACATGGAGGATGAAGTTAGGTGATCTCATTGACTAGAGAGATGGTAAGATCACATGGTAATAAGGAAGGATGAAGACAATTTGAAATATAAGGAGGTAATTTAATAGTGTTATAAATGTTTTTTAAGTAAATTGGTTCATCATCATCAAAATAGATAATAATGACTAGTAAATATGGAATCATGTTAATGAATTTAGGTAGAGGTGCACTATTAATTATCAGAATGGTTGGAATCTTGATACTTATATTTGGGGTTGGGTAGTTGAATCCTCCATGGATTATGATTAACTTAATGTTTATAATGTTTACATTATGGATTAATTTGATACATTTAATACCTGAGAAGGCAATATCCATCATGCGATGTGTCCATGGATGACCTAGGAGTATATTATAGGATATTAGTAAGTCAAGGACCATGATCTTGGTATGTATGGTCTTGGGTCAAATAGTGAAGGGGAGATAAATAAAACCAAGTGTTTTTTGATTAGTTTTATCAAATCCTTGATAGGTCAGATGAGTTTTATTAAGGTGATCTTTAGTATACCCAAGTTTTTGAATTAGCCAAAGGGAGGTAACATTAATTCATGACCCTTCATCAATTAAAATTTTTATAATAAGAGTGGTATTGATTACTAATTTAATGAAAAGAGGTCGATTGTCAACTCAAAAAATAATTTCATTGTTAATCATATCTTACTCAAGTAATTTTATGAAATGTTTAGAAGAAGTACAAATAATTTAAATAGTATGTAATTCTCTTTGTGAATAATCTTGAAGAGGTTATTTCACTTCAAGGGAAAATGGTTCTCTAATGTATTGTAATTTTTTCATTAAGAATTTATGGTCATATGGATAAGTATAGACTAACTCCATGAGGGGTATTTATAAGGTGTGGAGTTGATCTCTTAAAATAAATTCCAATGAGATTTAGAAGATGAAGAACTAGAATGAGGCTTGGAGGGTAAGATGTTTTTGGTAAGAAGAGAGGTAATTTGAGGTTATGGTTGTGGGATTGTTTCTTAATTTGTGTCAGAAGGTATGATAGTGGTAGTGGTGGCTTGGATAAGTTATTCATCAAGTGATGGTTTTTTTGGCTCAGTGATGGGATCTTTGGGGTGGGTTTACATCAATAATTGACTACAATAATATGTTGATAATTAGTTTAATATTGGTAATAGTTAGCATCAATTGTCCATATATCCTCATTTGTATGTTGTGGGTTGGAGGTAGAATTATTTTTTGATGTTTAGAGAAGGAAGGTTTGGTAACTTGTTTATTTTGATAGGAGTTAACATAATCATGATGACATATTTTTATCATAGAGCCATGATTGAATGTATCTCCTAACATAAAAGAAAACTTTTTTTGGCAAGCCCACAACATGTTTCGTGGGAATGACTGACATCATCATGAAACCAAAAAAATATTAGGATTATACCATGTAGGTGGATTATTTGTGTAAGTGAAAGGTATAGAAGGTGCTAATAATTATTTCATTTATTTAATAGTTAGGGGTGCATGGGAATCTTGGGTCTTATCCATTCTGACTACTCTTGGTTTTTTTTAAGGAGGATTTCTAGTGATTGCATTAGTGGAGTTTTTAAAATATCCCTTAATGGTTTTATTATTGGGCTCAACCTATTTCATGAGAAAGACTTTTATTTTAGCTTGATCAATAACATCACTTAGAGTTTGGGGATAAAAATTTAAAACCTTATATTGAAGAGAAGGTGTTAAGGTGGTTATGAATAGTTTAAATAAGTTATCATTAGTTATGTTGTGATCATATTTATGAGCCAAAAATTACCATCATTTAATGAAATCATGAGTTAATTTAGATTGTGATTTTTCAGCATTGATTAAGTGGTTGAGATAGTTTTTAGGAAGATCATTGTGTTGAAATTGCTTAACTAGAGAATTGACTAAATCCTCGAGTTGCCATATAGAATTTTGAGGGAGTTGATTATACCATTATAATACATCTCCTGTGAATGTTTTGACTAAAATTTTGGTAGTGACAAAGGTATTAGTTTTAATCCACTCTTTATAAAGATTACCAAATGCATTAGGGAAAGATGCAAGGTCTTTAGTCCCATCACATATAATATCTAAAGAAATATTTTCAATATCAATAGAGATGATTAAGGGGGCTAAAGGTTCATTTTGAATATTTTGGATCATCTTGTTATGCATAATGGGTTGGGGAATGATATTTCTTATAGCATATATAATATGTGGATGGATAAAATTTATGTTATTTTGGGGTAAGAGAATAAGAGGTTGATTAGCCATATTTAATAAATGACATTGAATTTTCATCATTTGATAAGTATTAGATGTTTGAATAATATTAATTTTTTGTATTATTTGTGCAAGAATTCGAGTGGCTTCAATTGATATATTGGGGTTATTAGTGTTTAAAGGTGTATTTTTGGGATTGGTAGGAGGATCATTCCATAAATTGGTATTTAGAAATGGTTTGTTGGGTGGAGGACTGTTAGGGGATGGGTTGTTCATGTTCAAAATATTTCCTATAGGGTTATTGGTTAATCTTGTGTAAATTTACCCTATAGTTTAATAAGTTACTTTAGAGATAGATTTGTCTTAAGAAGTGTGAATGGATTTGAACCATTAGTGTCATCAGTTGGGGTAATTTTGACCTTATTGTAATCCAAAGATGAGGGGTGAGATAAAGTGCACTGGTAGTGTGAATATTCTTGAATAACAAGGATAGGAAGGAAATAACATCCCATATATTGTCTAAATGGATTAAGGTTGTCAAAAAAGATTCTGATAGGAGATTTCATGATGCCTATAAGAAGAATCTAATATTAAGGAACAAAGGTGAAAATTAGGAGTAAAGTCACATAGATACAAAACAATATAAATCAAGAGGTAGAGAGTCAACTAAGTCGATAGAGTTTGGAGGGAAGATCAACATACAAACTTAAGAAAGGACATAGTCTAATAAATCAACTATATTTTATGGGGAAATACTAGAGACCAACCTATGACATACTGGATTAAATAGAATGATTGTGTTATGTGTAAAATAAAAATTCTATGATACACATTTAAGTGGGTCAACTAATTTTTTGAGGATGAAGATAGGTTTTGGAAGTTATGACTCTAGATGATATAACATTATTTTTTAGAATACTTGAAATAAACATAGAGGTAATTGGGTAGAACTAGTCAATCCAATTATGAAACACAACATGAACCTTATACTAATGTTTTTCGATACAATTTTTGAAATATAGCATACAATTATCAGAGAGCAACTAGAAAAATAGCAATGTTAATCTATGTGGTCATTCCTAAATGTTCTAAATTATAACTTCTCAAAATAAAATGTGATAGAGAGTTGTATATAAAAAGACACTATAAAGGCAATCTAAGGATGGTTTTAGGTGGTTAATTTTGAAATGGATTTGTATTGGTGATGGTACTATCTTGGTATTGGGGCATACCTACTCACTTAAAAATACCACATTGATAAGGGTGTTAGGTGATTTTCCAATACATACCATCAACCATGTATTTATACTAAATTGAAAAATTGAGTAAGTTTCCCACTTGCTGATGAAATCTAATTAGGTAGACCTTAGGTAGAATTTTTTTAATGTTTTTTGGTATTATGTGGTTTGGAAGTGTGTGAATAAAATAGAAATAGTGTGACTAAATAGATAAATTAAAAATTCTTATTTAGTATATGTGTTACACTAAGTAGGTATCAAAATGAAAAGTGAATTAATTACTAACAAGATGAGTTAATTCCTTTACTTGAAGATTATAGGGTTAGTTCAGAGACTAAGTATGAAAACAATACAAAATATAATTGACTGGGTTGATTTTGTTTGTTGAATTAAGATATAAAAATACATAGTTAAACAAGTTAATTGAGTCTCTGAGATAATAAAGCATGATACAAAATTATGTCAATCTTGTTGACCTAGTTCACTAGAGATTTATAATTTTAAACACTGAAAACTATGAAAAATAGGACCGTAATGAAGAAAAGAAATGACTAAGTTGGTGATAATGAACCTGATAATTTTGGAGATGTTGAATTTACAATATTTATATTATGCTATCTATATGAATATGTTAAACCTAAAAATAGAGTCAAATGGGTCGACTAAGTTTGAAAATATATATGTAAATCAATAAACTAAGTCAAGTAGATCGATCCAGTTCCCTATGGTTGAATATGACCTATATAAATAAATATAGAGTTGATCATATTGATTGTGTGTTAAAATTGCTCATAGAATGTTAGATTAAGTTGATAGATTTGATCTATTGATGAAAAAATGAGAAAAATAATGAATGAAGGCATGAAATAAAACTTGTAAGGGTTAAATCATGTTAGGTTCACCATAATGTATAATAAAGGAAGGTCAAACTGATATACAAATCAATCCTTTCTTGAAAAAGATAAATCACACTATCAATTTCTCTTGTTGGTACATGTAGATAATTTGGGTCATGACCAATATGGATCTTATAGACCTAACTAATGGGTCTTTTACCACATAATATCACTAGAGAGGGTTCAAAAGCCTCTAGTTAAGAAATACCACACAATAACCATAACTAGGTGTTATGATTTCTTATCAAAATAAATTACAATGTAAATTAACTCTAATATAATTCTCACCAAAGCATGTGGCACAAAATAGGGATAATAATCATAAAATCAAATATGTAAATAATAAATCTATTCAAGTCAATATAGATTGAATCCTAATGTATGGATAGATAAATACATTGAAAAAATTAGTTATGCTACTTATATATACTAAAATATAGGAGTAAGAGTTATAAATATTTACCTTGAAGATGAACCTATCAAGGATTTATCTTTCCCTTAGCCAATGGTGTTTTGCCAAAGGTTTTTGTGGTTTGTAAGGATCACAAAACTAGGATAGATCTAGGTTATATGACTTCTCTTATGCATCCTAGAATTTTACACAAGACAAGATTCTTCACTCCAATTGTAAACCCTAAGTAATGACTCCTCAAGTAGAATGGTGGAATATCAGATGGTAAAGATGCGAAAATGTATGATTATCTCTATCTCTCTAATGAAAATGGTGAAAAAAGATGTGTTTATATATCCATATCTAAACCTAAATCCTTATGAATTTTTACCCAATAGAGTAAGCCTAATTTACCCTATTATTTAATAAATAAAGAATTTAGGTCCAAAACTAGGTCTACTGGGGATGAACTAGTCCCACAATGTTCTTATTTTTAAGAACAGGATTGGCTTAGGTTGAATTTGTTTAGTAAACAACAAAAAGAGGTTTTTGCTTAGGTAGGGGATTTTTTGAAGCAATGAATTGCTTGGAAGAGTGTGTAAAGGAGGTGTCAAATCTAATGAAATATATAAGATAGGTTTGTGTTGGTTTTAATTGGTGGTATAGGGAGCAATAATCTTGAAAAGCACCATTGTCTTCCCACCCCTTTCATAGTGAACTCTTTAAGGCATGCACTGAGAGAGATTGAGTCTTGATGGGTTCTTAAAATAGAAAAAGCATAAAAATTTGATAAAGTTTAAAAATATTGTGTATACACATACATACATACATACATACATATATATATATATATATATATATATATATATATATATATATATATATTCCTACACATATATGTACATGTAGCACATATGCATACATGAAAGTAGGTGCATGCACACACACACATATACATATACATATATACATCCATTGTCTAGTTATTATTTTTTAGGCTATTATTTTATTTATTTTCAATTATATATTTAAAATTACCCTACTAGGATTCAAAATATATTTTTAGAAGATGAAAAACCATTACATATTCTCACCTAAAATTTATTTCCATTCCAAATATAAATGATTACCTTCAATCATGATGTCCACAAACAAAGACACCTTGAAAATAATATGGTTTTAATAGTACACAAATTGCATAAGAAGCCTTTTTAGAATGCTGAAATTGACATCATTGTTGATTTTTTATGTTTTAACTACATTGAAATATTTTTGCATATATCTTATTTTTATTTCAAACACTATAAAAAAATATAAAATCTAGTGCATATACTCTTCACAAGATATAACCTTCTTTGATTACATTTGTGTTTAAAACTATGTGACAAGCCTCGTATTTGTTTTCTCTTCCATTCATTGAGAATTTTAGTCATCTATATCACAATAGGCATGGATATTTCATGGCATATAATTATGATAAATTAATAGTATAAAATGATAAAACATTACACTTCCCAAGAATTTTAATGTTTCATGAAGCATTCATATAACTATAATCAATAAAATATTAATATGAGATTGGGTGCACTATAAATATTTATTTTCAAACATATTATACCTTATTTCTGTTAATATTAGAATAATCACAACTACAAACATATATACACCAATGTGAATTACAAAAGGATATATATTATGTGTTGTTATAATGTGCATAAGCATATTTCATTAAAAATAATCTCTCCATTTTTTGTTTAATCCATCATCTAATAAATTCACAGACACACACACACACACACACACAAATAGGAGAGAGAGAGAGAGAGAGAGAGAGAGGGGGAGAGAGAGAGAGAGAGAGAGAGAGAGAGAGAGAGAGAGAGAGAGAGAGAGAGAGAGAGAGAGAGAGAGAGAGAGAGAGAGAGAGAGAGAGAGAGAGAGAGAGAGAGAGAGAGAGAGAGAGAGAGAGAGAGAGAGAGAGAGAGAGAGAGAGAGATACACACACACAACACACACACAAATGAATGCACATTCATGAACACACATGCATACGCATGCACACACACATTCATATTCTAGTTACAATTTTTAGGCTATTATTTTAATTACTTTAAATTATATATTTGAAATTGCTCTACTTGGATTTAAGATATATTTTTATAAGATAAAAAATAATTAAATATCCTCACCTATGATGGTTTCCAATCTAAATACTGATTCTTATCTTCAATCATGGTGGCCACACGCACACCAAAAAAAACTTGAAAATAATATAATTTTAGCAATATGTAAATCATATAGTAACCCCTTATATAATGTTGAAATTGACATTGTCATCATTAATTTTTGAGGTTTGAACTACATTTAAATCCCTTTGATTATCATCTTATTTTTATTTCCAATGTTGTAAAGAAAAATAAAAGTTACTACATATAGTGTTCACAACATATAACCTTCTTTGATTAATTTGAGTTCCAAACTATGTAACAAGACTTGCATTTGTTTTCTCTTCCATTCATATGGAATGTTAGTAATTTAAATCAAATAAGCAAGGAATATTTATAGTCATATGACTATGATAGATTAATAGTATAGGAATATTTGACAAGTCTTTCATATAACTACGATAAATAAAAGACTAATGTGAGATCAAATGTATGAGAAAACTTTCTTTTCAAACATATTATACCTTATTTATGTTCATCTTAAAAAATAATAACTATATAAACACATTTAAACCCATGGTAATTACAAAAGGATATCTATTATGTGATGCTAGAATGTACATAAGAATCTATCATTGAAAAAGTCTTTCCAATTTTTATTTAATCCATCATCTAATCAATTTATAAAGTAATTTTATTTTTTTTTGTCTCTAAACAATCTTATGCCTAGTTTAAAATTTTTCATGTGCCTTACATGCTTAGAAAGTGTTAAAAAAATTCAATCATTATATTTTATGTCATCGTTAAACATCAATAATAAAAACCATTAAGAGTATTCGATGCATTATTTTCTTTGAAGATTCTCAAATATAATGTCATCTATATGTTACTCCCCTAACCTTATGACTCCTAAGTTTTTGGAATGGAGAGCACAATCTTAATCTTTTATTTATTAATTATTAATATTTATGTTGACATAATTGGAATGAATGGGTGTGAAACTTCCATATTATGGGTATGACTGATCATAATTATAAGTATATATATGGTAGAGCATAGTCTTCATAATCATCATAAGTTTCATTATTGAATTCATTTCCTGATTTATTCTGATTATTGGAGCTTTCCACCTTGAATTGGATTTTATTTTAATGTGATTTATGTTATTATAAATAAATATATTAATAAGTGGTATAAGATCATCAATTTTGGAAAATATTGTTTTCTGTTATATATCTCAAACTAGGGTGAGTTTTTCTACAATTTTTTATTGGAGTTGGAAAATCAATCAAGGAGTCTACAAGAAAAAAAATTGGGTTGTGGTGATAAATATTGGAAATTTATTTATATTGTGTGATTTCTCATAAAATGAATCTACATGCCATAATTTTAGGATTTTTATTAATTTTTTATATTTTTAAAAATATCATAAATTTTAATTAGGGTCCTTTCTTTTAATTTTTATATTTGAGGTATTTTACATTCCTAAATTTTATGGTCCAATTTGGTCAATAGAAGAACATATGCTCCTGATACAACACATGTTTCAATTGTTCATGGTTACCACTCACTCTGGATACTTTCCTCCAAAAATTGAGAAAAAATATAGAGCTAGAAACTAAAAAATATAAATAGCCATGCATTTTGGAAGAAATGTCTTTTCTTCAATCACTAATCCCAATAATTCCATTATTGTCCACTACCTAAAATTGAAAGAAACATACTTGAGGGATGTGAAATAGTAGTCACTTTTATCGAGGATAATTTGTTTGACCCATTTGTAACACCATTGAGTGAGAGTTTTAGATAGGTTTAAATAGGATCTAATATTTGATTTGAATTCCCTAATTAATACATATCTTATAGTCACTCATATATATCCAAACCATCCTGAAGGTCACAATAAAGCAAACACAAGACAATAATTCCAAGGGATAAAATTACACCTATCAAATATGAACATATAAAAATTTTAGGGTATGGATGTAACTTCCTATATAATTCTCATGGAAAAATATTTTAGGCTTCATAATAATACTATAGAATGCAAAGGTTGACATAGCCTCACTACATCTAGAATCTAAACCTTATCAATGGTACCAATGGATGGTGTGTGACAATAAAGGGAAAGGGGTTAGTTTGAGTGAATTTAATAAGGACTTAGTATCCCACTGTGAATAATCATTTAATGGAATTTATTTTACCCAACTAATAAATTTGAAACAAACATGATCCGTAGAAAAATATAATATAAAGGATATGAGATTGGAAATCCTAACTCTAAAAGAAACACCTTATTAGAGACTGAAATTTTCCATCAATGGACTAAATAAATAAATTAATAATGATATTCATTTTTTGGAACGATGTATATTTTGGAAATCAATGCAACAAGCACTACACATTGAGCAATGAAATTTGGCTACCAAGATATTCACACAAGGTCAAACTTTGGGATGGCGAGATAGAAATGTGACTAATATTATTGATAGAAATATGGTCAACTCTCTTAACCAAAGGTAAATTACAATCTCTCTTCTCAATAGGAAGTGTAAAAGAGAGAAAGTGCCTATGTTGGAATTTTGACATTAAATGGTCTAGAGGACAAAAGTGTGCCAATGGTGAGAAAATACTAATGATTATTGAGAATGAGGTTTTAGAGAAGAATAATTAGCTACATATGAACCAACAATAGAATAGGAACATGCAAATTTAAGGACTAAGAAGCCCTAATATATCTCTACATGAATTAAATGGTATAAACACACCACAAACACTAAAATTTGTAGGTTATATTAATAAGAATAAAGTGATAGTTCAAATCAATACAAAGAGTACACATAACTTCACTAATAGAAAATTAGCTAATGAGCTGAATTGATTTGTGTAACTAGTCTCCAATTTTCATGTCATGATTTTTGATGGGAAACAACTCTCTTGTTGGAGGTAAATGTCATCATATCAAACTCTTAATGGTGGATTATCATCTAGACTCAAAAGAGTTTTCCATATCGATTGGGTGAGTGGATGTAGTCTTGGGAGTGTAATGGCTAAAATAATTTGGAATAGTGTCTTTCAATTTTCTAGACATATTAATGGTTTTCAGTATATATGGGAAAAAATACGCACTTAAAGGGACAAAATACCCACTAATACAAATAATTATCTCTCATAGAATGGATAATTACTTAAGAAAGATCTTATGGCATAGTGGCACAACTTCATTTCTTAAAAGCACATGATGTAGAAAATCAAGACTCACTAGATATTCAAATGATTATTCGACATCATGAAGTATTTTAGGAATCAAAGGGCCTACCTCTATTAAAATACCATGATCATGAAATTTAATTGAGTCTAGGTAGTATCCCTCTTAACATTAGACATTACTACTACCCCTATGAAATAGAAGTCATAAATTTAAAAAAATGGTAAAGGAAATGCTAGACTCAAGTATTATTAATCCAATAAAAATTATTATTCCTCTCTAGTGGTTATGGTTTAAAAAAGGATGAGTCATGGATAATGTGCCCAAATTATAGGGAATTAAATAAGATCACTTTGAAATATAATTTTGCTATTCCTGTCATTGATGAATTATTAGATGAATTGAATGGTGTTGTTTTCTTTACTAAGTTAGACTTGTGTTCAGGGTATCATGAAATCTAGGTAAAGGAGGAGGAT
>JARHVA010000829.1:0-227500 GCA_037957365.1 Torreya grandis
AATGTCAATGTCTATTAGATATATCAATTAGGCACATAGAGATAAGAATCACATTAGGTATGTGGTAATAATTATGTCATCACACAAAATATAAGTATGCATGATAGAAATCATGGTAACAAGACCATAGTAATAATCATATATGTATCCACACATGTTAACATCCACATAATATCATGATAAAAAATCACCCAACCATATAATACATTACACAACTCTGACCTGATAATTTCATCTAATGTAAATGACACATGATGTGATAACACATAGTCAATGCACCCTTGTAACACTTATTATAGAAAACATCAATGATCATAAAATTTCATAATCATCAACATCAATCACACATGAAGTAAGAAATGTTAGTCTACATAATTTATCAATGTCATCATCCATTATAACAAAACATAATATCTAAATGAAAGAGAAGTATAGAAACAATCTATTATGATAAGTGGAGTAGTATATAAATATATAACTTGATAAGTGTATTAATACACACCAACTTAGGCATGGCCCCAATTTATAAAGGTTTCCCTTAGCTGTAAGTAATATCATACATCTGTATATCCATTTATCATATGTAACATGTATGTCCTACATCCCACTTATGTATACCATGAAAATAATGAGAATACATATGTAATTCACCATGTATATTAAAAATAACACCAATAAACTATATCTACAATAAAAATATAGCATGCATTGGTCTTGGTTTTATATTTTTGAATATTATTTTTGAATATTTGTTGTATTTTTATATTTTTTATTTATTTTTTAATTTCAATAATGTCCCATCTAACCTATGATGCCATTAAAGGGACATTTGTGTGTAGGTCCTAGATCAATCAATTTTAATGTCACACACTATGGGTTAGGATTAACATATATATCATTTTTGTAATCAAGGAAATGATCATGTCCTTTACATATAATGTATGATCTTCATTGTCAATATGATCAATCTTAATTTCTTATTCTACATATTTCATAGATAGATAAGAAAATATATTAAGTATCATGTTAGATTGTGAAATTGGATCATTAGTAATTGTATTGGTTTTACAAATGTGATGTGTAATGTAGGCATTATGAAGGAGTGATAACATTACGTATAAATCCTTTTCTAGGCTAAATTGATTTGTAATAATTGAAAGGATGTTAATTTGTCAAACATGTATGAAAACATCCTTCATAAATAAATTTTAAGCATTGATGTAAGGTGGATGAGAATACTTTCATACATGAATATGACATCTACCGAGTAGGAGGTTATAATTTAAATAGTTTAACATCATTTGAAAGATATTTGTTAACATTTTAGTCCCCACTATTACATCTAATTTAATAATTCATAACACTTGGCAAGTTAAATCATTGAAGCCTCTAATGTTCTTATCTAATTTATAAATAAAATAAATGTTGATACCAATTGTTTGAAGAAACTTAATTGTGAAAATGTTTAACCTTGATTCATTATCTATAAACACAAGCTTATCCCCATTATTTAAGATTTAAACATGAATAAAAAGTGGGAGATTATAATCTATAGTATGTTGAGTAGGTAAATATTATTTCTCAAAATTTATTATATCTTCAATATTTATTAACGTATTTATAATGGATGAAAAATAAGTTGTTTTTGTATTATTTGGTAAAGTTACATCACTTAGTGATAAATAAAAATGTCCTTATAGATAGTTTATCTCTTGAGAAAATATAATATAAATATTTTTGTAGGAGTATTCTTAAGTTGATCTATGACATCATAATCTCTACTTACATTGTCTAATACCTTATGTGGGGGAGGAATATTATAAAGGACACTTTAATTAATTTCACTTTGTCCTATAGGATCATGTACACTTCCTTTTCATGTTTTGATGGCATGGACCTTTGTATCTAATATAATCCTAGGGTGAATAATAGGGAAGGGAATTTGAATACCACTACCATGAGGTCTTAAGTTAGTAGGATCAAGATACATACATGCCTTTTCCCGTAGAGTAGTAACTAGAAGCATCTAAGATTCTATTATTTTTTTCACAACATTCCTTAATTTCATCATTGAAATCCTATAACCTCTTTTTCTCTAGAGTCTAGTCTTTTAGCCTAATAAGGTTTGGGTTTATTTTATCCATGGCTTGATTTAAAATTTTCTTGACAAGTTATAGGTTCAAAAT
Source organism: Torreya grandis (assembly GCA_037957365.1). Lineage (NCBI taxonomy): Eukaryota > Viridiplantae > Streptophyta > Pinopsida > Cupressales > Taxaceae > Torreya > Torreya grandis. The sequence continues at coordinate 2,187 of JARHVA010000829.1, forward strand.
TATAGTGGATTTTATCTTAGAGTGGATCTAAAATTAAAGTATTCATTGCATGGAATTGGTTTAGAATAATTTTGGAAATTGGATCTATATTTATTTAAATTTATAAGATTATTTAAATCTGATTAATCTTTTCTCTTTTGTATCACATTTTGAACTATGTTGAAATTATCATTTTTAGGCCATTTCACCCCATATTTCTAAAACTTACTTAACTATTTCAGAGTTTGTTGATTCTTTTCCTAAAAACTTTGGTCCATTTATATCTTCTTTCCATATAAAATGACTAAGATTTCATGAAACTTTATTCATTTACTTAGTCATGATTACAAAAATATGATCAATTACCTATGGAATTAATGAAGTGTCCAAATACTGGAAAATTTATTCAAACCTGGTCACTTTTATTAAACATACTTATCCATTTGTTTTCAAATTAATATTTTTTATATTCTAATAGAATTTTGATTTCCCTCAAACTAATAGTTATTTGAATTTCCTCACAAGTCATTGGGTAAGTGAGGAGTTGCCACTTATCACTCACTCACTTTCCCAAGACTCTTTTGCCTTAGTTATTTATGCCTAAACCTTCTAGGTGAATGAGATCATGTTTCATGGCCCAATCCCAAATCCCTGCTCCCATATGACCCCTTAATTTCTTTAATAGGCCTTAGACCCCCCAAATGCATGAGATGACTCTATGTGGCATGATCTCATTTATCTAGTCCCTCAGGGTAGTATTTATACTTCCATATACTCATCAACCCTCTATATGCCTAGGATCATTCCAAGTAGAATGATCTTATTTATTTGGGCCCCCATAGTGGTTAGTATTCTTGTGAGTCTCTTGTTAAGCCTTGGGTGAATGATATCTAGATTTATGTCAAGATATCACTTCACTAGAATCATGCAATTCATCATCCCAACTAAGAGATAAATCAATCCCCAAGTGATTGAATGGATGTTTTGTGGCATCGACTTCGAACTAGATATAACATTAGCATTAATGTAAATATTCCACTTATTTAAAATTTATGTTTATCTAGCCAATGAAGATTATCATAGACCTATAATAAATTTTTCTTTGGACCCATATATTTAAATGTGTTAACATATTTTGATTCCAAGTTCAATTTATCATTTATAAAATATTAAAACTATGAATTTATCTAGGATTTATATATATTTTTAATATGAAAAGATTAATCATTTACTAGTCAGATTATATTAATTATGTTCTTGTTGAAAATCCCCTTTTGGATTGGTATTTTATGAGCTTTATGTTCAATTTTATATTCCTTAATTTATCTTCATTGAATACCTAATATCTATTATTTATATTCAAAGTCTAACTACTAACCTTTTATCTTGTAGGTCTAGATTCACTGAGGGGGTGCCATTTTTTAGGATTTTAGGTCTTCACTTATCTAAAACACTTTGAACATAGAGCTAAGACCTTTGACCCTATGGGTCCCTTATATTATGGAATATGGCATGATTTCATTTCTCTATGCCCTCAATATAATTAGGACATAGTAAGCAGGTCAAAAACCTTCCATGTAAAAAATATGATGTCATGTGGAATTATCCCACTCATCTACACCTTTAGAGCAAGGAGTAGTATGAAAAAATATGGATTAAGCAATTCCTTGATATAATGCCATATGGAATAATATTATGACCTCATGTCAATCAAGACATATAATGATGGTTGAATGTTTGTAAAGCTTTGGGTTAGAAAGATCATTTAACTTGTCAAGATATCACTTTACCATGGCTTAAATAAAAGTCAAAGCCTAAAAAGATGTAGATTAATGATAAGTGGAGATGTAGGGTGACCTTCCCAAGGTTGATACATGGACCTCCAAGAACTAACTCAAAAGCTAAAATTGACACTTATATATCTCATCTAGCACATCAAAATTGAGAAATTAACCTATGATTCTAATTGGATTTGTACAATTATTGAGCATCTTATATCCTAGTGCAAATAGATCATGAAAACATATACCAAATTAAATCAACTACTGGGCCAAGTTAGAAAATAGTGTGCACATCAAGATCAAGTAAGCTAAAGATCACAAAAAGATAAATAATACTTGCTCATAGTCGATTGTCAAGAAGATTATTCATAACTAGAGGATGGAAACTTGTGACACTACATTTAATACAATAGTGATCCATCAAAAGGGGCATAATTCAACTTGAATATTTGTAAGTCAAATTAATTCATCAGCCCAATAATACCATGTTATTAATGATATAATGAATAAAATTTTTATCTTTGAAGATAGGCACACATTTGATGTGTACCTTATTTGGTACTTGCATTAAATATTTTCAACCACCTGGATGGTAGGTGAATACTATTGTCTATATATATATATATATATATATATATATATATATATATATATATATAAGTTCAACCATGATACCTGATTAAGGGTTGGTTGATTAGTTATAGAATAGAGTAGACAACTAGACATATTTTCTTTTAATTTATTTATTTCTTAGTTTAGTTTTAATTTTAGCATCAACTAATTTAGTTTGAATATCTTTTTATAGTTCGTCTATATATTGATGAATCTTGAATGTTTTTTCATGAAATATTTTATATATGAAATCTTTGTGAATGATATCAATTTTATACAGATTTTTATGGTTACTTTGTTTTTTATGGTGACTATGATTCTCTCATCCACATAAATACTTGTTCCTTAGACTCCTACAACATCTCTACCTTCTAGTTGTGTTATGTAATCTAAATAAATACCAATTTCTCATGATATTTATCTATTTAAAAGACCCAATGTCTTCATTAGGAAGTAAGTTCATATTTACTTTGTCTCTACCCTATCTCTCTCTCTCTCTCTCTTTATTTTTTATCTATGTTAATTTAACATTAGTTTAATTTAAATTATAGTCAGTTTTTCAATCTTTATCTAAAATCCATGTTCATCTTTTTACATTCATTTTATGCAATGTTGAAATTAGTAGAGGCATGTGCTAATTAGCAGTGAGTTCATTAACAAATTTTAACTTCTTTGTTATTTTGGACACAAGATAGATCAAAATTTCTTGCATAAGTCTTACAAAATTACTCAAAAGAGGCCCCTTGAAGTGGAATAAACTACATCATCTAAATGAGGTATTTAGAAAGCCATGACCTAGTAGATAGATACCTTGGATAAGTTGTTTCCATAGCCTACTTCCTTTTAAGAGAGGGTGGAATGGAATAATAAGGGGGAACCCTCATCAATTGAGTCTTTATTCTCCCCTCTCTTCCCCCTATAGTTGGTGTGTTTATACAAAATGGACCACCAAAAAATTTAACATTTAAGAAATATGTGTTACTAAAGAGAGCTAAGATTTAATTATTTATAATATCATCCTTTATTTTATTATAGATGGACATAGCACATTTTTAACATACATTGTAAACATGTTATATATTTTATGAATGAAGCATGAAACCATGATAATCATATATTTTATCACAAAATATTAACTATAAGCAATATGTGTTACTAAAGAGAGATAATATTTCATCATTTATAGAATCATCCTTTGCTTTATTATAGCTAAACATAGAACATTTTTTTGCATAAGTTGTAAACATGTTAAATATTTTATGAATGAAGCATGCAACCATGACAATCATAGATTTTATCAAAAAATATTAACTATTAGCAACCATTTTAGTCATGCTAGTGTTTTGTTAATGTGAATAAATATAAATTAGATTTTAGATCTAAAATTTAGACCCTAAGAAAGGATATATCTAAAACCTTAAGAAAATATGAAACCTTAAGTTAGAGAAACCTATGGATTTTCATGTTGAAATAAATAATCAAGTTAATTAGAATTCCTTACTTATTTTTAATTAGTGTGATATAAACAAAATAAAACTAGGCATAATTTATATTGTGTAAAATAATAAAATAACATATAAATTGAATTGAAAAGTAAATAGATTGGCATTGCACTTACAAAATTAATATTCACAAAGTAATGAAGGGGAGATATATTTAGCTTTTTTATATATTTTATCACTAATAAAAATTGTCACTAATTTTTTAAATTCCTTATGTATTCTCTATCACTTCTCAAATTAGATATTTATGGTGCAAACCCTACCTGTATGTTATTGGTAATAGTGCAACCAACATAGTCATATCTCTATTTGTAGTGTCCATGTGTGTTATGCAAGTTTGAAACAACTCATACCTTTACAATTATATATAAATTCTTTTTATGTGTGATATAACCTTTGACCTTATGTGTTAATCTATATTTTCCTTTAATTTCTATCTAAACCCTAGTTGTGCCTTTGATAAAACAATGACTCTTAAAAAGTAGGTTATTACCTTGGGTTGGATAGCCCTACCACTCCACCACTCCACACTAAATGATTAAGAATTCCATACATTATAATACTACTAATATGGATTAAACCATAGGTAGTTATCATAAAAATGTGTGTGTGTAAAACATAATGATCAATATATAATTTAATACAATTTTAACCTTTTGACAATTGGTACCATGCAATTTTGACTTTCATGTGTATTTAGATGTTTTTCTACACTTGAGGGGTTTTTATATATGTATTCCTTTATGATAATTTCTCAAGAGAGTGCTAGTTAATTTATCAAGTGGTGATCAATTAATTTCCAAGTTACCAAGTTGTGACCAAGTGAGTGATAACCTTAGGATTTATTTGTATTTATATATGAATCTTTATTATTTTTTACTATGAATGACCATGAAACATGCATATGCTAACCTAATGGATACTTCTTAGTTTGAAAATATTTATTGGATGTTATTTAACATTTTTGATAGATTCAAAAACCTAAGATAATTTTAACTATTTACTAATAATATCCTAGGAGAAAAACTTAGTGACCTAAGATAAGGATAAGGTCTATGTAGCATTCTATAATATTCATGTGCATACTAGGTTGGTTTTGAAAATGTGTATTTGGTAAATAAATCTGGACAAGATAATAAGTTAGTAGATAGATATAGGTAAAGTGTGCACAATACTTAAATGTATGTGTGGTGTAGAATTATGTCAAATTATTTTCAATTTGATGTTTCCAAAGTTTATAATAACAAACTTAGGTGTCTACACATATATTTTTTTAAATTTTACATAGTAGATGATATGTGTTTTATATTTTAGTACCTCACTATGATAATAATAAAAAAACTATAATGATACCTACATATTTTATTCTAGTGGAGTAAGCCATGGCATATGAATTTATATAATACAAAAATATCAAGAAGAGGATGAAGATAATAACCATAGATATGAATTCATTAATAATGAATTTTCCAAAATAAAGATTAACCCAACATGTTTTATAAATATAAATATTTTATGAGTGATTTTTGCATTGATTATATTTATACACCTCCTCAATATTATAGAATTCTAAAATTTCATTCAACAAGAGGAAAATTTAGTAGCATGTGAAAATAAGGGTAATTTATTTAATGAAATTACTTAGATAAGTCACACCAATGAAATAATATATAACATTCATATGAACATAATAATTAGATCCACAAAAATAATTGGGAAAAGAGTAGAATACTTGATAAATATGATTGATTGACTTTGAGGGGGGTAACCTCCTATTGAGGTCAACATACCCCCATTTATAAAAAATGGGGGCCCTTGTGTTAAATTGTGCAATTTTTTGCCTTAAAATTGAAAATTCATTAGATCATAGTGTCATTATCATGTTTGCACATCATATTTATTTGAAGATCATCCACACCATAGTCTGGTTGGCTTATTTTTTCATGATTCTAATTTAATCTTGCCTAAAGTTGCTAACATTTTATCTTTATGTTTGAGGGAACATCTCCAATGGAGTCCATTTGAAATGAGAAATGTCTGGGTTTTATGATTAATAATGATTTGATCTTTTACTATCCTTTGGTATATTGGAATAAACTTGAATTCAAGTCTAATTAGCTTAAAACCCTAACTCCAATTACCCTAACTCATTCCCTTTAAATTAAATTCAAATTCGATTGGAACAATTTCATTGGGACACTTTAATTTGACTTAGTTTATATTTTATCCTAAGATCTTAGTCATATTTATTAGCATTACCAAGACCTTAGTCTAAAATATTTATCCTAAGTTCTTCACGTATCAAGCCCTCTTTGTTCCCTTTTATCTTAGCATGTTATAACTAAATATGGGGTCCCTTTTATTATGCCATGGACTTAGTTATATTTTTATCGTAGGGTTTAGTTGTGTTTAGCAACATGACCAAACCTTAGTCTAAAAATTTTATGCTTGGTCTCTTTTCTTTTATTATCCCCATTTGGTCCATTTTATTTCTACAAGGTCTAACTAACCATCAAGACCTTTTTTTATGTATATAGACTTAGCCTAAAGGCCTTGTCCTAATACAAAATGTTATGTGATTGATTATCCACGGGGTCCTTTTTATTATGTCTAAAAACTTATCTTAAAATGTTTTTCTAAAGTCTTGACTATGTTTATTAACATGAAATAAAACTATAGTCCAAAACATTATGTTAAGTCTTTTATTTTTCCAAAGCATTAACTTAAATGTCATTTTCATTTATAGTATCAATGATCCATGTTTGCCCAAATGAATTAGATTAATGGTGTATAATTAAAATTGAAAATTTAAATACCCTAAACCTAAGCTAAAGCTTGATCATCTTCATGAGATCAATGGTTCACATTTACTTGGGCTAGATTAATCCAATGATGCATATTGATTTAAAGCTTAAATGGAGCCCCAAGATAAGTGATAAGCTGATAAGTGTCATAATCTCATCTAAAGAACACTCGGTAGCCAATCACATTTGACCTAGTGGATCATGATCCAATGGATTACATTTGATTGAATGAAGATGATTGGATGTTGCATGATAAACATTAAAAAGTCAAGGTGAATGTAAAGATGACATGTGGCATAATTGTAGGCCAAAAATTAAATCTTGAGAATCTTTAAAAGTTTAACAATCCATAGATGAACCTACACATTTAGATCAATGGTCTATAGAGTAGAAGGTATAATTAATTTGGATGATCCAATGGAGTGAATTTGATTGGATGAGGATGATCAAATAGTGTGAGATAAATGTTAAAAAGTCAAGTAAAATGCAAAAGTGACAAGTGTTTTAATCATGGAGAATGTAGTGATTAGCTAGTGGTATTCAAGTTCTCAAATTGATATTGATGATATATATTGATTTGTGCAAGGATGATCTAATGGTCAAAATCAATTGGGAAATTTTTAAAATACAATGGTAATTTTTTTAATATGAAAAATAAAAATGTCATGAAAATTCCACATGGATGCCATGGAGATGACACAATAGAGCCATGCAAGTAAAATGTGCCAAGTGGAAGAGCATGTAGTCCTAAGAAATATAAGGGCATCAACACGTAGTCCAATTGGGATCTAAGTAATGAAGCTCATGTAAGTTTAGGTAGTTTCCACCATTAGAGCATTGTAGAAATCTAAAAAGAGACCTAAGCACATATAAGATCCCTAGTTTATCCCTATATTCATCATAATCAAGCCAAAGAAGTTGAACTTTAATTTGCGTAAGGTTAATTCAATCCATAATTGAATTATAGACCATTAGTGAGCAATTTGAACAAATTCATAGCCATAATAGATGAAAGGGTGTTTCAAAAAAGGATGCAGAGATTTATCCAAATTTATATATAGAAGAGATGGTTTTCAAAGATGCAAAATTTGATTCCATAAGGGACAACAATCGATCAAACTCATTTTGAGCCATTGAGAACTAACATCCCATCACAAAAGGAGAACATGTCTACAAGGATATTTTAAGAATGATCAAGGGAATCTTGTAATAAAAATAATTTAGAAGAGGTTACCATTGTGTCAAATCAAGAAGATAGACTTAATCTATGCAAGGAAATCATACTTGACTTATTTATTTCCTTAAAATTAGTTAGAATTAGACAAGAAGTAGTGAATAAATAAAGCACAATGGCTATAGGCCAAGTTGGCCAATGGAAATCCTTGAACTACCAAGTCAAGAATTTAATAAAGGTCTTGAATAAAAAAATTAGAGACCTAATTAGTTAGTTCAAGTATAGGAATCTTCATTTCAAATAGGAGAACCAAGGTCAAGGGAAGATAGAGGCTGAAGAAAAGATCAAGTAAAGCCAAAAACATCAAAAATAATTAATAAGGGTAGATAAAGACCACAAGATCTTAGTAGGTCAAATGAAAGATCTCTTCCTAAAACCAATTGTCAAACTTAAACTAATTAAAGAGTAGAATTATAGAATGAATATCCTATTGGAGAGATAAAATAACATCAGAGGGAAATGAAGATCTTACAGTAACAATAGGGGATTTTAGTAGCACAAGGGTCCCAAAGATTAGTCTAATTAAGAATATTCTTCTTATATCTAAACATTTTATATTTTTAAATGGAATTTTCTATTTATAAAGGAATGTATAGCTTGTAAAACACATTGCCTATAGATCAATCCATTGGGGAAAGTCTAGTGTATTCTAGAACATTTGTAGAAAGGACAACTATCCTAACACTTGTATTTTTGTAATTGGATGGGACTAACCAACATGCTTCCTTGCATACTATAAAAGGAACACTATCAATTGTAGAAAGGGGAGGGAGTTATTAGAGCCAAAATTACTTTGTAACTTTTGATTAATTAATATAATCAAGGAATTTTTCAAAGTTTGTCCAAATTTGCTTGTGTCTTTTGTTATCCTAACTTCTCTCTCACTTGTTTGTTCTGAATTCTAGATTTGAATGGTTCTTATGAATTCCTAGTGTTTATATTTGAATATAGATCTATTAACTTATGCTAATTCTAGGTTAATTAAAAGTTCTTAAGTTAATTTTATTTTCTTACTCTTCTTTCATTTGGGATAATGTTGTTTGCTTGCAGGGGTAAATATTTAAAGTGAATTTGGTTCTTCTTTTCATTATTTCCCACATTCTTTAGATGCTTTTCTAATGTGTGATAAGTTTTGAGCTTATTCTACTTCATGTCGTACATTGATTAAGTGCATGCCTAGATGATATTTGAGCTTTGTCATGATGTTTTTAATGAAGATTAACAACATCTCTTCTCTACCTCACCTTTTCTTTTGCTTTTTTTTAATCAGATCAATTTAGCTTAATTTTATTTGTAAATATCCATCTTAGATTAGTTATTAGATTAGCTATTGATCATAATTCATAGTTCTTAGCATAAAAATCTTCATATTCTACATAAATTAATTATTTGGCCATTGTGGTTCCCAACCACCAAAAATTATAAATATTGTGAAATAGTCCATTTGTTTTGCCTCTAATACATCAATAGATAATAGGATTATCACAATCCACAACTCATGTGTTGAATTCTTACAATTCTAAAATGAGAAGTGTTCTTGAAAATTTTAGGCACCTATGATACATATTCAGGAATCAATAGGAGGGGCTTCACTGGCACGAGAAGGAGGGCTTTCACTTATGCAAAAAGGAGGGCTAGTTAGATCTTTATAAATTTAAAGTATCTTTTCTCAATATTATGAATTGTGTTCAAATATTGGTGTAATTGTTGCATAATTGTGTCATTCTTTGCTTAATTATATAAATATCATTGATCTTTATGGTCTTAGACCAATCTTTGTGCTTATTTTAGACACAAATTGAAGTTATTTGAATATATATGTTTAAATATGGTAAAGATGGATTAAGCTTTGTCAATTCAATAGGTTTGAGGTTAGTAATAGTTGTTTTGATCAAAGATTAGTAGATCCTTTGAAAATTTGAGTTTATTTGAGCTTAAATGTGTAAGATCAATCATATTTATGTGTTTGGATACATATTTGAGATAACTTAGTTAAATATTGTTGTCCTTTATCATAGTTTATATAAATCTTAAGAAAATTTTATTAATGTGCAATTCTAATCATTGTTCCTTATAAAGATAAGACTAACACATCATATTTCAAATAGGATTCAAAGCCCACAAGTGGAAATTACCAAGAATTAGGACAAGGTCATGTTCAAAGACTAGAGAACCTCTACTTTCATTAGAAGTTCATAGGATAACTAGGTGGGATAAAGGTAACTGCATACCTTCAAATTATTTTCCAATTTCACCAATTTAGGGTACGAATGTGTTTGACCCCTATCAAGGTATGACTTGGATAGGTGGTTCTTCAATCAATGTTCCAAGTGTGGTACATGACCTTCCTTATAATCCTAAAAAGTGTTAACCAACATTTAGTCCTAGTGGCATTATAATTGTTTAAGAACACATTAAGAGTTTCAAAGCTAATGTAACATTGCTAAATATGACTCATAAAGATGCAGCATGTATAATATTCAATTTTACTTTCAAATATGTTTTATATGAATGGTTTTTAAACCTTCTTGAAGACTACATTACCAATTGGGTTGATTTTAACAATGTTTTCATTAATTAATTTGGTAAAATCATTAGTCCTTATGCCCTATACTAACAATTCACCATAGTGAAAAGAGATGCAAATGAGCCCATAAGAGACTTCAATTCTAGATTCTATAAAATGTTCAATATTACCATATCTCCTTAAAAACTTGATGAGGCTTTAGCTTTATAAATCTATAAGGATTCCTTAGATCCCATGAATTATATGTTTATAAAGATAGATGTTGGTTCCATGAATACATTAGCTTTAGATTATGTTGAGGTTATGATCATTAATTACTAGATGTATCCCCAAGGACAATTGGAATACTCCATTCCTAATGTAAATCCACATTTACCTATTATTAATGTCATTCCCAATGCCAACCAAAATGTGCCTAGCCTAAACCAACTCCTAGTCTTGAACCAACTACCTTTGAGACATGCATATCCTACTCAAAACCTAGGATTATTGAGTAATGTTGTTAATGGATCTCATCCACATGATCAAAAAGATTTAATGACTATAGATAATACTAATAATCAAGTTCATAATTATGAGGTACCAAAGAATGAGAATGACTCTATCCTTAAAATGGTTTAAAATCTTAGCACTGACTTCCTTCAATTTCAAAAGTAAGTAGGCAATAAAGGAGAGATCCCTAGTAGGAATTTATCCTTTCAAATGTTCAATAGGCCCACTAATTTTTTTATAATTATAGTTACCACAATAAAAAGAATAATAAGCCATATTCTAGTAATAATGTGCCTAATATAAATTAAATTAATGTTTCTTTATCTAACTATTGTAGAGTTTATTACACTTTAATCATGGAGAAATAGACTGTGTTAAATTTTATAATCCTTTTGAAGCCATTCAAGAAGAATTAGATGATTTTTAAGTTTTCCCTAATAAGGATTGTGATGCAAGTGCTTCTGGCTCTTCAAGGTCATCTAAATCATCTAATTCAACTCTCATGGTAGAGACATTTAATTTCCCTTTCCAAGAGGACAATGAACTTGAAGATATTCCTAAAGAGATTAATGGTTTTCAAAAAAAATTGAAGAAGACTTATCCTCTATGAAATATGGATTAGAAGCAATAATTGACCACTTCAACTCCTCCAAATAATTTTGACACTCTTCCAAAACCTCCACCACTTAGATATGACAACAATCCAAAACCTCCTAAGGGCAGTAATTCTAAGCCTCATACTGATGAATCTAATTATTCCAATAGGACTATATATAATATTTTAGAGTACATGAAAAGTATCAAAACTAACATTACCTTTCATGAGTTGACTCAGATCACTGAATAAAGGAATCTATTTTTGGAATCTTTATCTAAGAAGCCTGACAAGTCTCAAAAGTTTGTAAATGCTACTATTATAATACAAAAAATTAAGGTAGATGTTCCATCTTTCTTAATTATAGTCAAGATATTTACAAGAATTTGTATAATTATTTGTTATATTCTTGTGCATCTATAAAAATTATGCCTAAGGGTATTTTTGAATAATTAGGTTTAACTCCCATTAAATCTGATAGAGTTGTAACTCAATTAGATAAATCAAGAGTAAAAGTAAATTGTGAGTCATTAAATTTTCACATATATATTGCCTTAGAGCTAAGGATCTAATAGTTTATTCATATCTAAGTGGTGGACATCCCTGATGCTTGTAGGATGTTATTGAGTAGAGATTGGACTAAGAGCTTGAATAGTTATATGTCAGTAGATTGTTCACATATGTGGCTGCCTTGGAAGGTATTCCCTAACCAAATTAGGATATAAAGAGAGCCTAAAATGAATCATATGATCACTGAGTATAATTTAATCAATGAGAGGATTAACATGGTTAAATAATATCTTGGTGTTTATACTCTTGACACCACAAAGGTATTTAACTCTAAAACTTCTCATGCTATCCTAGATTATGGAAGATTTATTTTGATGGTGTTAGATGAAAATTATGTTTTGGAGTAGGAGTGGTATTAATCAATCCCATTGGGAAATAATACAATGTCTCTTACAAACTTCAATTCCCATGCATTAATAATTTGGCTGAGTATGAAGCACTTATTCTTGGCTAAAAATTTACAATCAAACATGAGGACAAGGAACTATTAATTTTTAGTTATTTTTAATTAGTGGATAATCAAGTCAAGATTAAATATCAATGCAAGTTATCCTATCTTAAGAAGTGTAAATTTAGAGTGCGAGACTTAATTGAATGTTTTGATGCTTTAAATTTGCATCAATCCCTAAGAAGAAAACAAGGCTATTGATGAACTTGCTTCAATCATAGCCAACCTCATGCCTAATCAAAGTTTTAAGTTACAAAAATTTACAATTGAATTAATTGCATGTCCCTTAGTGCCATATAATGTGAACCACTTGTAGGTGTTCACTGATGATCAACATATCATAGACTTCATGCCTAGCTCAAGAGTATTTTAGGGTCACATTATTGATGAAGCTAGTGAAAATACCCTTTATGATGATAAAGTTAAAGACAAGCTTGATGATAAGTTCATTTAGTTGAATGATAATAAGATCCCAAAAGGCATAATTGCGTTAGAGAGACTATTTGGCATGGACATACTAGTTGAGACTATCAAGATTTCCAAATTAAGTGGGAAAGATTATAATGTAATTGATCTTGGACTTCAAGGTCAACCTTAGGTGGTTAGTATTGGTGCATCATGTACAAGCATTGAGTCCAAAATATCCAAAGAATTGTGAATGAATTAGAAAGATGGAATAACATGGTCCTAAGATGACCTAAAGATCTTTGATCCAAAGGTCATAATACATACCATACCTTTAAAAGAAAAGTACAAACCTTTCAGACAAAAGTAGAGGCATGTCAACCTGGTCTTAGAACCACTAATATACAAAGAGGTCAAGAAGATCTTAGATGCCAAGATAGTGTTTCCCATAAGTCACTCCACTTGGGTATCCAATTTAGTCCCAATCAAAAATAAAAATGGTGAAATTAGACTATGCATTGATTTCAAAAATCTAAATAGAGCATCTGAGAAAGATAATTACCCCTACCTTCTCTTAACCAAGTAATACAAATTATTTATATTTTTTCCATGATGTCTTTCCTTGATGTATTTTCAAGATATAAATAGATGTTGTTGAATCAATAAGATAAGATGAATACTAATTTTACTACCAAATGGGACACATTTTCCTATAAGATAATTCCATTTGGAATTATAAATATAGGATCCACTTTTCAAAGGTCTATGGATCATGCTTTCCAAGGTCTTGTAGGTAAGTGAATTATCATATACATGGATGATCTTATTGTATTTTATAAAAATATGAAGGATCATATTATGCACCTATAATAGGTATTTGAATGATGTAGAAGTATGGGATTTCTCTCAACCCTAAGAAAAGTATTTTCTATGTTACTGAGGGAAAACTTGATGTTATCACTAAGGAGGGAATCTCTATAGACCTAATAGGGTAGACGAAATATATAATATATATCCCCTTAATAGTAGGAAGGAATTGAAGTCACTATTTAACAAGATAAACTTTGTAATAAATTTTATTTATGATTCTATAAAAATAGTGAGACCTTTGAATGACATGTTGAAGAAAGAGGCTAAGATCACTTGGAATGAGGAAACCAAGAAAGATTTCAAGGAAATTAAATAAGAAATTGGACAAGTGATAGTCCTAATAACTTTACTAAATATTTTTATCTTTACTCCTATGCTTTAGATTATACAATAGATACAATTTAAGTCAAAAAATGGATGTGACCATCTAGTAGATTTTATGAGCACTAACCTTTAAAATGCTAAGTTAAACTACTCTTTGATTGAAAAATAAGCATGTGATTCGGTCAAAGTAGTGAAAAATTTTAGGCACTATATTATTAGGAATAAGGTGCATGCCATTCTACCAAATCCTAAAATGAACTAGGAGAAAGGTTAGGTAAGTGGATGTCTATACTCCAATAATATGATCTAGATATGAAGACTACCATATTGGTAAGGTGACAAGGTTTAATCCATTTTATTTCTAATACTAATCCCAAGCTAAGTGTTATACAGGTAGAATAACAAAGTTTCAAACCCAATGATTGGTATGATCGCATTGTCCACTTCCTAATCAATTATTATTATCCTATAGGGTTAAGTAAAGAAATATAAGACCCCTAATGCTCAATTTATCCCACTTTTTGATCAAATATAGAGTGATATACAAAAATATCTTTGAAGGTATTTACTTGAGATGTGTATTCAAGAGTGAAGAAGCTAAGATCATGAACACCTTCCATGAAAATATAGGAAGTGGACATCCATCTAGAAGGACAAAAACATATAAAATATTAAGGATTGGTTATTACTAGCCTACTATCTTCAAGGAAAATCACAAGCATGTGCAAGAGTGACACTCATGTCAAGTATTCGACACTAAAGAGCCTAAGGTAGCAATTCCACTAAGGCTAGTAATGATTGATAGACCCTTTTCCCAATGGGAACTAGATTTTGTAGGGATCATTAACCCCATTTCCTTTGATGGTCACAAGTATGTTCTAATTTATACTAAATACTACATTATATGGACCAAAGTAGTGGTGACTAAATAGTGTAGGACAGAAGAGGTGATCATATTTTTAGAAAAAAACATATGTAAAAGGTTTGGGACATTTGTATCTTTAGTCTGTGATAATGGATAAACTTTTATATCCATTAAAATGATCGAATGGGGATATTATAACAACACCATTCTCAATTTCTCATCAATCCATTATCATCAAGGTAATAGAGTGTATGAATCAATGAATAAGAACTTGGTGAAGGATATAAAGAAGTTTGTAGTTGATAAACCTAGAACATGACACAAACTACTTAACTATGCCTTTTTTGCAGATAAAACTAGAATCAAAAAAGCTCTCAAAGCATCACCATTATTTATAATTTATGGTCAATAAACCATATTCTTCATCACCCTCAAACCACCAACATACAAGTTCATGAAAGAGTGCATAGAGGAGGACAAGAATTTGCAACTTCAAGGTTTTTGGACATCATATAGATGGAAGATGTGAGAGAGGAGGATTTTACTAATTTTAGCAGACACCAAACCATAATAAAGAGGTGGTTTGATAAACATTCAAAAATAAAGGTTTTTAGGAAAGGAGACTTAGTTCTTATTTAGGATAAGGCATTTGAGCCTAAGGGTAAACATGGGAAGTTCACACCTTTATGGATACGTTCCTATCAAATTTCTAAGATACTTGGAGAAAATAAATTCAATCTAAAATACTTACAAGGAGAAGAGTTCACACTACCCACCAATGGGTAGTACCTTAAGCATTACTTCTTTTTTATCCCACCTAGGGTATTTATGGAAAGACTGTAAGACTTGTTAGTGTTAGTGTAGGTAGGCTAGATTAGTTTCTTTCTATTCTTTCCTTCCTATCCCTTGTTTGTACATATGTTTGTATATATTTATTTCTTATTTATTTATTTTTTATTTGTTTTCTTTTTTTTAGTGTGTTTCCTTTACTCTAATTTGTTCCTTACTTATAATAAGTCCTTCTAGATAGTCCTCAACTCAAGATTCACATGATGCTCAAAATAAAACTCATAGTTTAGGAATGCAGGTATGTTCTCTTAGCATTGGTTGATCATGGATTGTTAAAATATGAGCTTAATGTTATAGTTTAGAGAAACTAGTAAAGAATAAGAAATAGAATAATTATCCCCTTTTATATTATCATGGTATAACTAAATTTGGGGTCCCTTTTATTATTCCATGGACTTAGTTTTATTTCTATCCTAAGGTTTAGTCATGTTTATTAACAGGACTAAACTTTAGTCTTAAAATTTTACACTTGGTCTCTTTATTTTACTGAGCCCCCTTTGGTCTCTTTTATTTCTATATGGTATTACTAACCACTAAGACCTTTGTTATATCTATAGACTTAGCCTAAAGGCCTTCTCCTAAGACTATATGCTATGTCTTTGATTATCTATGGGGTCCCTTTTATTATGTCTCAAAACTTAGCTTAAAATATTTTTTATAAAGTCTTGATTATGTTTATTAACATTAAATAAAACTATAATACAAAACATTATGCTAAGTCTTTTATTTTTCCTAAGCATTAACTTAAATGTCATTTTTGTTTTCAAGATCAATGATCTGTGTTTGCCTGAATGAATGAGATCAATGGTGTAGGATTAAAATTGAAAATTCAAAGACCTTAACCCTAAGCTAAAGATCAATCATCTTCATAAGATCAATGACATGCATTTTCTTAGGCTAGATTGATCTAATGATGCATACTAAGTCAAATATTCAATAGATCCCCAAGACAACAAATAAGGTGACAAGTGTCACTATATTAGCCAAAGAATACTTAGCAGCTAATGACATTCGACCTAGTGGATCATGATCTAATAAAGCATATTTGATTGGATTCTACTACAATGATCAAGGGAATCTTACAATAAAATAAATTTAGAAGAGAGTGACATTAAGTCAAATCATGAAGATAGACTCAAGATATGCAAGGACATCATAATTGATTGGTTTAATTCCTTGAAATTAGTTAGAACTAGGTAAGAAGTAGTGAATAAATGAAGCATAATGGTTATATACCAAGTTAACTAATGGAAACTCTTGAGCTAAAAATTCAATAATTTAATCAAGGTCTTACCTAAAAAACTCAAATCCATAGGTAGTCAATTCAAGCATAAGAATTCTCATTTCAAATAGGAAAACCAAGGTTAAGAGAAGATAGAAGTTAAAGAAAAGATAAAGTAAAGAAAAAACCATAAAAAGGCATTAATAAGGGTATAAAAAGACCACAAGAGCTTAAAAATTAAATTAAAGAGCTCTTCATGTAACCAATTGTCAACCTTGAGCTAATTGAAGATTAACATTACAAAATGAAGTTCCTATTAGAGAGACAAAATCACATCAAAGGGCAATGAATATCTTACAACAGTAACAAGGTACTTTAGCAATATAAGGGTCCTAAATATTAGTCAAATTAATAATATTCTTCTTATATCTAAGCATTTTACATTTTGTGTAACTTGTAAAACACATTGCCTATAGACCAGTCCATTAGGGAATTTTTGTGTATTCTAGAACATTTGTAGAAATGATAGTTATCCTAACACTTGTAATTTTTTAATTAGATAAGGATAATTAACATGCTTCCTTTCATCCTATAAAAGGATAATTTTCAATTATAGAAAGGGGAGGTTGTTCTTAGAGCCAAAATTACTTTATAACTTTTGAGAAATTAATATAAGCAAGGAATTTTACAAAGTTGGTCCAGCTTTGCTTGTGTCTTTTGTTATATTAGCTTCTCTCTCGTTTATTTTCTATGACTTCCAAATTTTAATGGTTCTTATGAATTCTTGTTATGTACATTTGAATGCAAAGCTGTTAACTTGTGCCAATGCTAGGTTAATTGAAAGTTCTTAAGTTCATTTTGTTTTCTTACTCTTCTTGCATTTGGGCTAATGTTGTTTGATTACAGGGATAAATATTTAAAGTGAACTTGGTTCTTATTTTAATTATTTCCCACATTATTTATATGTTTTCCTAATGTGTGATAGGATTTGAGATTTTGCTAATTCATGTCATACATTGGTTAAGTGCATACCTGGATGATATTTGAGCTTTGTCATGATGTTTGGAATGAAGATCAACAACATCTCTTCTCTACCTTACCTTTCATATTGCTTATATTTAACTGATCATTGTATCTTAATTTTCATTTTAAATATCCATCTTAAATTAGTCCTTAGATTATCTCTTGATCATAATTCATAGTTCTTAACATAGAATACTTCATATTCTACATAGATTAACTATTTGGCCATGGTGGCTCCTAACCACTAAACATTATAAATATTGTGAAATAGTCCACTTGATATGCCTCTATTCCATCAAAATATAATAGGATTATCATAACCTAAAACTCATGGACTATATTTGTAGAATTCTAAAATGAGAATTGTTCTTAAACACTCTAGGCACCTGTGATACATATTCAAACATCAAAACCTCCACAAAAATACAATAAGAGAAGAATTCATAATATGATACCCAAAGGCTAACCACAACCTCCTATATTTATTCCTTTTAAGACATGGTTATTATATATTTCAACCCTTCAAATAATATAATAACATAGATAAATGTGATATTTATGTAAGCAACAAGTTGGACACAAATATCCCTAGACGCATTATAGGTTAAGGGCATATTGTGACCCTCCCATTTAAAACAATATTTCCCTCAATGTTGAAAAACTATAAATGCTACTATAGGAAATATTAATCCTCCCATGTTTCATCTTCATGTTTCAAATTATTCCACTTGATTAAATACTTCTCAATCTCTCTTGATATCAACCTTTTAGTGTGTGTTTAAATGATCTCCTCAAGTTATAGAATGACTCAAATTTCTTCATCTAGTTCTTGCAACTCAGTATAGGTATATATTATCTATCTAATCACCTTATTGAGGAAATATACATGAAATATGGGATGTATAGGGTTGGATTATGGTAGTTCCATATCATATGCAACATTTTTAATTATTTATGGGATCTTATAAGGGACATAATACTTAGGAAAAAAATTGTTATCCTTTTTATATTACTTCATATACATATTATTATATGGTTTCAAGCACATAAATACCCAATCACCCATGTCAAAATTCCTCTCACTATGGTATTTATCTACTTTCTACTTTATTATATTTTGTTTCATTACTAAATTCTCTTTCAGACTAGCTAGTACCTCCTATTTATGTTAATTATGTTTTTCAACAACTTGAACCTTGGGTTTCATCCTCAAGGATAAATTTATGGATGGGGGTTGATAACCATAGTGTAACACAAATGGACACATTTTGGAAGAGGTATGGGAGGAAGTGATATATCACCATTATGAAAGTGACAACTAATGAACCCACCATTCTTGTTACCTTATGCAAAAAAATGGAGTTATCCTTCTATGAATTTGTTTACCACATTTATTTTTGCATAAAATTGAGGATGATATGATGAATTATGAGCCAATTTAGTACCCAAAAATTATAATAAATTATTCCAAAAATTAATAATAAAGATGGGATCATGATCACTTACAATGATCTTGGGAGTACCATGTAGCTTTTGAATTGTATCCAAAAACATAATAGCTATTGTACTAACTACAAAGGTTTATGAAAATTATAAACATGATAATAATTCATGAGTTTGTCCACAATTACCATGATGAAATTTTTACCTTCATACCTTGGCAACCCTATAACTAAATCCATGGAAACCACCTTTCACCTCTGGTTAGGAATAGATAATGAATGCAAATTCACCTTTATTATATTGACACACCATATGTTCCTCCACAAATTTTTGTTTTCCCTTTGATTCCTTCCCAAAATAAATATTTATTGATTATATGATATGTTTAAAAAATTATTAAGTACCCCCTATTGGAGATGCATGATGTTCCTTAAGGATCATGTGATTGAGGATATAAATTTTACATAAGTACAATTGTTTTGTATATCATAATTTATTACATTTACACTCAACTTTTTTAGAATCATTATAATGTGGTTTTATATTATTAATCATAACTTATGTACTCATGTCATTCTCCCATTTAGATCTTCCATCTTCCAACCAATTTATCTATCAAATGGTCATTGCGCATAACAATGTCTCTTTAGATTCATCTCTAATGGATAGTGCATATTCTATAACATTATATTTTCCATTATTATATATTATTTAAAATCAATATTCCAACATTTTAGTCACCCATTTTTTATTTTAATGATAATTATTGTTCTAAAAAAATAGACTGTCATCATTAGTTTTTATCTTAAAGTGTTTACTTATCAAATAAAGTATCCATTACTTTATCTTGTGATGAATATCCAACATATATATCTCATGTTATTTTTTGGATCCTATTTGTAAATTATAATGTATTTAAAATACTATACATTTCAAATGTACTGTACACTCTTAATGTATTATAGACCCCGCTTAATGGGGAACTATTTTGGGTTGACTTTGCCCATGGTTTTGGTATCCATTATTTTTTAAAACTTATATGTTGATGTATTATATATAGATGTATATTTAGTAGGTAATAAATCATGAGAACAAGGATTTGAGAAGAAATAACATAGTGTGTGAATGTATGTGCAAATTTAGGAGGGTTTATTAAGCGCAGCTCAAAATAATATTTTATGCATTGTAATTAGGAGAAGACTAATCTGAGAGTGGATTGTACTCATGTGGCTTGTAATAAAATATGAGAAAGTATTTATTGGTAGATGTAGACCACATTAGGTGAACCACATTAAATATATTATTATTGTTTTACATTGTTATTTCTATTCTTTATGCATATATATTCATAGCTCTTATTATTACAATTATGTGAAATTATTTTCATAATAATTTATGATGTATTCCTAATAATTGGTATTAGAGCTTTAGATTGTATTTTCTAAAGTATTGAATCACAAGAAGGGATATTAGCTTAAGTGGGAGCTATGGATGATGAAAATAGGTCAAGGTTGAAATGTTCAATGGATAGAACCTTGGTCTATGGAAGATGTAAATAGAGAATTACCTCTATTAGAAGGACCTTCATGCTCCACTGAGAGGAAAAGTAAAGTAAATAGTGAGTATGATAGATGAGGTTTTGGAGTTTCTTGATAGGAAAGCACTTGGAGACATCAAGTTATGCCTTGAATCTTTGGTTGTATTTAATATATCATAGGAGAAGACCACAAAAGGTATCATGAATGCATTAGGGAAGTTATATGAGAAACATTTTTCTTCTAATAAAATATTTTTAATGAACACTTTATTCAATATGAAGATGTCTAAAAATGGTTCAGTTGTTGATCATCTAAATGAATTTAATATGGTTGTATGTTAAACTATGTAAAAATTGATTTTGATGATGAATTTAAGGATTTACTTATTTTATGTTCCTTACCAGAGAATTGGAATACCTTGGTAATAGCTATGAGAAATTTAGTCTTTAATAATACCAAGTTGAAGTTTGAGGATGTCATAGGAGTAATCCTCAGTGAGAAAATGTGATGGAAAATATCTAAGGAGACTTATAATTTAGGTGATGATTTAGTGATTGAAAGTATATATAGACAAAATTTTAGAATAAAATGAAAGCATGGAAGGTTAAATGGTTTTAAAAGGTCAAAATCAAGCAGCAAGATGGTATGTTGGCACTATGGAAAGACTGGGCATGTGAAAAAGGATTATTGGTCTCTTGAGAACAAGAAAAAAAATTAGGAAGACACTAAGGAGGTGAATGTGTAAATAGGTAATGTTTGTCACAATGCATTAATTCTCTCCATTGATAATATTATTGAGTCTTAGGTTTTAGATTTAGGGCATTCTTTTCATGCTACACCATATAGGCATTATTTTATTATGTTCATGGGTATTTTAGACATGTTTATCTTGGTGATGATAATCCTTAAAACATAATAGGAAAAGGAAGTTTTTAAATCAAGATTCATAATGGGAACACTTGGATACTAAAGGATGTCAGGCATGTGTTTAAGTTGAGATGAAATTTGGTATTCATAGGATTAATAGGCAATGACGGTTATATGGTGACATTTACAATAGATTATTCGAAGGTGTCCAAGGGTGCTCTTGTGGTATTAAGAGGTAAGAAGGTTGGTACCTTATATTTATCAAGTAGTGTTGACTGTGATAATTTAGTTGTTGTAAATGCAAATGTAACTTTGTGGCATAATAGGCTCAATCGCATGAGATAAAAGGGTATACAAATTTTGAAGGATCAATTACCTAGATTGAAAGTGTTTGATTTATATTTATGTGAATACTATGTATATGGAAAATAGAAAAGGGTAAAGTTTCTGAAGGTTTGACCTACAAGGAAGGAGAATAAGTTAAACCTAATTCATTCATATGTATGGAGGCCAACTCATATATCCTCTATTGGTGGGTCATCGTATTATGTCACTTTTATTAATGAAAAAAGTTTGGGTGTATGGAATTGGGATAAAATATGATGTGTTTGATACATTTAAAAGATGGAACCTATTATTTGAGAATGAAATATGTCTCAATTTAAAATGTCTTAGGTCAAATAATGATGGGGAATATTGCAGCAATGAATTTTTTATTACTATTCAAGGAATGGAATTCATAGATGGAAGATGGTTCCAAGAAATCCTAAATATAATGGAGTGTTATAAATGATGAATAAGAATATCATGGAGTGTGCTAAGAGCATGAGGTTTCATGTAGAAATACCTCTTTAGTTTTGGGTAGAATTAATAAACACAGTTGTATATCTGATAAATAGTGGACCTTCATATTCTTTGGATGGAGGCATACATGAAGAAGCTTTGTCTGGTAAGAAGGTTAATAATTCATTTATTATAATATTTGGTTTTGAATCCTTTATTCATATTGATAAGGATGATAGAACCAAGTTATAGGCTAAGTCAAAAAAATACACCTTTATTGGTTATGGTGAGGATGACTTTGGTTTTTAGATTTAGAGTCTTAAGGACAAGAAAATATTTTGGTCTAGGGATGTATTTAATGAAAAATTCATGTATAAATAGAAATTGTAGGATCAAAAAGATGATTCCAAAAAAGAGTACACAGTGTTGGAGTGCATTGTAGATGATAAAGTGTTCAAGAAAGTAGTTAAGGCACCTATTCCATAAGAGCCCCAAACTCCTATGATGAGAAAGTTTTCTAGGACAAGAAGGGAACTTAAATGTTTTTATCCATCTCTTAACTATTTTTACTCACTAAAAATGGAGAGCCAAAGTGATTTGAAGAAGCAATGTAGGTAGATGACAGGAAGAAGTGAGAGAAAGCAATGGATAAGGAGCATTGGTCTCTCATGGAAAATTATATTTGGGATTTGGTAAAGCCACCTAAAGGTAAGAGAGTATTGTAGAACAAATGCGTGTACAAAATTAAATAATATGGTGGAATAAAAAAAAAGTATAAGGCCTAGTTGGTGGTAAAGGGTTTTGCACAGAAGAAGGGAATTGATTTTGATGAAATTTTTTCCCTAGTGGTAAAGATAACTTTTATCAATAATAATATTGGGATAGTGGTAGTGTAAACTTGCTCACTAGATGTGAAGATTGAACTCCTTCATGGTGATGTGGAGGAATTATATATGGATCATCCACAAGGATATGAAGTCATGGGGAAGAATAACATGGTGTATAAACTAAAGAAGAGCATATATGGCCTAAAACAAGCTCCATGATAGTGGTATAAGAAATTTGATATTTTTATGGAGTAGGGATATTCTAGGTGTCATTCAGATCATTGTGTATATATCAAGAAGTTTGATGATGGTGAATACATTATCCTATGTATATATGTGTATGATATGTTTGTTATTGGTAAGAACATACAAGAAATAAAGGTACTTACAAAACAATTAGTAATTCCTTTGCTATGAAGGATTTGGGAGTAGAAAAATAGATCCTTTGTATGAGAATAACATGAGATAGAAAGGAATGAAAGTTGAATTTATCCCAAGAAGAGTACATTAAAATTTCTTAGAAAGGTTTAGTATGCATGATGCTAAACTAGTTGGGACTCTTTTGGTAGGTAATTTTAAGTTATCAAAGGGGCACTATCATAAGATAGAGTAGAAAAGAATCTAGATGTCACATGTACCTTACTCATCAGTAGTTTGAAACTTAATGTATGCCATGGTGTACACTAGGATAGATATTACCCATGTAGTAGGAGTAGTAAGTATGTATATGAGTGATTTAGGTAGAGAACACTAGAAAGTAGTGAAGTGGATCCTTCGGTATTTAAGAGGGACCATGGGGAAAATTTTAAGATATGTTGGTTGGATAGGAGATTGCATGGTTATGCATATTCAAACATGGTTGGAGATTTAGATAGCAAAAGGAGTACAATTGGATATGTATTTATTATAGGTTACACAATGGTGAGATAGATTTCATGACTACATAAACTATAAGCTTTATCAACCATAGAGGTTGAGTATGTTGATTCCATAGAGTAAATTAAAGAGATGATTTAGTTACAACATTTTATTGAAGAGTTGGGTCATTAACAGGAGGAAGGGAAATTATATAGTGATAGTTATAACATTATACACTTAGTAAAAAACTTTTCTTTCCACTCTAAGATGAATTATATACAATTGAGGTACCATTTCATTAGGATAGCTTTAGAGGAAGAAAAATTAAAACTAGAGAAGATTCATACTAGTCAAAATCATGTAGACATGATGACCAAGGTGGTCACAAGGGACAAGTTGAAGCTATGTTCAGTTTCGATTGGCCTTCATAGATGATAGTAAAGGGTTGAGAAACTTGCTTAGAGGAAATAAATCTCCAAGTGGGATATTTTTATGTTATGGATCTTATTTCCAAATTATAATGTATTTCAAATACTGTACATTTAAAATGTATTGTACACTCTTTATGTATTCTAGACCCCCTTAATGGAGCATCATTTTGGGTTGACTTTGCCCATGATTTTGGTACCCATTGTTTTTTAAAACTTCTATGTTTATGTATTATGTATAGATGGATATTTTTTAGGTAATACATCATGAGAACAAGTATTTGAGAAGGATTAACAAAGTGTGTGAATCTAAGAGGGTTTGTTGAGCACAGCTCCAAACAATATTTAATGTATTGTAATTGGGATAAGACTGATCTAAGAGTGGATTGTAATCTCGTGGCTTGTAATAAAATTTGAGAAAGTGTTTGTTGGTGGATTTATCCCACATTGGGTGAACCAAATTAAATCTAGTCTTCTTGTTGTGCATTTTTATTTATGTTCTTTATGCATCTCTATTCATATCTCTTATTATTACAATTCTGTGAAATTATTTTTGCATTAATTTTTGATTTATTCCTAACATCTCATATATTTTATTTAGTATATTTTTACCCTTGAGTTGATGACTCTCAAATATAATGTGTATTCTTTCTTGCATGAGTACTTCCCCCATGCCATATCTTGATGTTTCACATATAATAATAAATTTTTTATAAAATTAAGGGGTAGTCAAAAATGGATAGGTGCACACATCCTTCATTAACTTCTCAAAGGCCTTGGTATATGTTTAATTCCAATGTAAGGACTCATTAAACAAATTTATGAGTGGTGTTGTTATGTTATCATATTTTTTCATATATTTGAGATAATAACATGTTAACCCCAAAAAACCTCAAAGATTCTTTAGGATTGTTTTCACCTTCCACACCATCATAGCTTTGATCTTCAAAGGTTTTACTTTGAATCCTTCATGTGAAACAATATGACCCAAAATCTACCTCTTGGAATCTAAAAGCACATTTTTAAGGTTTTTCATAATTTTTTTATTATTCTAGTTTTAATAGTACATGTTTCATATGTTTCAAATGTTCTTCCCAAGTCTTGTGTATTAGGATGTCATAAAAAAATACCAACACAAATATACTCAAAAAATTCCTAAAACATTGCTCATCAAACTCTAAAATTTAGATGGTGTTGTTGTGAGACTAAAAACTCACCATGGCCTTCATGAGTTCTAAAAATTGTTTCAGGGATATCTTCATCTCTAATATGAATTTGATGGCACTAAAAATGAAGATATATTTTTTTAAAATAAACATCAACATGTAACTCATCTAGTGAACCATTAGTTACTATATGTGGAGATTATCTTTGATGGTGTACTTGTTAAGTTTTATGTAGTCTGGGCACATCCTCCAATTGTAATCACTCTTATGAACCATGACCACTAAGGATGAATATTCAATTTGGTTTTATCAAATAATACCCACCTCCAACATTTTATGTACCATATTTTTCAATTTCACTCTTATGGGCATATAAATACTTGTATGGTCTAATGTTTGGTGGTTAACTCCTAGGAAGTAGTCAAATGACATGATCATGTTCTCTTCCTGGTGGTATTCCTTTTGAAATGGTTTCAAAAATATCTAGATGGTCATCAATAGTCATTCATAGATCAAGATGTGTAGATTCCTTTGTTTGTTTTCATTTTATGGAAAATAATTGTGTTATAAATTGTTAAACCTTATTTTAAATAATCTTTGACATTTGATGTGAACTAACCAATAATGGATATTTTTCCTATAATCCATGCAATTAAAATTTCATTACGTCATAATGAAATCACATGAATAGTTCCTATAAATTAATAGTTATTTTTCTCAAGGTTATGACACATTGGACTCCCAAAATAATGTTTGTCCCACTCATGGGAATAGAAAACATAAGATAATATAGATTGTAGTCTTCCATAGAAAGTTAGTACTATGTAATTTTCTAAAATAATTGATCATTTCACCATATAAAATCATGACCTAAAATTATAGAGCTAGGTAAATGAAATAGTTCAAATGAATAGTTAGTTTAACCCTAAGTTTATTTTTGGTACAAGGGTATTATATGGTTAAGAATATAAAAATAAATAAACACAAAGGTGATAAATATATCTACAACAAGCCAATTAATTTTAAAACTTATATAAATAATATTTTAAATTTATAATACTAAAATATGCTAAAAATATAAATTACAACTATTGATTGATATTAAAATAAATTGTAAATAAGAGTACTTAGTTCGTTTACTATGCATATGTTGATCTAGGGTAAAATAGGATGGAAGTGGACTATATTATGATTCTAGAATAGTTATCAAAATTTGGGATCTTGGACCTTTTGGCCTTGAAAGCCTATGTCATATCTAGATGGTTGTGTCAATTTTGGAGTTTGAGTTAGATGTAGGTGTATAGTACTAAATAATGACTAAATTTGGATGCAACCACCTGGAGCCTCATATTTTTCTTAGCACATTTATTTTGATGTATAAAGATCACATGAATAGTTTAACACTATATATGAAATTATAAAACCTTAGATTCCCTCACCCTTGGGTTTATGTGGTAAAAATGGGTTAGTGTGCACATAGTGTCAAGATTCCCCAAGGGTCCCTCTATCAATGGGCATTGCCTACATAGCCAATACTCTGATGAGGGTCACATACTAGTTTATTTCTCCCCTATATGTTGGCTTGTATGTGTACAAGGATGCAATGTATGATAAGAAAGTACATATAGTGACCTATCTTGTAACTTGTAAAATATGGCTCATGGGATGCTCCTTCAGCACTTTAGACCTACGGGTATATTTTTATTATGATTGATAATGAAATAGGTATGAATAAGGTATATATTCTCACTTGAATTCTTTATTGAGTGATTTTGATAAGTTTCCTTACGAGTTCTTGATATTTTATAGGTGAGGAATGAATGAGGGTTGATATATATATATATATATATATATATATATATATATATATATCAACCCTCATTCATTCCTCACCTAGAAAATATCAATAACTCATAAGGAAACTTACCAAAATCACTCAATCAAGAATTCATTCAGCCCTCATTCAACCCTCATTCATTCCTCACCTAGGAAATATGTGTGTGTGTGTGTGTATAAACACATACACAAACCAAACCCTTTTGAACCTATCTCACACTAAATCACTTAGGCCAGCCTTTAGGATATATTTCATTTATAAATTAGATAAATTTTTGCCACTGAGAACTTAGTTATGAAAGGGACACATGCATCGACATAAGCATCTAGATAGAATGTCAGTCTAAAGGAAGATAATAGTAGGTGTATGTCCAAAACTAGCAATGAAGGATAATAATTAAGTTTTGACAATTTTACATAGTATAGAAGGCTTGGTCATCAGACTAAGAGATAATCAATTTAGGCACAAAGAGATGGTGACTATGAGTCTTTTGGTAACAAGAAGGTCTATAACTAAAGGGTAAAACCATGATAGGTATTTTTCATGTATATAAGATTAAGGTGCTATTTAATTAATATTTAGTGTCTACATATCTAACTTTTTGTTGATATGTGTCTATTTAATTAAGATTTATGTGTACTCCCTAATTCAATCAACATTGTCACCTTTTATTTCTTTACTAAAGTCACAACCTTAATAGTTTGATGAGTGATAATACTTGAAAATTTTGTAAATATTGTCATTGATGTCAAAAGTCTAGAAATATAGAATTTAATGTATAAAGGTGTTTTTAATATTCATATCTTATCTAAAGTGTGTTAATATTAATGAATATATTTTTGGTCACATAAATACAAAAGAGGGCTCATGAGGAAGTCAAAGACTCACCAAGTAAAGATAAAAGAGGTAAAGGATGCATTTTCCCATGAATGGCCACCTTGAGAAATTTGAAGATTCATGAGATAAAGACAAAAGATGGAAAGGATGCATTTTCCCATGAAGGGTCAACATGTGACTTTTCATATGAAATAATTTAAAGGGTCATGCAAGTTTGGTGCCATTTTCCATGTGAATTGAAAGGTCACAAAGGGTGAATGCCAAAGGTCATTTGGAATGCTATAAAAGAAGGCTTGTGAAGCCATTTGTAATAATCAAGGAAGAACATGGTTTGTAATCTTTATATCTAGCTTAGAAGAGTAGAGGAAAGAAAAGAAAGAGATATAGTAATGTGTTATCATTTGTTATAAAAATAAACATTGAGAGATAGTTTGTGTTTTATACACAAAGGGGTTGGTGCTCTTGTGGGTTGGTGCTCACAATTCATTGTTGTGTTGGTACTCAATAAAGGGGTTAGTTCTCCTATGGGTTGGTGCTCGCAAATCATTACTATGTTGGTCCTCAGTAAAGGGGTTGGTGCTCTTATAATTTGGTGCTTGTAAACTTTGTAAACTTGAGTTGGTGATTATTTATATACTTGAGATTGTTCTCCATGGTTTTCCCCACTTTGGGTTTCCACATAAAATCTAGTGTGTCTCTCTCTCTTGTGCGGTGCATGTTATTGCTTTTAGTTTTATTGAATATCTTAAATGTATGATTAATTGGTTAAATCAAAAGTAATTTTATTAAGTAAAATAAATATCCTATGCTTAACAATTGGTGATAGATCAGGTTTCTTTGGAAAGAGTTTAACAACTTGAAGGTAGATCAGGGAAAGCACAATGGCCAAGTAGCTAAAGAAGGAGAATCAAGAGTTAAAATTTATGGTCAAGGATATTAAAGAGTAGGTGTGTATCTTGGATTCTAAGTTTGTTATAGAATAAAATAAGATAAGACGTTTATTTAGGATCTTAAGAATTATATAGAGGTTGCATATTCAATTTTAACATCAAGAGAAGAAGAGTGTAATAAGTTGAAGGTTGAGGTAGGTTCTTTGAAGGATAAGCATGAATGGCTCATAATCAAGGTTGAGAAAGATCATGAAATATTAGTCCAAGGTGAGAAGGATATAGGATTTAAAGGAAAATTTAAGAATCCAATTAGGTATCCCAATGATTTTAGGTTTGCAAATTATTTTCATGGCCACTATTTTGTTTGTCATCATGTTGGTCATAGGGTAAGAGATTTTTTGAGGAGAATTAATCAGTTAAAGATAGATTTTAGTCATATTCAAGCAAAAGGTATGAGAAATTTTTGTTGTCATAAGGTTGCCAAATTTCTTAATTATATCCAAATGGATTAAATAAATCCTCAAGGTATGTCAAAGGATATGAAGCCCATAGAAGGTATGAGAAGGGGTAAACTTAGGGTTGGAGACCTAAGATAGTGAATACTAGTCCTAAGCATCTTGTAGATCAAAAATAATCTCTTGTTACATTTGATCATGAGCCATGTCAAGATAATAAAGTTGCAAGAGTTTAGAAGATGAAAAACATCATGGATGTTGAGGATAATGAGTCAAATAAGTTAGACATGCTTAAACAGATTATAAGAGAAAGATGTAAGAAGATAAAGTAATAAAGGAGATGTGGGTATCTCTTGAGATTTTTTTCTAGGACCTTTTGTGTGGGGTGTCTCTTTTAGACTTCAAAGAGACACTTTATAGAAAAAATGAAGCATGGTGGATGCATGTTGCATCTTTATTGTGTTTCATGATAAGAAATTCATGAAGGTGAGTTGAAAAATTAATTTGCATATCAGTTGAGGGGGAGAAGTATAGAAATAGGTGCAAGAAAAGGTTTAGGAATAGGTACAAGAACAAGTTTAGGAGTAGGTACAATAATAGGTATAGGAATGGGTTTAGAAAATAATATGCTACAGTAAGGGGGAATTATTATATGTTTTTTAGTTGGTAGTACGTGTAGGTTGTCATGTGCAATACAAGTTTCAGGATGTGGTAGTTTTAGTTTGAGGTTGCCATCAATAACAAAGATGGATATTGTTGGAAATATTTTCATTAATGTCAAAAGTCTATAAATATATAATTTAATGTCTATAGGTGTTTTTAATGTT
Source organism: Torreya grandis (assembly GCA_037957365.1). Taxonomy (NCBI): domain Eukaryota; kingdom Viridiplantae; phylum Streptophyta; class Pinopsida; order Cupressales; family Taxaceae; genus Torreya; species Torreya grandis. The sequence continues at coordinate 33,045 of JARHVA010000829.1, forward strand.
CATATATTATCTAAAGTGTGTTAATTTAATTAATTATTAAACAATATATTTTTGGTTGCATAAAGATAAAAGAGGGCCCATGAAGAAGTCAAAGAGTCACCAAGTCAAAAGAGGGAAAATATACATTTTCCCATGAAGGGTCACCTTTAGGAATTCAAAGAGTCAAAAGATAAAGACAAAATAAGGAAAGGATGTATTTCCCATGAAGAGTCACCATGTGAATTTTCATATGAAATAATTTGAAGGGTCATGCAAGTTTAGCACCATTTTCCATGTGAATTGAAAGTTCACAAAGGGTGAATGCCAAAGATCATTTAGAATGATATAAAATGAGGCTTGGGAATCCATTTGTAATAAATAAGGAAGAATATGTTTTGTACTTTTTATATCTAGTTTAGAAGAGTAGAGGAGAGAAAAGAAAGAGATATAGTAATGTTCTATCATTTGTTAAAGAAATCAACATTGATAGATAGTTTGTGTTTTGTACACAAAGGGGTTGGTGCTCATGTGGGTTGGTGCTCACAAATCATGTCTATGTTAGTACTCAGTAAAGGGGTTGGTGCTCCTATGGGTTGGTGATCACAAATCATTGTTATGTTGGTGCTCAACAAAGGGGTTGGTGCTCCTACAAGTTGGTGCTTTCAAACTTTGTAAACTTGAGTTGGTGATCATTTATATACTTGAGATTATTCTCCATGGTTTTTCCCACTTTGGGTTTCCACGTAAAATTTAGTATCTTTCTTTCTATTATCTGGTGCATGTTATTTTTTTAAATTTTATTACATATCTTGAATGTATGATTAAGTGGTTAAAGAAAAAGGAATTTGATTAAGTAAAAGATATATGATGTGCTTAATAGAAAGTGTATGACATTAGATAGTAGGTTAGGAATATTTAGGTTCATCCTTTATATCTTCTTTGCCCTCATATAAGGTGTCATAATCTTCTTCACCTTCATTAGCTCCTTCAATGTAGAAAATCTTATTATTAGCACATTTATGTCTTTTTCAACTTTCTTTTACAACTGAAACATAAACCATTTACACACTTATCTTCAATATGTTGAGGGGTCAATATAGTAGGCTAAAGAAATGATTGTGTTTGGAAATTACATTTTTAGCCATTGGTGAAATCCATTCATTTGATTAGATATATTTTCTTTTCCTTGTGCATGAAGACCATGGATTTAGATAATGAAATTGGATTAAACATGTGAACATCAAGTTGGATGCCATCCTTTATCCCACCTAATAATTGGTCATTCATGTTGTTTTAATTGAATTCATCCAAGCATAATTATATATTATATAATTATTGAATATAATCCTTGATAGTCCATACTTTTCATAACTTTTCGAACTGACTGAATTATTTTTGTGTAATTTTGTTACAATAGTGGATATGTAATTCATTAGTAAAAACTAAGTAGGTAATAGGAAAGACCTTCATTTTTATTTGATTACATAGCCACCTATACCAAATGAACTCCTTAGGTTTTTGTTTAATCCTAAATTTAGATAAATGGGTTTATCTATTCTTAAGGAGATTCTATTGGATTTTACACAAGGATTGTGGACTAACCTAATAATCAGGCCAATTAATATAAAACTTAAAAAAATAGTATTTTGAATTTATAAAATTAAGATTTATAAAAATATTAAAGTATATATATATTGATAGATTTTGAAATAAATTAGAAATAATGATATTTGTTTTACTATGTGCATGTAGGTGTGGGTAGGAATAGAATGGAAGTGGACTTGAATATTCTCTCAAAATAATCATGAAATTATATAAATATTCTTAATCTGACAGTAGACACTTATATTGGATCTACGTAGTTGCATCAATGTAAATGTTTAACCATATCATAGGTGTCCTCTATGGAATACTAATTAGATTTGTATGTAATAAATTAGATCCTTTAAATTTTGTCACTTTGTTCTGATGTCTTTAGATTATGTGCACAATATATTTCTCTTTGTAAAATGATCAAACCTTATCTCTTCATCCTTGTAGTGACTATGGTAAAATTGGGTTAATGGGCTCACAGTTTTGATGTAGGAGCATCAAACTAAGCAACCTAATTTTAGTGTTTTTGTTAATATGAAGTAAAAGGTGGTAAAAGTTGATAATCAATGTGTGTAAGGGATCTTATGAGGTCCATTTTTATCTTTAGTGTCATAGAGTTGTGTTCAAAGGCTTCTAGAAGTTTTCCCTCCAAAACCTAAATTTTGAAAACTCAAATGTTGTAAAAGGATAAGAAGGCAAAAATTCATGTATAAGAGTGTTTAGGTGAACAAGTTGGTTTTAGGTGTCATTAAAGTCATGAGACAAATGTTTAACTACATTTCATGTCTAGCCTCTATGACAAGTAAATTGTATAAATGAAAAATCATCTTGGAACTTTGGGGTAGTCATGGTAAGGTGGTTAGATGTAACTTCCAAGAAAATATATTACATTTAAAATGGGAAGAAAAGGTAATTTGGTAATATTTTGGTGTAGAGAGAGAGAGAGAGAAGAGACCCCCAGGAGAGTAGTAGGAAGGTCAGAGAATGAAAAAAGGCAAAAAACCCTCACCAAAAAGATGACAAGTCCTCTTAAGGACTATATTTTGTAAAGCAAGATGGATCATTATGAATAAAAGAGAATTTTTTGTTTGATGGAATAAGTCTCTTTTATGAATTAATTTATTCTTGTCTTTGATATGGATTGCATAATTCTTACATTTTTGTATGTATTGTAGGGCAGAAACTTGAATAGAAGATAATAGTCTAATAAGGAGACAATTCACTTGTATTTGGAGATGGTGGATACAAACATAAGGTTTGAACATTAACCTTGGGTATATAATTAATCCCTATAACCCTTTATATGTCATTGGTGGCATCTAAAAATTTTAAATTTATGGGAAACAACTCAGTACTAGAGGAAATTGTATATTGTCTAGTGAGAGGCAGAGTTGCTAAATGAGGTTTGGTTAATGGACATTGAGAGTTACAATATTTTTAGTAATGAATGAATATTGCTATTTAGTATATAAAAGTATTAAATATAACCTTAATGAAGAACATGTAACAGTTTTTTTTAATTCTCATTCCATCTCATACATGCTACCCTATTTTACAGTTGGAACCTTTGCATTGTCTTGTTTCAAGAAAGAGAGAGTTTTATATGAGATTAAGAGGTTGATTATTATATTGGTAGAATTTGAGTGAGGTGAAGGATTAATAAATATATATAAATATTATAAAACTTTATTTTTATTAATATTGTTTCATAACTTGTTTGAACCCTATAAATATCTTGAAAACCCTATTCTATAGTGAAGAAACCCTGTGTTATGATCAAGTATAAAGGAGCCCAGATAAAAAGATAAAGAATTTAGTTAAAATTAATGGTTTTCTAGGTATACATATGTCTAAAAAAAATTAATTATCATAAATTAACTTACAAAATTAATCAAGTAACTTATTGACACACATAATCCCTTGATAGGTTGCACAGTCCTATGTTAAGACTCAAGAAGTAGAAGTTTGTGATGAAATTAGGTTGAGTCATGATAAATAAGGTGATTATTAGTATTATATAAGGTTAAATAGGAGTTTCATATACCTATTAAACATCTTAAATCTTTTTAAAATGATCTAGCCCTAATAATAGGGCAAAAGTGGTAACCTCCCTATTTATACAGTAAAAAGGATCCTATAATATTATGTGTTTTAAGTAAGTTAAAAAATTTAGAGATTATTCAAGGGTTGAGATTTATTTTAAAAGGTAGAGACTATCAATACATACCTAATGGTATAATTTTTATCCTTTGAAAAGTTTTATAACTCAATAAAGTGAATTTAAGGTGCTCTCAACCTATGTAGATAGTGAGCTAGGGTTTCAAGAATAAAAACCCCATATCTTTTGATGTAACCATAAACAAGGTTCAAATTTGGTAGTATTGAGTAATTAGAGGTAATATAACATATAATCATTATTAAAGGTCTACACATATTATACAAGTATGGAATTTGACTACTTTATTATGGGAGAGGCCTAATTAGGCCTTGAAGGGCTAATTAGAGACTAAAGAAGGGATAGAAAGGTTGATCAAGATTTAGTGAGCTATTGAAACGTCTTTAGTATTTTAAAAAAGATAAAGAGATTACCAATGTTTTATTAAAAATTTAATAAAGGTGACAAATTGGTCAAGGAAAATAGAAAAGGCTCAAAAAGGGCTACTAACCTAAAGAAACCAATGAGAGTGAATTGTGTGGAAAAGAGTAATGATGGATGATACACAAGTTGAATAGGGTTAATATAGATGATATATGACTATATAAGTCCACACAATATAAAATATATAACTATTTAAATCAATAATAAGAATTTATACCTGAGTGGGAATGGCCTATGAAAATATAGTGAAGAGCTAAGAAGTTATGAGGAGAATGAATGAAATGTGAAAAAATTAGGTTTGTGAATATCTCAATAGAGGTATAATTAATTGAAGAGATGATAAAAGAGTATTATAACCAGTTATATGTGTTCAATTTAGCTATTAATCTAAGATCCAAAGGAGAGATATTGTGGTGTAGATGATATCTTGAGTTCAAACCATTAAGTGAATGTGACCAGTTTGGATTAAGAACCAAATAATGGTGATATTAGATACTTATCCCCATTTCCATACATATTTTTTTTATTATATCAAGGTAATTTTGAATTGAGTTTTGTTTTGAGCTCTTTGATTTTGTCTATTTGACATTGGCAAAGCATGTCATGAGATATGCATGAGAAGTAACCTTGCAAGATATTGAGTAAGAAGAGGAGGTTATAGGTCTAATCCATTTAGGTCAGTATAGAGGAATATAAGATTAATAAAAATAATAAATACATCCCCAAAATCCTTTGATAAGGATAAAAATATATTCAAACTAGAAAAGAATGAGAAGAAAATAGAGCATTGAAGTTTGAATAGAGAAGAGGGAAGATAAAAGACTCCAAAAGAGATTCAAGAGGGTTAATAATAGGTCCTAGATACAGGATTCAAAGAAGAGAAAATTCCCAAAAGATGTCTAAGAGGCAAGGTTGATATAATTTCTAAGAGAAAGGTCTAAATAGGCCTAGAAACAAATAATAATGGAGGAGATGGATATAGAAAGAGAGATAGAGGACATAAAAAAATAATTGGGGAAAGGTATATAAAAAATATATCTCATGATGAAGCTCATAAGAGAAAAACAAAGCCAATGGACTAGATTGAATGTGAGAATAAGATTGAAGTGGCCACTAGAGCCACTTATGAGAATAATAAGGCACATGAAAAAGTATTTTGAAATATGAGAATAAGAAAGAGAGAGAAACCCAAAGAGTCATGAGAAGAGAGATGTTTCCAAGTGAGCAAAGAGACAAAGATATAGAGAAGAGGGTTATCATTGAAGGGAACAAGAAGAATATGAAAGTGCCAAGAAGAGTACATAAAGGTGAAAATAAGAAGATAACATGGATAATGTCTATGTCAAAGACATTCAAATAGACTATGTGGTCTCTCATTTTATATGCTAATATTGACTTTATGTTTGTGTTTTTAGGTATGAATAAAAGTGTGGAGAAGGCCAATCATGATGCCTCAAATTTGATGAAGACTTAGATAATGATATCACCCATAAAGTGGAAAGAAGATGACAAAGAGAAATAACCTCTTGAAGAAGACAAAATGATGGAGATTAAAGACATAACACATGTAAAAGATGATCAGAAAGAGAAATATTATGATGCATATCAACTAAAACAAAGGAGATTGTACACCAAGAATGGTGTACCAATAAGATATGAATGTTTAAGAAGAATCACAATTGGATTATTTGGCAAGTGAATCTAAAGCAAGCATGAAGGTTTAAGAAGATAGCAAGCCTACAAAGCAATCAAAAGTGATAGTGCAAGCAAACCAAGCCAAAGAAGTGAAGGTAAAACCATGTGAACAATAAAATTAATGCATAATATAAGTTGAGTTTTTTCAAAACGTGTTTTTAAATTTTTTTTATGATGATATGTTTGAACTTGATTCCAAAGATGAAGATCTTTTGTACATAGAAACCATTGCATTGATCAGTAGGTGTGTAAAAAAGAAAGATGAATATGAAGCACCTAAAAGAGTTATGGAGATTAATGATATCCATAATGAAGATTTTTATATGAATCTCATAAATTAAGTATTCCAAGGAGATGATAAAGAACAAGTTGTCCAAGACAATGAAGAGCAATGTGAACCAAGATTTGATGATAAATTTGAGGAGATAGATGCACTAAAGTTTCAAGAAGAGATGAGGATGTTATAATAGGTATTAAATATATCCAAGGGGATGAAAATATGTCAATTATAATATTTAAAATTCAAATATTAAATCCAATGAACACCAAGAGAGGAGAAACAAAGAGAACTGCAAGGAGTTGTACACACAAGAACACAAGCAAGCAAGAAAATATAACATGAAACAGCAAACAAGGTGAGATATTTCATGGTTCAAGCACAATCTGATTTTATATTTTCTAAACATTCATATTAGAGGCCAAAATTATTCCAAATAACATTGTACTATAGTGAGGAAGAAATAAATAAGCAGTTGCCCTTGCATAGTGAGCAAGATGAAAGGAAAAAGCATCAAAATATGAAGAAATTTAAATAAGAGGTAGAAAAATAAATTATTATGAAGAAAATAAAAAAGGGTGAGAAGCATGAAAATCCATTAGAGCCTAAGTAATAAGGTGATAGTATGACCAAGAAGAAAACATCACTCAAGAAGCAAGAATCAAGCAAGATGCATGTAGAAACAAGCCATGAAACAAGTATGAGGAAGAAGAATGAACAAAAATTGGTTTTATGTGAAGATGAAAAATAGAGAATACATTTGGAAAAGAAAAAAATTCAATAAATATAGAACTATAGAAATTGAAACATCTCATGGGGATAAAATATACATAGACAAGAAGGCTAGACAAAGTCAAGAAGATGACAAGAAAGCATTTAGCAAGCAAGAAGGAGCAAGGAATGAAGAGTAACATGAAAGTGAATATTAAAACATCCTTGGATGTGGAATTGGAAGATGATAAATAAATATAGTGGCATAATTTTTCTCCTTCTTGGGGAGTATGATGCTGGAGCATCAAGCTTAGGAACTTCATTTTAGTTTTTTTGTCAATATGAAGTCAAAGGTGGTCAAAGATGAGATTAAATATGTGTAAGGTAACTAATGAGGTCCCTTTGCATCTTTAGTTTCCATTTGAATTCATAGATTTGTATTAAAATTCTTCTAAGAGCTTTTCCTCCAAAACCTAAAATTTGAAAAATCAAATGTTGTAGAAGGATAAGAAGGCCAAAATGCATGTATAGGATTGTTTAGGTGAACAAATTGGTTTTAGGGGTTATTAAATTCATGAGAAAAAGGTTTAAATACATTTCATGTCTAGCCTCTAATACAAGTAAATTATACAAATGAAAAATCATCTTGTAACTTTGGGGTTGTTATGGTAAAGTGGTTAAATGTAACTTTCAAGAAAGGATCCTATGTTAAAAATGGGAATAAAAGGTCATTTGGTAAGAGGTTGTCATACAGAGAGAGAAGATACCTCTAATAAAGGAGTAGGAGGGTCAGAGAATGAAAAAAGAAACAAAACCCTCACCATAAAGATGATAATTCCTCTTAAGGACTATATTTTTTAAAGAAAGATGGATCATTATGAATAAAAGAGAAGTTTGTGTTTGATGGAATGATTCTCTTTGAGGTATTATCTAATTTTTGACTTTTATATGGATTGTATAACTCTTACATTCTTCTAGGTATTGCAAGGTAGAAACTTGAATAGAATATGATAATCTAATGAGGAGATAATTCACTTGTATTTGGAGATGGTGGATAAAAAGATAAGGTTTGAACATTAACCTTAGGTCTATAACTAATCCATATAACCCTTTATATGTCATTGGTGGCATCTAAAATTGTGCAGTTAGTGGGAAATAACTCACTATTGGAGGAAATTGTATACTATCTAGTGAGAGGCAGACTTGCCAAATGAGGTTTGGTTAATGGACATTGAGAGTTAATATATTTTGAGTAATGAATAAATATTGTTATTGAGTTTAGAGTATTATTTGATATAAATTTAAAGAGGAACATGTAACATAAATTTTGAATCCTCAGTCCATCTGATACATCATACCCTATTTTATAGTTGAAACCTTTACATTATCTTGTTTCAAGAAAGAGAGAATTTTATATGAGATAAAGAGGTTGATTATTATATGGGTATAATGTGATTGAGGTGAAGGATTGATAAGTATGGAGAAATATTTTAAAACTTTAGTTTGATTAATATTGTTTCATAACCTGTTTGAACCCTATATATATCCTAAAAACCCTATTCTACACTCAAGAAACCTTGTGTTATGATCAAGGATGAAGGAGCCCAGATGGAAAGATAGAGAAGTGAGTTAACATAAATGGTTTTATAGGTGTGTTTATGTTTAAATACAATTAAGTATCAAAAATTAAATTAAAAAATTAATCAATTAACTTATTGACACACATAGAGTCCCTTGAAAGGTTAACCAGTCCTATGTTAGGACTCAAGAAGTGGAAGTCTGTGATGAAATTAGGTTGAGTAATGATAAATAAGGTGATCCTAAGTATTATATAAGTGGAAATAGGAGTTAAATATACATATTAAATGTATTTAATCTTTTTAAAATTATCTATCCCTAAAAATATGGAAAAAATGGTAACCTCCCTATTTATACAGTCAAAAAGAACCTACAGTGTTTTGTGTTTTAAGTAAGTTGAACCATTTAGAGATTGGTCAAGGTTGAGATTTATTATAAAAGGTAGAGACTAGAAATATAGACCTGAAGGTTGAAATTTTAGCCTTTGAAATATTATATAACTCAATAAGTGAATTTAAGGTGTTCTTGGCCTATGCAGATAGTGAGCTAGGGTTTTAAGAATGAAAATCCCATATCTTTTAATGTAACCATAAAAAAGGTTAAAATTTGTTATTATTGAGTAATTCAAGGTAATATGACATATTATGGTGATTTTAGGTCTGTACAAACCATAAAAGTATGAAATTTGACTATTGTATTATGGGAGAGGCCTAATTAGGCCTAGAAGGGCTAATTAGAGACTTAAAAGGGATAGAAAGGGTGATAGAGATTGAGTGAGATCATAAAAATTATTGATTAGTTAAAAATAGATAAATAGAGTCCCAAAGTATTATTATACATTTGAAAAATGTGACAGGTTGGTCAAGGAAAAGAGAAAAGGCTCAAAAAGGGCTACTAGCCTAAAGAAACTAAGGAGAGTGAATTGTGTAGAAATGAGTAATGAAGAGTGATCCAAAAGTTTAAAAAGGTTAATAAAAATGATATATGACTATGTAATACCATTCAATAAAAAACTTATAACTATTTAAATCAATAACAATAATTAACGCTTGAGTGGGAATGGCCTGTGCAAATCTAGTGAAGAGTTAAGAAGTTATGAGGTGAATGAATGAAATGTGGTAGAGTTAGGTTTGTGAATATCTCGATAGAGGTATAATGCATTCAATATATTCTACAAGAGTAAAATATCTAGGTGTATGTTTTCAAGGAAACTATTAATCCAAGATCCAAAGGAGAGATATTATGTTGTAGATGATATTTTGAGTTCAAACCATCATGTGAATGTGACCAGTTTGGATTAAGAACCAAATAATGGTACTGTTAGATACTTCTCCCCATGACCCTTCATAAATTTTAGAGATACTTTAATGACCCCTTTGTTAATGGGCATCACCTACATATCCAATACTTTTAAAAGGGCCTCATATTGATGTAGTTATCCCCTATGTGTTGGCTTATGTTTGTACAAGGGTACAATGAGTGATAAACATACATGCATTAACCTAGCTTGTAACTTAGAAAATATGGCTCATTGGTTGATATTTTAATGATTTAGGCCTATATAAATGTTTCTCTTATGATTTATATGGAAATAGGGATGAATATGATAGACTTTATCACTTGAATTCTTGACTAAGTGCTTCTTGGTATATTTCATTGTGAGTTATATGTGATTTCTATGTGAGGAATGAATTAGGGTTGGTTTTGTATATATAAAAATCATTTTTGGAAATATATCACATTAAATTAATTAGGATTACCTTAGGATAATTTCATTTTGTAAATTAGATGACTTTTTGGCACTAGATTCTTTGTAGGAAAAGTGGACACTTATGTCAATTCATGGGTCCCCTTAGGACACAAGTCTCTAGGGAGATAAAAATAGGTATATGTCCATAATTGGAAATAAAAGATAATAATCAGTTTAGACATTTTTTCATACTATAAATGTCCTAGTTATCAAAATAATAATGGCTAGACTAAGAGATAAATAATTAGGTACAAAGAGATAGTGAACACAAGCCTTTTGGTAGTGGTTAGGTCTATACCTAAAATTTAAAACCATGATAAGTATTTTCCAAGTGTAAAAAGTTGAGGTGTTATATAAATTACATTTTAGTATCAAAAGTTTACTCCATTTTAATCTAGTGATGAAATTTCTAGTTTAAAGGAAATAATTGTGTACCTTAGTGTGTATAACACACCTTGCCTTTGCATGAGCCCAACTTGAGTGATTTTCTTGTGATGAAATTATAACCAAGAACATGTTACATTATATAATAATTTTATGGAATCTTGAATTAAAATAATTTCAAATTATTAAAAGTAGAAAGATCAAGGTTAGGACTACACTTGTGTGTTGATGCAACCATCTAGACTTTTGGAAATTTAATCTGAAAATATGCCTCGTTATGAAGCATTGAATCCAAGATTATGAAAATTATAATCCTTTAATTGAATACACACACACACACACACACACACACATATATACATATATATACATATATATATATATATACACACACACACACACACACACACACACACACACATATATATATATATATATATATATATATATATACATATATACATATATATATATACATATATATACATATATATATATATACATACATATATATATATATATATGAGGACATGTTATCCCAATATTAGTGTAAATGTGAGTTTCTAACATGGCAATTTGAGCATATTTCATCTCAATTATGCACCCCAAATATGTGCATAATCTATTATGTGTGAGTGATTTAATTAAATCACGTTATGTATTTAGTGGGGGTGGATTATTTAATCAAATACAACCTATAATTCTAGTAAATTTAGATGATTTAATCAAATCTAACTTATAAATTTAATAATCTTGAGCGATTTGATTAACTCAGGCTTCCCAAGGTGAAGCAACTATTGTAGTAGATTGGCTAGATAAAATTCCATAATAGTCCATCTTGGGTATGATATTAGTCCATAATAGTATTTTAAATATATAAAAAAATTGATTTTGAAATTTTAGGTGTCCTATGCATGGCATATACACCTCATATACTCAAGATGAAATTTGGGTATAATAAAAATATCAGTGTATAGAATGTTACCACATATATGTATCTAAATCATATACATATTAAATATAGTGAATTTTAACTAGGTGAAGGTGTAGAGGACATTTTTCTATGACATTGCCCCATTGAATCTTGAGAATCTAAGAACTATAGTAAATGTGGAGAACATGTTTCCATAACATGCCCCTACTATAATCTGGATATCTTGAGTAATGAATATGTGTGGAGTTCATGACTTTTTGGCATTCCCTCATTGTAATATATAACTATGAAAACGTGGAATTAATTCCTATATGACATTCTTCCATTGATATACTCCCCCTATTAAGTTGAAGGGAAAAATAATCTAGTAATTACCTTATCTTAAATGGATAAGATAGTTGTATAAGTTATGTATAGATCATGTAGCATATAGAAGTAACATGTCTAGGTATATATAACATTAAGGCACATAGTATGTGATCACATCAAGTCCTAATATGCATGATATATATCATGTCAATGCCTATAGAATAATAGTACAAGCTTAGTAAGCAATCAATCACACACACAAGAGACTCGAAATCAAAGCAAAAGGGAAAATGGTCCAAAGAGACCTCATAAAAGAGGAATGCTCAAATTCCACATATTCTAAGGGACATGAATTATTTTAATGTCTACAAAACATATAATGACATACTCAAATGTCTATATAGTAAAGAATTACATATTTAAATGTCAAAACATGTAAATAGTGGCATAGGGGGCACAATCAATGGAGCATATTGAAATTCTCAAACATTAAATAAAATGCAAGACAATATCGAGAAAATTCCACACTCAAAGAAGTGCATAAATGAAATAATTTAATATAAACAACCAACTATGAAATATAATACTAGTTCCTACATCTATGTGTTTGTAAAATGTTAAGTACATAGCATATCAAGTACACTGTGAAAAATATAAGCATGAATATAAGCATGTGTAAATATATAATCTCAAATATGATAATGTAAAGTGACCATAGAATAATATAACCTGTGTGTATCATAATAAAATAACTAAATTTCCCCAAACATACTTATGATATGAGTGGAGGTAAGGCCTAACATATGTATGTTCATATGTCATGTATCTGTATATTCTTATATCACCTTCAAATGAAGTGTGAAACACAAGCGTATACATGAAAAAATGATATATACTAACCTGGATCAAAAAATATATGTATAATAAAAAGTAAAACTAGGTACATGCTAAATTTTTTTGGTATTTTTGAGATTATTTGTATGTTTTTGTATTTTCTTGAATATATGATTTTTTTTTAATTTTTTTTATAAAAGGAAAAGTCTATCTAATTATCCCATAAAAGGGATACTCATATAGAAGTGCTTTAAAATTTGAATATGGTATATCAAATTAGTGGTAATATTGAGGAGCATGTATAAGTGTAATATATATCATTAGATTCTTTATGATGCTCTATATATGTGTCATAACACTTTGTGGTCTCAAATAGGTAACAAAAGGAGTAGGGGTTTAGGTAAACCATTGTTTTATGATCTATAGTGTATTTTAAGTATCAATAATGGGAACATGTTTATTTTCTCTATATAATCAAGTATATTATGTAGTAGTAGATGAGGATGTCATGGAATCCATTGTGTATATTTGATGTATTCATCTCTCGATTATGAGCCACCTAAGAAAGGAGATTTCCTATTGTTTACCCTTTCACATAGGACTAACCTTATTAGGTTTCATAATTAGTTGTCTTGGAATATAATTTCCTTGTTTACATGAATTTTCATATGGATTTCTAGGGATTATGACTAATTTGTTGATATGAATGTATTTAATACGTCCATGCACTATAAAAGGTAATACTCAAAGTTTATGTATCCAAAGTCATACAAATAACATATCAAATACTCTCATGTATATTATAGTTATAAGGTAGTGACCACATGTGTTGGGCTATCTTGTAAAGGTAAATAAATCTCACCAAGAAGATTCTGTGAGGACCCATCAAATGATCTAACCATATTAGTTAAAGGGTACAAATCATCATGTGTATATTCAAAATGTTCAAGTAATGTCATGGTTCCAACATTTTTTATAGCACCATTATTAATCATAACACTATTAATAGGATAGTGATCAAGGCATATTCAAATAAATAAATAATGAATATTTATGTCATCATCCACAATCTTGCTATCATCAAAATTAATAGGTCTCTAAACCATAGGAGGTATATGTTGTGTATAAGTACCAATAATTTCATCTAATGGGTTCCCATAATAGTGTGTAGGAGTATGTGCATTATATGCCAGTTTCACTTTTAGATTATTTTGAGAATGAACTTATAATGGATCAATAGACATCTTTTGGTTGTGATGGTCACTAGGTTGTGACCCTGCATATTTGGAAGGATCATCAAATATAAGTTTTTGGTTATCAATAAGTTCTTGGATATTATTATTCAATGTATAACATCAATTAGTATGCTATCCAAAAGATATAGGTCTTATCATATTAACATGTATGGGAAGAGGGAAATATATGAGATGAAAATATACAATATTATTAAGTATTAACTATGGATACTTAGTTAATATTGTAAATTATCTCTTTATTGCATTGGATAAGACAAGTAGATTAGGTTTTTGTGACATTGCATTAACAGTTGTAGTTGTTTCCTTTTTAGGTTTTATATGTTTAACCTTGTAGCTTAGATTGATATGAAACTTGGTATTTTTAGTCACTTGGATTTTCAACCTTTGATTAGATGGAAAATCTCTCCTCATCCAAGTGGCACAATTGAATCACCTCTATACTTATGGGTAGCCTAAGGGATGAGGTGAATCTCTAGATAGGGATAGATCCCTTGATGTACCACTTTGGATTGTAACTACTACTAAACTTAGGGGGTGAAAAGGGAGAAGGATAAGTGAAATAAAACTAGTAAAATGGAGGTGATACACCAAATAATATTATGACATCCAACCATATGCATATTACACTTGAAATCAAAGGGAAAACTAAAAATAAAATTCTCCACTCTTCATCTTCTTACATCAATGATACATTGTGAGATTATGGATGAATGTGAAAAGATAGGAGTAGTATACAAGAGGAATATGAGTGTAATAATTAATATATTAACTTAATTAAACCATGAACATATCCTATAACACTTCACATGCCCTATAAGAAGAGGTTGAAAATAGGTGAAAGAATAGAATAACATGCTAAGGAATCCATAGTGTTCACTAAGCAAGATTCATCATCCAATTAAACACACTAATAATGGTCATATATGAGGTAAAAATAAGTATTATTATTTATCAAAAGGTATAAATTTGAGCATGGCTTCACCATACTCAGGTGGAGCATTCAATACAATGCCAAAATGGCTAGTTCTTATAGAACTTGTGAGAGAGAGAAGAAGAGAGAAGTCAAAGGGCCACAAGGACACTTGTAAAGATGATAAAATAAGTTTTTTATAAATTATAATAGTATGTGGGATGAACCATGTAAGTTTAGGAGCTAAAATTTTCAATCCAAGTCATAAACCTCATGAAAAATGGAAAAAAACTCCTCATTTTGGTTTAAAAAAACTACCTATATGATTATACCTATTTAAACAAATTACAACTGATTAGGATCAGGTAAAATGATTGGAAATAAGTTTAAAAACATCATAAATTAGTCTCCATGCATTGGTTTTAGGCTTGGTCATATAGAATCACCTGTAAAAGAGTAATCATCATTCATAGTCTAAAAACCACTCCTTTCATGCACTCTGCACACTTGGATTCCAAAAAGAGATCAGTTTCTCATGAAAATCCATAAAATTAAGATAATTAAATGTTTAAAATCCCTAAATGACTTTATAAACATTAGGGACACCTTAAAAATCCATCCACTTGAAGTTTTCACACTTCTCCCTAGCTTGTCCACTATGCCAGATTTGACTAGCTGAGTTTAAGCATCTAATTTAGACACTTATGAGTTTATATGGAGTATTAAATTGAATTTATGGGTTATATAAATTCTATATATTCCTCCCAAATTTGGTTTCACCTGACTCCTATAGCCTGTAAAACATAAAAAATGGTCAAAAATACCCTATTTCTAACATGTTCATATAAGTCCATAAAATTCATCCTGGTGGGAGGTATCTTAAGGGAGTCCTCTAAAAGTTATAATAAGTTTAATGAGAAACATATTCCATTTGATGATCTTGTGAACTCCATCTTCCTAAGCTAGTCTCTATAAGGGTTTCATAAGGGTTTTAGACATATTTACCCTCTTAATCTTTGTTCATAAAGGTTTGAAATCCAAATTGCCAACAAATTCCATAAAATAACTATTAAATATCCTTTTCAACTCTCATAAACCTCTTAGGCCTCCATGAAAATCATCATGAAAGGTGTGAGAATCCAAAGTTCTATCAAACTTGTTTTCACCTTTTCCATAGGCCTAATGTTGTTTTTGAGTCAAAATGGCTTATTTAAGGGTTTATTTACCTCCTACCAACCTATAAACTTCATATATGACCCCAAAAACATGTTCCAATAGATTGTAATGCTCACCCCATGTAATAAGTGTGATGGACTTCTCATTTGGGCACTAGGCCTAGTTATGCCTAGAAGCCTCTCTATAGGTTTAGGCCCAAAATGGTATATTTTATGTCCCCTGTAAGTTTAAATATCCTATATACCTATATTTTAACCTCATAAATAAGTATTAATTCATGGGAAATGTCATTTCATGTTAGGAGTGAAAATGATCCTCCATTTGAAAGTTAGGCTTCACCATGACTAAAAGTTTGCCTACAATTTTAAGAGGTTTGGACCTCTATATTAATATTCACGTCTCTATTATTTATTCCCATGATTATAATATGGGTATTCCATCTCATCACACCCTATTATAATGTTACATGTGCTTCTGGTTTGTACCTCTTACTTATCTCCACAAAACTACCAGTTTTAAGCATGAGTAGAGTGCCCTCTATCAGAGACAAAAATAGAGGGCACTCCCCTACCTCCTTATATAATTTTGAATATTATAATGGATTATCCAAGTATTTTATATGACCTCCATAAAAAATTATCCTTTTGTGACATCATTTTACCCCTCAAACTTGCAAAGAAAACAAGGTAGACTCCTTCAAAGGCTAACTGTGTAGGGTCTATAAGAATGACTATATTTTGCTTGAGAAAGGGTTCCTTCCTATATTTATTTTAATGGGAGAGAGAATCTAAAAAGGGTAAACATCCTTTTTAATATGTTGTAAACTTTTTTATCTTCACAACCCACTGCATACCATTGATAACTAGAACTTCTTACTCAGTCAAGACCAAGTTTCAATTATGACTGTATTTTACCCGAAAGATACAAATTGCCTCTCTAAAGTACCTTTATCATTATTTTTATAGGTTTTTATTTATACTTTAATGCCTCTTATATTTTTATTTTACCTTCATTTACCTTTAATATCTAAAACATTCTCATAAACCTCACACATAGATCAATGTTTGCCTCAGTACTTAAATTTGGTTGTGCTCTATAATCAAGCCCTATAGGTGATATTTATAATATATATGAATTAAAAAAAAATTAAAACATCACTTAAACATTCCAAGATGAAAATCATCCATATATTTTCTTGAGCTCATATTTTAGGAAGTTAATAAAAATCTAAACCAATCAAGACTAGTTGATTGTACTTTACTTAGAAATGGGGTCACTTGTAGATTTATTGCATGAGTTATACATGGGATAGTATCTAAAAAACCCTTTATAGTTTCCTTGAGTCACCTATTACCTAATTGGATCCATTGGATACTTGTTTGAGCTTAGACCATCACCTTGGACTACATTCTAACTCACTATCTGTCTCAATCATCCTCAATTGACTCTAGGTGATTTTAAAGACTTGTAGGTGATGTTTGTGTGTTTAAGACCCTATACAGGTATTCTAACCCTCATTTAAGTCATATTAAAATATTTCTAGACCATTTTATCATCTTTATTTCTTTATACATCTTAAGAAATCCACTTTACTTGCTCCCTACCCCTCTTTATGCTCTACTAGTTGTAGGTGTATTTAGCTTAGGATATGTATAAACTAAAGGGGTGAATGGGGGGCCCAAACATATCCTATGCCCCTTTTTGATGATATCTTAGCCTATGGATGGTCATTTCCACTATTTGAATACTCTAACCATGGAAGCTAAGTCTAGTTTGTAACTTCTAGAGCTAAATTACATTTTGAGCTCTTTCTTGTAGATCTCATTATCTTAAATTAGTGTATAAAATGTGATTTTAGGCTCCTCAAAAACCTATCCTCCTCTAATCCTCTACCTCTTATACTTTTCCAAGTTATTTTCCCTATTAGAGGATATAATATGAACATATTAGGATGCATCAAATCTCACTATAACCTTGTTATAAATTTTCCACAAAACTCCTAGGTCCTCTATTTTAATAACTTAGGGACAAAAAGGACTAAAACACAATCATTTCACCTTGAACATAGCTCTATATTTATTGATCAACCTATCAATCTTAAAAGTTTTGTCAAGATGTTACTAACCTATAGGTGGCTATTGACTATATATATGGGTAGTGAGAATGAAATCAAGTAAAATGTGGATGAAATTTATTAAAAACAACTCAAACTCAAATTAAAAATTTAAAGTACATAATTTACACAAATTAAAACCTTAAAAAATATCCAACACTTATTCAAGGCGAAAAATATCTTGCAACCAATAACTACATGGCAAGCCATGTTGTAATGGATGTTTGTGTGAAATGTGAGCTTGCAAACCATGAGAATTACCTTAGAGACTAAAACTGAAAGGTGAAATTGAATAAATAACACTTTTAAAACATTTTAATTAAATTGAAACAACTTTATTAAACCATGGATAAACACAAAGTTCCTGAAAATGCTAAAAAAATGCCTATTATGCTAAAAAGAGACCAATCTATAAATTTGAGTTTATTGGCTCATCAAAACACCACACAACATGAAACCATGAATGGTTATCATTATATGAATAATTCAAAATCATCTAAGAGCAACATCAACATCTATATTGTATGGAATCTCCTAAATAAGAGAAAAAACTATAGGGTGCACAAAACAACTAGTAAATTTGCACAATCAACTTGTTAGCAATGGTTCATAAAGCATAGTTGATCAATTTTTAAAATATTTATATGAAAATTAATGTATCTAAGTGTAATATCATTTTTATTGAAACCTCATGAGTTTTCCATACCAAGTAAAAACTTGAAAGTCACTTCTAATTGCCAAGAAGGTGAAAAGAGAGATGAATGGTTTTGAGCAAGAAATGGCACTTCCAAATCAAAATAAACATATAACTAAGCATGGGTAATTTTAAGAGTCACATTTAAACCTCTTAAAAGTGGCACACTTCTCAAGGATATACAAGTTCCAAGTTCCTCTTATTCCTTAAGAAAACTTCCCATTCTTCTACATAACCTACCATCTTTTAGTTTTGTTAGTTAATTAAGACTTATAGGGACACATGGGGCATGAAATAACATTTTCAAACCTTAAAATTTCCTAATAAACTCATACAACTCATTAAATTCACCTTTTTGACCCCTAAAATGACCCAAAATGATAAATAGACATAAAAACTAATTGACCACAGTCAATATAACATCATTTGAGATTAATTAACATGTAATACACCCCATGACACTCATATTATACCCACTATAGACCTATAAAGTCAAATTTTTACCTATAGGTTCCCAAATTTAACTAAAAAATAAAATTTGGTCAAAAAATTGGTGACTCATAGGGGTAGTATGCTTGTTATACTAACTAGACCAGTAGCCTTATCAATCCATTGGGCTTAGGATTCATCTAAAGTCTAGGTCAAAATAATTAAAACCTTGACCATAAAATTTTATCAATAAAAGACACTCATGACTACCTCAACCACAAAAATCAAAGGACACACACACAACAAATAAAGTAAACACAACACACATGGGATCAAGGAACTTAGGAAAAGCAAAGAAAATACTACTATGCATAACTACAATGAAACTACCTCCCCTTTTATCAAAGGGTATGTTTGAAGCATAAAATTCTTCATTAGATGAAACATAGTATAAATCATGTTTCTCCTTGGATTAGATGTTTTGTGTATTAGACCTATTCCTTGGTACTTCAATTACCATGCTCTCAAGTAGACCAACTTCAAATAGGTTTGAAATGTAAAATTATTCCTCTTGTATCTAAATATATTCAAAATTTTCATGTGGATCCTCAATTTTAAATTCAAATTATGATTAAAAAAAACATACCTTCTTGTCTTCCATAGTGTTTTCAACAATATTGGGCCTCCTCTCAGCTGCAAGTTCTTCTAGCTCATCAAAGAGCTTTGAAAATTTTATCCAATCTTGATAATTTTCCTCTATGGAATATTATTTATTTACCTTGTCATACACTTGAACCTCAAATTTTCAAAGCTCTTCTGGGTCTTGAAAAATCTCCATTTTCAACTACCAATCATCCTTGTCAACAACTTCTTGTATACTAGCACCACCAAATGACTTCATGACAGTAGGTTCTTGACCAGTAGAAAGAGATTCCTCTTTATGTTTGGTTGAACACTTAATATCAATTTTATACTCATAAACAATATTTTAATCAATTGTGAAATCTTTTTTATAAGGAAAAGCTTCACATAACCCATCAAATTCATTAAAAATGGCATTGAACTTCTACCATAAATCTTCTTCTTCATGGATGCCATCCTCAAGAACTATTTCCTCTATCTTAGTCACATGAAACACTCATAGGAATTTTAATTATTAATGATGACTTGTCTTTAATTATTGATATTACATTCCAATTCATGTTTGATATGATCATCTAAAACCTTTTGGTCAAATATAGAGTCTTCTTTAAGGGCTGTAAGATCCTCCATCTCTTTTTCCTTCTTGGGCTGAGAGAGAGAAGAAAAGATAAGTCCAAGGGTCACAAGGACACTTGTAAAGATAATAAAATTAGTTTTTTTTTGTGTATGAGAAGAGGATTTGGGATGAACCATTCAATTTCAGGAGCTACAAGTGTCAATCCAAGTCATAAACCTCATGAAAAGTGGCAAAAAACTCCTCATTCTAGCTTAGAAAAACTACCTGCATGATTAACCCTATTTGAATGCCTTATAATTTATTAGGATCAGTTCCATTGACTGTAAATAAGTATAATGAAATTATACATTCCTCTCTATGCATTTATTGTAGGCTTGGTCATTTGGAATCACTCGAAAAAGAGAAATTATCATTTACAGTCCAGAATACACTCCTTTCATGTATCTTGCACACTTGGCTTCAAAAAAGAGATTATATACTCATGAAAATACATAAAATGAAGTTAATTACATTTTTAAATGCCCTATATAGCCTTATAATCATTAATTACACCTTAAAAATCTATCCACTTGAAGTTTTCACACTTTTCCCTAGTTTGTCCACTATGCTAGTTTTGACTGGCTGAGTTAAAACACCTTGTTTGGACACTTAGGAGTTTATCTAGAGTATTAAATTGACATTAGGGGTTATCTCAAGTACATATCTTCATCTTAATGTTGTTTTTAACTTCAAACTCCTCTTGTCACCTAAAAAACACAAAAATGGTCAAAAATACCCTATTTTTGACATGTCCATACAAGTCTGTACAACTCATCCTAGTGGGAGGTATTTTAAAGAAGTCTTATTAAAGTTACAATAAGTTAAATGAGAAAAAAATTCAATTTGATCATATTTCTAACTCCATTTTCTCAAGCTAGTCTATGCAAGGGTTTTAGACCTATTTGCCCTCTTAAGCTTTATTTATAAAGGTTTGACATCCAAGTTTCCAACAAATTCCACAAAATCACTATTCAATATCCCTGTCAACTCCCCTAAACCTCTCTTGTCCATGAAAATCATTATGAAATGTGTGAGCATCCAAAGTTCTCCTATCAAACTTATTTTCACCTTTTCCACAAGCCTAATGTTGTTTCTAAGTCAAAGTGGCTTATTTATGGGTTTCTTTTCCTTCTACCATCCTAGACACTTCATATATTACCCAAAAAAATGTTTAAATATATTTTAATGCTCACCCCATGAAATAAGTGTGATGGACTCCTTATTTGGGTACTAGGCCTAGTCATGCCTAAAAGCCTATTTGTAGGTTTAAGCCTAAAATGGTCTATTTTATGTATTTATTATATTACAATAGCCTATATATCTCCATTTTGAACTCATAAACAATTATCAATTCATGGGAAATCTCATTTCATGCTAAGAGTGAAATGATCATCCATTTGGAAACTAGGCTTCACCATGCCTACAAGCTTACCTACAATATTAAGAGGTTAGACCTTTCTTTTCATCTTCACCTCTTTATTATTGATTTATATGATTATACTATGGGTATTCTAACTCATCACACCCCCTTTAAGGTTTCCATGTTCTTCTAGTTTATACCTCTTACCTATCTCCCCAAATCTGGCAGTTTCAAGCATGAGGGGAGTACCCTCTATGTAAGACAAAATAGAGGGAACTCTCATACCTCCTCAAATAATTTTTAACATTATAAGGGATTTTAAAATTATTTTAAATCACCTCCATAAAAATTAAGCCTTTGGTGACATCATTTTACACATCAAACTTCCAAATAAAACAAAGCAGACTCCTTCAAAGGTTAACTGTGCAGGGTCTGGAAAAATGTCTATGTTTTTAGTGAGAAAGGGATCCTTCCTAGATTTATTCTCATGGGAGATAGAACCTCAAAATGGTAAAAATAATTTTTAATATTTTTTAAACTTTATTATCTTCATAACCCACTACATACCATTGATAACTCTCATAACTTCTTACTCGGTCAAAACTGAGTTTCAATTGTGACTATATTCTACCCTAAAGATACAAATTACCTCTCTAAATGACATTTACCATGGTTTTTATAGGTTTTTATTTAAACTTAAATGCCTCTTATAATTTTATTTTATCTTTAATAACTAAACCATTCTCAAAAACCTCACACTTAGATCATTATTTACCTCAGTACTTAAAGTTGGTTGTGCTCTGTCATCAGGGCCTGTATGTGTTCTTTACAATAGATATGCATTAAAAAAATGTGAAAAACTCACTTAAACCTTCCAATATTAAAATCATTCATATAGTTTCTTGACCTCATATTTTGGGAAGTTAAGAAACCTCCAGACTAATCAAGACTAGGTGATAGTACTTTGCTTGGAAATGGGGTCACCTATAGGTTTCTTACATGATTTAGGCATGGAATAGTGTCTAAAAATCCCTTGAGAGTTTCCTTGAGTCACATATTAACTAATTATATCAAATGGACACTTTTTCTATCTTATACCATCAACTTGGACTATATTCTAATGCACTATCCATCTCAGTCATCCTCAACTAACTATAGGTGAATTGTAAGACCTATAGGTGGTGTTTCTATGCTTAAGACCCTACATAGGTATTCTAACCCTAATTTAAGTCATATTATAATTTTTATGTGTCATTTTCTCACCTTTATTTATTTATACATCTAAATAAATACACTTTACTTTCTCCCTTCCCCTCTCAGCCCTTTGTTGGTTGTAGGTGTATTTTGCTCAGGATATGTATGGACTGAAGGGGTGCAGGGGGTCCAAACACATCCTATGCATATTTATGATGATATATATCCTATGGATAGTAATTAAAACTATTTTAATTCTCTAATCATGGAATCTAACTCTAGTTTGTAACTTTTGATGCTAAAGTCCATTTTGAACTCTTTCATGTAGATCTCACTATCTTAATTTAGTATATAAAATGTGATTTTGGGTTCCTTAAAAACATATCCTCCTCTAATCCTCTACCTATTAGAATTTTACAAGTTATTTTCCCTAATATAGGATAAATATTAACACAATATGATGCATCAAATCTCACTATAACCATGTTATAACTTTCCCATAAAACTCCCGAGTTCTCTATTTTGCTAACTTAGGGACAAAAAGGCCTAAAACACAATCATTGCACCTTGAACATGGTTCTCAATTTATTGATAAGCATATCAATCTTAAAAGGTTTTTCAATATATTTCTAACATTTTATGGCCTTAAAAGGGTTCAAATTCTCACTCTAATACTTTAACATGACTTTTTGACTCTCTATCAAGACCAACTATAGGTGGTTATTGACTGTATATATGGGTAGTGAGTATGAAATCAAGAAAAATGTGGATGAAAGGTCTTAAAAACAACTCAAAATCAAAGTAAAACTTTCAAATACACAATTTACACCAAGTAAAACTTGAATCAAGCTCTAATGCTTCCCCTTCAATGTGAAAAATCTCTTGCAACCAAGAACTACATGGCAAGCCATGATGTAATGGTTTTTTGTGTGACATGTGAGCTTTAAAACCATGATAATTTCCTTGGAGAATAAAAATTAAATGTTAATGGGAATAAATAACACTTTGAAAACATTTTAATTAACTTAAAACAACTTTATAAAACCATGGAGAAACACAAAGTTCTTGAAAATGCTAAAAATTGCCCATTGCACTCAAAAGAGACCAATCTACAAATTTGAAGTTATTGGATCATAAAAAAACAAAAAACATGAAACCAATAATGGATAAAATTTTAGGAATAAGTCAAAATCACTTGGGAGCAACATTAGCAGCTAGATTGTATGTAATCTCCCAAACAAGAGCAAAAACCATAAGGTGCAAGAAACAACTAGTAGATTTGCATAGTCAACTTGTTAAAAATGGTTCATAAAGTATAGTTGATAAATTTTAAACTCCTTATATGAAAATTAATTTATATAATTTTAATATCATTTCCCAATATCATTTATCTTGAAACCTCATGAGTTGTCTGTACCAAGTAAAAACTTGAAAGTCACTTATGCTTGCCACAAAGGGTGAAAAGAGAGACAAATAGTTTTGAGAAATAAATGGCACATCCAGATTAAAATAAATGTGTAAATGAGAATGGGGAAGTTTAAGAGTCACATTTCAACCTTTTACAAGTGTCACACTTCCCAAGGAGGCTATACAAGGGTCAAATTACTCTTCTTCCTCAAGAAAACTACCCATTCTTTTGTATAACCTACCATATTTCAGTTTTGTCAGTTATTCAAGACTTTTAGGGACACATGGGGTATGAAATCACAATTTTAAACCTTCACATTTCCCTATAAACCTATACAACTCATTAAATAGGCCCTTTTGACCCCTAAAATGACCCAAAATGATAAATAGACATAAAACTAATTGACCAAGGCTAATATAACATCATTTGAGATTAATTAACATGTAATACCCCCATGACACTCATATTATACCCCCCATATTCATAAAAAGTCATGTTTTTACTTATAGGTGCCCTAATTTGACTAAAAAGTCAAATTTGGTTAATAATATTAGATGTAATCAATGTGTTTTCTACATACTTAAGCTTTTTCAATGAAATAAGTTTCATTTCATGATCTATAACAATGTGTCATAAGTCATAAAAATATTTTAACTTTTTAAAATTAATTGATTCATGTAGTGAGGCAAACAACTTTTCTTGAAGATGTTCTTCCATTTGATTTGTCATTTTGGCCAACATTGTGTTGTACCTCAAGATATATTCATTGATAGGATCATGGGTTTCCTTATTTATTTTTAAAATTGAGAAAATCATGCATTTTTTCTAATTTTTATAGATAAATGTTCCAAAACATGATCCACAATAGGTTTTAATGATTCTACATATTAAATTGGTAAATCATTAAACCACCTTAGAGCATAGACTTTGAGGCTCCTTAGAAATACTTTAATCAAAAATTTATCATTGGAGGCATAATGTTATGTACCTATGGATATTATGTATTAACTTAAATGGGTTTATTTATATGATGTAATATTTTACACATACCCATTAGTTAGTTATATAGGGCCAATATATTAAGATAAATGAGTAACTTGTAGAATTAGTGCATTGGGTAATGGTCGACCTACATTGGGATTAGGAGGATACCCATCCTTGGTTACTTAATTAGAGGTATATATAAATGAGGTGAGTATCATTTTAAATCAATAATTTTTTTAGTATTATATTTGGTGGAAGTATATTTGAGGTTGTCCCCTCAAAGTGACATTATGGAGTTATTCCTTCCTAAAGGAGTATTGTATGGTGTTACCCTACCATAAGGGTATTATTTTATTTTAACATATATTGAATATTTGGGAATCTTAGCACATTAATATAAATTATTTTTTGTTTATCCAAATTATATTATACATATTTTTAATTATTATAAGTGTGTATAATAACAAGTGGTATTGAAACACCGATTTGGGTAAATATTGTGGGCAAAACCCTAATTTTAGATAATTGCTTATATCTTGAAATATTTAATGAAATTTTATGAAAAAAATTATTATGTTTAATAATATTTGAAATAATTCATAGGAAAAAAATAGGTTTTATGATTAATTTTGAGGGAGTTATTGATATTTAATATTTCATAATAAATTTGTCATATCTACCTAAATTTCATGAATTTTTCAATGGAATTTTTATTGATTGAGTATCATCATACAATAGATATACAATATAAAATTTGAAATTTTTTTACAATATGTGTGGTAGTTATTGTGATTTTATGTTTTTTTGTAGATTCACTCTATAGGTTGAAATTTTCATGGAAAACACAATAAAAATTTCAACCTATAGAGTGAATCTACAAAAAAACATAAAATCACAATAAAATCATGTAGTTGCTTATGAAGAAGAATAAATATAGAATAATAATGATGGTGAATAGACTATAGATGGTTCAAAAGGAGAGATATAAGATCTTTATGAGGATGAATAAGTATTGGATGATAAGGGTTAAAATAATTTGGCTCCAAAGAAATCAGAGTCAATTTTTCATTTTCATGGAGACATTCAAAAGAAGAAAGTCATTACATCTATAAACCCTTCTAGCAAGTATAGCTTCATCAACATAGATGTATCCCAGCATCTACAAGTGCAATAAAATAATATCAAGGAAGCTCAAGTAGATGGTAAGAATATTCCATTTTTGAAGATTTAAGGCTCACTATAGACAAATATGTTTTGAATTTAGATTTTTATGATTTGGATATGGATGGTGTGGATACAGTTCTTATATATCTATGGTTAAATTTTTTAGCAACAATTAGTATTAATCTTTAAAAAAAGTTCATGAATTTTTGGTATAATAAAAAGGTCACTTTACAATATATCATAGTTTGAAAGGCATAAATAATATTCAAGGTAGATCATGAAGAATATTTAGATGATGACATAAATGAATAAATAATACAAATAGAAAAGAACACTCCATCTAATCAAGAGACAAAGTAGCCACTAAAGGAAAAGGTGGAAGATGTAGAAAAAATACTAGATAAGGTCAAAGTATTAGAAAAAGTTGAGTTATATTGACACCCACATAATCATGAGAAGAAATGATCATGGATCCATATGAGGGAGTTGATAAAATAATCACTTTGGTTATACATGCAATTAGAGTACCAATCACTATGGCTATGCATGTAAACCAAAGAATAACTATTATGGTCAGCTATGAAATTAGATTAGTTCAATGACATATATAATATGTAATTAGTGGGTAAATCACTATGACTATGTATGTAATCAAAACTACTATTGTCATGCATCGAACCAAAGTAGCATAATAGAATATAGTACATGGAATCAAAGGAGGAATAATCAATCATGGACACTAAGGTGGTACATTTATGATCATGAATGGAATCAAAGTATCATAATGGAATTTAGAAATAAGGTTAGAGATCTATCACCTACCAAGATCACATATGAATTTTTATATGATTGAGATTGGAGACAAGTGTGCAATGATTTGAAGCACACTCATTATTTGATTTCTTCTTATGTTTTGGGGATGAAACATGTTAAGGCGGGAAGGAATGTTATATACCTATGGATATGATATATTAATGTATATGGTTTGATGTAGATACTGACATGTGGTACAAAATCCTCTCAGTTAGTTATATGGGTCCAATATAATATGATAAGTAACTTGTGGAATTAGTGCATTGTGTAATGGTCAGCCTACATTAGGATTATGAGGTTATGCATCCTTTTTTAGTTAATTAAAGGTATATATGAGGGAGGTGAGTATCATATTAAATCAATCAGGTAATTATTGAGTCTTCTTTTCAATATAAGGATATTATAGGTTGTCTCCTTAAAGTGACATTATGGAGGTATTCCTTCCTAAAAGAGAATTGTATGGTATTTCCCTACCATAAGGGTATTATTCTATTTTAGTATATATTAAATATTTTGATATATTTTCCCACTAATATCTATTTTTTTGTGGTGATATACATGATATTCTTCTTATTTCCAATTATTATAAGTGTGCATCATAACATATAATTAAGGTATGACATATAGAAATATCATATATGTTATTTAGGATCACTATTGCCATCATAAAATATGAACTTAGGTGAAAAAAAAATAGTTAAAAAGGGGTGAAAATATATCTTAGGTATAATAGGGTTATGTAACATCTCTTTTGATTCAATAGCATAAGGTTAATTCATATAAATTTTCTCAATATTAGAAATTTTAGCTTGCAAAAGTTTTATAGTTTGGAAAAGATATTTGACATTTTTATTGCTAAGTGTGGAACTTTGAGAAGCCACAAAAGGAGGTACACCTATGGTTTGAGTTGATATAGGCATTAAAACTAGTAACTATATTGAAGTGCTAACGTTTCCCATGGAGGATGTATCAATAGTAGGATTTGTTATAGAAAATAATGGTGTAAACACATAACCTATTCCCCTATTAGATGTATGAAGTGATGATGTACTCAAGGGAAGGGTTACAATAATATGGGGTGTATCATAGCTATAATATCATGATCAATAGGTATACTTGGTTATTCATTTATACATTTTGATTTTTTAATTTCCATTATGGTTTTTAGGATCTCATCAATATCTTGAGGGTTTTCAAAGATTCAATCTTGAAACAGATAAATACTTGCATTTTATCTTGATATATTTTCTCATAGTCATTATTTTTACTATATTAATTATTTTCATTATTATAATATTCTTTTATGATAATGATGACAATCTTAGTCTTTTTAAACATTATCCCAAGATACACTCTTCATTCTTTTCAAGTTTACCATTTAAGAATGCTTCTAGTCCTTTTTCTTATTTTAAAAAGAGGAATATTTTATTATATTAGTCTATCAAGACCAATGAACTCTATTTTATATAGTTATTACTAATGACTCACACTTTATAATTTGAACAATCAATTTCTCAAAAGTTTCCTTTAATCACTTTATCCTGCATTATTCTTATTAGATTTACAACTTTGAAACAAGACTTATTATCTCACAAAAAGGACTATTTATACTCTCTTAATCAATTCAATATTATTAACAATATCCTTCTAAAATTTTAAGAGTCCAACACCTCAATTTTACCTCATCCATCAACTTGTTCCTTTACCACATATCCTATGCATTCCATAAGAAAAGTCCCCTTTATCATAAAAAAATAAATAGTTTTATATCCTATAAAAAAATGGAATCTCATTAAATTGAATTTAATATCATATATAACAAATTACATAAGATCTGGGTCATGTCTCTAATTCATATCATGTTCCTCTTTTCTTAATCCTTGAAATTATGTATTTTTCACATACAGACCTCAAAACATAGTCATTTATTTCTATCTTATCTCAGTGGTTCAAGACTTATAATCAGTTGGAAAATATTCTTATAATATTCAAGTATGTGTATATAAATTTTTACACCATTTGGATTCATGCTCTATAATATACAAGCATTTTCCTATTCCCAACCTGAACTTTTCTATTAATTTCTCCTTGACTAGTTGATTGTGTTTGGAGATAACTATCTTGATATCAAATATATAAATATATAATTAGATTCATTGGATTCATGATACAAATTTTCATATACTATAAAAAATTCAATAATTTTATTTTGGTAAATATCAATATATAATTATTTTTCTATGACTATTCATGACTGTATTTTGTCCCAAAAACCTGAGAGACTATAATTCAATAAGACTACCATTGTTTTCAATTATAAAAAAAAAAGATAATGATTTAAATGGATTTTAAACTACCTAATATTACCTAATCCAAAATTATTTTACTCCCATGCAAATTATATATAAGTTAAATCCTTCATGCATGTTTAATCTCTCACTGGCAGACCTGTAATTTCTCTAGTCTTCTTACTCAATCAAATATTTAGATTCACAACCATATGAAGTTCATTAAGATCATCTAAATTACACTCATCCACACCTATGTAATTAAAAAAATATTTATTGAGGTAATAAAAACATTATCTTATTATTCAATTCTTCAAACATACAATACAAGGCTTCTTTCTAATACACAGTTTTGTACATATACAAGCTAGGAGAGGCCTTATTATTCCTCTTACTCACTCATCTACAATTCAAATATGTACAAAGACTACTTATTTTCCCTATATTCATGCATCCTTACTTTTATTAACGTCCTATTTTAGTGGTTCAAACTTATCTATTTTATATATTGAGACTTGATAACATGCTTAACTTGGTCTTTTATCCCAAGATGTTCTCCACTTAGATCTCCATGCTAAAATAGGTTTTCAACATAGGATATCACCTATTTAGAAGATTATGAGGTATTTAAATATGTAATGAAACATTTTACAACATATTATTGACCTTATAAGGTCTTTACATAAGTATATTCCCTCATTTTACTAGGATTATGCCCTTCACAAGGGATAAACGTTTATAGGACATATTAAAATATTTTGAATGAAAGTTTTGGTGGGAAAATCTATCTAAGGTAATAAAAATATCTTCATGGACTCTCAAATACTTAAACACATTAATATTATCTAAATAGTGTTATATAATCTACTTAGGGCCTCTCAAATCCTTTTATAATATAATATGAAGCTCTTCATAGCTTCTTATCTAGACAACAAGACTTATTGAATAAGATGTACAAAATTTATAATGATGAGCTGATGCTTCTACATCAAACTTCTGGGATTAGAATATTTCATGAGCTCCTTCTCAAGAGCTTCTTTTACATTCCCAAATATAACTAAAAATATTTTAAAAATTATTTTCTTGAATTGTCCATTCATACACATGGACATGTTCCTTTCTTCCACATTTATGTTTCTTCTTACTTGCTATATTCTCCACCCATGTAATGCTCTGTTGTATTCTCTTCCCTTTAGTTTTCTTATTTGCATGTTTATGCTCTTAAATGAGGATATCAAATTGTATTCTCTTGTCTTAAGATCTTATAAGGACTCTCTTCTCAATGTTGTCCACCTCCTTCTCAATCAAACCTATATATAAAAAGTCAAATGAAATATTAGAAACAAAAAAATTTGACCCTTGGGTCTCCCCAAATTTTTAAACCCATACTTGTTTTTTAAGTATGATTTATTCTTATTTTTATTCATTTTTTCTTTATACCAATGGTCTACCTCCTTAATTATTATTTTAGGACAAGTTTTGTCCTCCTCTTCATGGTTTATGGTATACTCCAAGGCTTCCATTTCTTCTAACAATTGCTCTTCCCTTTGGTAGAAAAATATTTTGTCTTGTTACTTAACTATCAACCCTTCATCACTTGTAATCTAATGTTCAATATCTTTTATCTCCTTCAAGATATCTTCTCCATTAGTAATTAGTATGTCTTGATCAAAATCAATTGTACCATCACTATTCAAATGAAAAATTTTATCTTCTACCTTTGTGATTGCTTTAGGAAATACTAATTCTAATTTTTTATCATCATAAGTTTTCTTTCGTTTGTGTTCCTTGGCTTGGAACTCATTGACTTCATTCTACCTATCATATTGAGTGAGGATTGTTTCTTCTTACTTGATCAAATCTTTGTAATGAATACCCAACTGATCCTCTTTAATATATTTAGATGTTGAGGCCTTGCCACAAGCCTCATCTATTCCATGCTTGTTTATGATCCTATTCATTAGCTCAAAGACTTCTCCTTCACCAAAACTTATTACCTATAGACAAAAAATTTAAAGCATTTCTAGATGAAAAAACATTAGGCCACTTATACTCTTTAGTGTCTACTTTTTGTTGCTCTTTTTCTAGCATATCTCCAAGGATGATATCCATCTCATCCACAAAATACTAATCTTCCTCAATCTAAAAGTTTTTCTCAATCTATTCATTTTTGAGCTTATCTCCTTGATTTTAATAAATTATCATCTCTCTCTTAAATTCAAATCTTATTATTTTACTTCTTCTCTCCATCATCAACCTAATTGGCCACTTAATTTATTTTTCATTACCCATTCACACCATGGGTTGTTCATGCTCTCAACCATGGTCTTTATCAAAGTGATCCTTTCTTTTATCTCATTCATTTCTCTCTAGATTTTTTTATCTTGTTGATTTTTCCTCATTTCCTTCTCTCTTTTGTTCCTTATCTAGTCCTTTATTTTTGGTAGATCCTTAATCACTCTTTTCACCATCTCTATTATTTCAAGCAATTCTATTACACCTTGATCCATCTTTCTTATCTCACCCAAGTTTGTTTCACATTGGTCTTTTAACAATTTTCCAAGTTACCTCTACCTTGGATCTCTTTAAATGATCAATCAATATGCACTTATATTTATTGATCTTCAAAAGATCCTCACTATCTTTCCAAACCTTTTTATCTTTGTACCTTCTCCTCAAGCCTTTACTTGGCTTTCAAATTTCCTGACCAACTTCCTTTTATAATCCCTGTAACTATATCACTAAAATATTAACACTATAATATTATAACTTTAATAATCAGTTCATAAGAGATTCTATGCTTTGATAACAAAAATGATGAAAATATTAATCTTTTTAAAAAAATTCCTAAGATACACTCTTCATGCTTATCAAGTTTACCATTGAAAAAAGCTTCTAGTTCATTTTCTTCTTGTAACAAAAAGAATATCTGGTTATATTGGTCTCTCAAGACCAATGAACTCTATTTTATATCATTTTTACTAATGAAACACACTTTATAATTTTAACAATTTATTTTTCAAAATGCTCCTTTAATCACTTTATCTTGCATTACTCTTATTAGATTTGTAACCTTGAAACAAGTCTTATTATCTCACAAAAAAGGACTGTTTCTACTCTCTTAGATCTTATTCTATATTTAATTATCTCAATAGTATTTTAACTATTTTTTAATCAAAAAATAATGGTTTAATATCTCAATTCAATATTCTTAACAATATCCTTCTATAATTTTAAGATGCCAACACCTTGATTTTACCTCATCCATCAACTTGTTCCTTTACCATGGATCCTATGCATTCCATAAGAAAAGTCCCCTTTATCTTCAAAAAGAAATAGTTTTAGATCCTATAAAAAAATTATATTCTCATTATATGGAATTCCATAACATGTAAACCAAATTACATAAGATCTAGGTCATGACGCTAATTCATATCATGCTTCTCTTTTCTTAATCCTTAAAATTCTATATTTTTCACATATAGACCTAAAAACACAATCATATATGTATATCTTGTATCAATGGTTCATGACCTCTAATCAATTGTAAAAACTTATTATAATCTTATAGTATGTTTATATAAAGTTTAGACCATTTGGAATTGTGCTCTATAAGATACAAGTATTTTCCTATTCTCAGCCTAAACTTTTCTATTCATTTATTCTTGAATAGTCAACTATGTTTTGGAAATAACTATCTTGATATCTAATATATAAATATATAATTATAATTTTTAGATTCATGATAAAAATTTGAATCTAATTTAAAAAATTCAATATTTTTTTATGGGTAAATCTCAATATATAATCATTTATCTGACTATTCATGACTGTATTTTGTCTCAAAAACTTGAGAGACTATAATTTTATAAGACTACCATTGTTTTAAATTATAAAAACAAAGATAATTATTTAAATTGATGGCTCACTACCTGATATTACCTTATCTAAAATTATTTGACTCCCATGCAACTTTATACACATCCAATCCTTCGTGCACATTTAATCTTTCACTGGCAGACTTGCAATTACTCTGTTCTTCTTACTCAATCAATTATTTGGATTCAAAACCATATATAGTTCATTAATATCATCTAAATTATAATAATCCACACCTCATGGAATTATAAAATATTTATCGAGTCAATAAAAACATTTTCTTCTTATTTAATTATTTAAACATATATTACAAGGCTTTTTCCCAATAAATAGTTTTGTGCATATACAAGCTAGGAGAGGCCTTATTCTTCCTCTTACTCATATACAATTCACTTACCTACAAACACTTATTATTTTCTATATATTCATGTATCCTTATTTTTATTAACCTCCTATCTTAATGGTTTGAACTTATCTCTTTTCTATACTGAGACTTGATAACATGCTTAACTTGGTCTTTTATCCCAACATTTTCTCCACTTAGTTCTCCATGCTAAAATAGGTTTTCAACGTAAGAGATCATCTATCTAGAAGATTATGAGGTATTTACATATGTAAAGAACCATTTTACAACATATTATTAACCTTGTAAGGTTTTTAAATAAATCTATACCCTCATTTTACTAGGACCATGCCCTTCACAAGGGTTACCAATTTATAGGAGATATCCAAATATTTTAAATGAAGGTTTTGGTGCGAAAGTCTATATAAGGCAATAAAAATATATTTATAGACCCTCAAAGAATTTAACACTTTAATATCATCTAAAAAGTGTTTTTTAATCTACTTAGGGCTCTCAAGGCCTTTTATAATGCAATATGAAGCTCTTCATAGCTTCTTATCTAGATAACAAGACTTATTGAACAAGATGTACCAAAGTTATAGTGATGAGATGATGCTCCTGCATCAAATATCATCTTCAAATTTTTATTCATTTTCATTATTGACACTTTTATTAGACATAGGGTTTGATACTTCATGATTTTAAGACATATTATTTGGTACAGAAGAAACTCAAAGTGTTGAATAGAAACACCATTTAATTTATGATTATGCCTAGGTTGCATATAGATAATAGAATAAATATAAAAATAAATAAAAAGACTCAAGAAGATGAATACCTTATGGAAGGTTAGGGTTTTCATAAATATACATATAGATTACGTTCACCAAATATGTAACCCTAAATTTAGATAAATAGGGTTATCTAGGTTTAAGGGCTTTAAATTAGATTTTACACAAGGATGGTGAACTAACCTAATAAACATGCCAATTAATTGAAAAATTATATATAGAGTATTCTAAATTTATAAAACTATTATTAATAAAAATAGTAAATTTCAAATATTTATAGATATTACAATAAATTAGAAATAATGATACTT
Organism: Torreya grandis; assembly: GCA_037957365.1. NCBI lineage: Eukaryota > Viridiplantae > Streptophyta > Pinopsida > Cupressales > Taxaceae > Torreya > Torreya grandis. The sequence continues at coordinate 68,059 of JARHVA010000829.1, forward strand.
AGTTTATTGTGTGAATGCAAGTCTAGGAAGGAACAGGTAGGAAGTGGACTAGAATATGCTACTAAAACACTCTTCAAATTCTATAATTATTATTTTTATGGCATCTAAATTTTGAATTAGATCTAAATAGTTGTGTCAATTTAGGTGTCTAACCATACCATAAGTGTCCTACATAAAATACTGACTAGATTTGGATGTGACCAATTGTTACATCCTAATTTTATCACTAAACGTAATTTTTTTATTAAATAGATATTATGGGGTTAATGGTGTTTAATTATATTGTAGTAAACTATTTTTCATTACAATGACATATGGATAGAAATTTAATGATTATTTTTTGACTCATTATTTGATTTGGGTAGTTATATATGAGTTTTATATAAATGTGGATTATGCTTATTTAATATTAATATGATTTAGTAGAATTTATATTGATTAATATGGTTATGGGATAACTACCAATTATATTTTTGAGGTGGATTTAGGATAAATTATACTCTCCAATTAGAAATGTAAGGAGAATATCATTAGGGAGGATACTATAGATGGACATGTTGGAGGTGTTGAGAATTGATAATGAACCTAGAACACACCAGTTGTTACAATAAAATGCATGGTTAATTTAATTTTTAGTTTGTTTGATTAATTTATACTTGGATGTGTTGATATGTTTTAGATAAGTTTTAGATATTATTCAATCTTATCTATAGTTATGATTGTTTGTGATGATTATAGTGTTTCTAACATTTTGTAAATTTTAAATGTATATTTTTATTTGAATGACTATACTTTGAAGAGTTGAATGCATAAACTTATAGAAATGTATCTAAAACATTCAATAAAAGTATTTTTAGAACCAGAAAATATTAAAAAGGAAACAAATTACATGTTTGAACTTATAGAGAAATAATTTTATTATACTATGTTTAACCTAGACCTAAGGCATACCTAGGGGGACTTATGTTTTAATTACCTCAGTGTTACCTATGTATGATGTATTGATTGTTTAATGTTAAATGCTTAATTTTAATGGGCATTTAGATTATTTTAAAACACAATGATTATGTTAATTGATTTATTATGTCAACCCTAATTCTAGAATGATCATTTAGTTTTGTGGCTTGGTCATTCAAACCATGTAAACTATGAGAGTTTGACTATGAGTGGGGGGAAATAATGGAGAGTTGTTAGTTAAATAATCTAGCTAGAAGACATGAAGAGAATGCCAAGAATTTCTAGTTTGATGGTGATCCTTTCTTTTAGTTATGGGGAATGGGTTACCATTATTTTAGGGGTGTTCAAATGCATGGAAAGGATTGAAAAAAATAATAGAGGTTGGAATTTTTGGATTGGAGGTTAGTTGTGGAAAACAAAGGAGATAAGGAATAAATAAAGAAACATTTTTGCATAAAAGGGAGAAATACTACTTCAAGCATTAAGAGGTAGGGTTTGTCCTTTGAATTTGCCCTAAGATTTTGTATTTAGATTATGTAGTCAATATAATAAATATCTTTTAGGTTCATAAACTAATAAGGGGTTATTTTGTTTTAAACCCCCATAAATGGATCAAGGATTTGATCATGTGGAATGAAGAATCCCCCCACATAATTGAATCAATTATTTTATTTGTGTATACACAGATATGAAATGTTATGGAATAACTGAGTGTTACTTTATTGGTTTATTTATATGGTTGTGTTTGTTCTATGGTATATTCACATAGTTGTGTATAATATTTTATAAGTTAAAATATATGTGTTGTATAGTGATAGTTTCAAAATGTTTAAGTGATTTAAAATAATTTGAACACATTGATGTGGTAGGGGTTTAAATCAAGGTTTTTATGTCTATTTATGGAATTTATTATTTATACAAAATGAAATGGTTGTGTTTCTTTGATTCATGGTATTTAGATAATGGTTTATGTATTACTTGTTCTATTAAATATAATTAGAGTAATGTGCATTCATTTATATATTCAACTTGAGATAGGTTTGAATTAGGGATATATAAACTAGGTTTTCATTTGGTAACTACTTAGATTGTATTCATTATGTTCTAAATTTATAACGGATGAGTATTATTAATTATTATAATCTATACAATAAGGTCTATGAGTTGATTTTTTTTTAATATTGAATAAACAAGCTTAATGTTTTTATTCAACTTTACTTAGTTGGGTAGTGACTGTGTATGTAAATTGTGTAACGGTTGTGTGTAATCCTTATTATGTCAATTGCTTATACCTTTTTATGATTCAATTGTATTTAAATAATTATATGATCTAACTAAGAGTAAATAACATTGATATTAAAAACATAGGTTTTATATCCTTTTGGTGTGAATATATAAAAATATATATTTGACTATGTATTGACTGGCCAATAATATTTGTAAGTCAACTTAGCATAAATACATTGGGAGTTGGTTTTTGTAAAATATTTTAAGGAAAATTAAGTGACATTATTCAACTTAATTATATATCAATTGTGTTACATTGTGGTTATATTATCATATGTCGGATGTGTTTGAAGATCTATCCATAATTATACATAGATAGTCAATATAAGTTTGCATTCTCTATTGATATATATATATATATATATATATAGAGAGAGAGAGAGAGAATGGAAACTTATATCGACTATCTATGTATATTTATAGATAGATAGAGTATAAGAGGTTTTAATTTAACTGTATATAAAGAATTAAGTTTATTTTATGTTTGGTCTATGTTTGGTAGACTATTGGTTGAAGTATAAATTAATTTATCCATTTACCATTTCCATGGACTTAATATTATTTGGTTTTGATTATATTAATAATTTGGTTGGGTCTATATATTAAGTCTAAGTTAAATGTAAACTATAACTAGTTATATGGAATAACTTGGCTATTGTATTTATCTTTTAATAGGACTAAGGCCTACCTTGTCTTAAACCATATAACCATATATGAGAATTAAGTTAGTGAAATAAATTTTTGTGGGATAATTTTTGTATTTCAACTAGTTGAGAGTAATATGGTTAATAAAAATTTGATTGACGTTAATTGGATTGTATTAAAACATTTGGGTTAAATTAAGATTTTTTTTCTTAAGTAAGAAACTTGAAATATGAGAATAACTCAAACATATATACATATCTATATATGTAATTATGGATTATACATATAGATGAGTATGTTCTATATGAATAGTGCATAAAAATGCATATACATGTGTGTGTGTCTACACACACACACACACACATATGACCATTTATATGTATATATTATGCCATTTGGAAATCAATGGATATGGGTTATAAATTTATATAAATATAATGGGCATATTGATATACATGTTTATGCTAATAATTTGGGTTGTTATTAGGTGTTTATTTATAATGAATAGATTGTTCAGTTATAAACTATGAGCAAAATGATAAATTATTGATTAGAATAAATAATGTTGTATTTTTTATTATTTGTTGATTTGATTAGAAATTATTGATAATTTATTGAATTTGTGTTATTTAATATAATGCTTGAGAACACAGGATGTTGTTAGGAATTGGTAAATTCTTAGTTATTATGATGATTGTTAGAAAATAATTACATATGCAATATTTCCTAAATGGAAAATGGGCATTTGTTGTATTGGAACACAGGAAATATATTTGTGAAAATAAGTTTTTATTATATAACATGAGATTATTTATATAATTCTTATATTTAATTACTATCATATTAAATACTAATCTATTTGGGAAATTCATGGAATTATTGTATATGGATTAATGTATATATAGTACTAATGGCACTAACAATTATTATCATGAGAAGGATTCTCATGCATATAGTTAGGGTCTTTAATAATTAAATTATATGAAGACTAATTAAGTGCGTGTGTGTGTGATTATTAATTTAATGGATCATTAAACTAGATGAAAACTTTGGAAAAAGTAATATTTATAATTAAATATTATCATTTCACTTGTTTAAATATATGCATGTATGTATTATGTCATGTTAGAAATGGAATTCCTTATGCTATGTTGCATGTAGTTAGAATCCTAAAACACACAGGTTCTAGTTAATTTATCAATACCTGCACCATTATCATTTTCTCATCTGTAAAGGTAGGGTCATTATCTAATTGGGCATTATGCATGGGATCTATTATTAGTGGTTGGTATGGAAAAGCACTCTAATGATGTTTTGCCTCTCCTCCAACTATTAGTTGATAGAGACTCTTACTCATGATTTTAGTTTATTTACATATAACAATTTAATGGACAACTGTTAGTTATGTGGAACCTTGTATTTATTATAAACACTCTGATGTAAAAATATTGTATTATTTTACTTGATAAACAATATTTTGGCTACTCTTAATTGTATAATATTATTGTATTAACTTTTAGCAGTTGATTGAATTGTTATTGATCAACAATTATACATTTGTCATGGACTATATTTGTAATTATATTGATCATTATCTAAATTAATCATAATATATTTATTTTTAAAAATATATTTAGTTAAAGATCAATTAACTAATATGTTGTGAATAAACTAATTTGATTATTAAGTAAAGTTTTTTTTTTAAATACCATTATTTGAGTTAAACCCAGTGGGGTTATAACACTAATTATATTCTTATGGGTTTTATTTCACCTTTATTATGATGTATTCAAATCATGTTCTTAGGATTTCACTCTTTTTCAAATGATCAAACTCTATCTCTTCACCCTTGTAGTGACTATGGGGAAAATGGGTTAGTGGGCTTAGTGTCAAGTTATTCCAAGGACCCCTCTTTCAATGGGTAATACTTACATATTTAATACAATGAAGAGGGCCTCAAAATTATTTATTTCTTTCATACATGTTTTATTGTGTGGGCAAAAGGGTGTAATTTGTGATAAGTGAAGACATGTTGTGACCTAGCTTGTAACTTGGTAAATATGGATTATGGGCTACTCTTTGAATGATTAAAAACCTACAAATATATTTATGCAATGGGTGATATGAAAATATGGATGAATATGGTAGTTTTTCTCACTTTAATACTTGATTGAGTACTTCTTGGTATATTTACTTATGAGTTTTATGTGATTTCCAAGTGAGGAATGAATGAGGATTGGTCTTGTATATATACCAATGCCTTTTAAAAATATATCTCATTAAATAACTTAGGTCAAACTTTATGATAAATTTATTTTATAAATTGGATGACTTTTAAGCACTTGAAACTTTATAGGAAAAGTTGACACTTGTGTCAATGCATGAGTCTACTTGGGACACAAGTGTTTAGGGAGCTAGAAAATAGGTATAAGTATAAAACTAGTGGTCAAGGATAATAATTAGTATTAGATATTTTTACAAAGTATATAAGGTCTGGTCATTAGAATAATAATGGTCAGATTGGGAGATAATAAATTATTCCCAAAGATATAGTGAATGTGATCCTTTCAATAGCTTGAAAGTCTAAAACTAAAAATTACAACTATGATAGGTATTTCCCAAGAGTAAAATACTAAGATTCTATATAAATCATAATTTTGTGTGTGTGTGTGTGTGTGTGTGTGTGTGTGTGTGTGTGTGTGTGTGTGTGTGTGTGTGTGTGTGTGTTATTTCATGACCACCTTATGTGTGCATGGTTTATAATGTAGATCAAATAAATTTTCCATTTTATTGATCTAAGTGACTATATCCTTACCATCAAACTTTCACACTTCCACTTTTGGTCGAATGGATATTTGAATTTGATTGTTTTGTTTAGTAAAACCTAATTGGAATGGTGGAGGATTATTTGGTTATGTAATGTGAGACATAATATTGGTCAATTTACCATTGATATATTAAAATTTATACTTCACATCATCCATTTCCCCTCTTACCACATCTATATTTCCCTTTACCACATCAATATCATCTATGTTCACCATGTTTTACATATCTCACTAAATTTGGTTAAATATTTAATAAACCCTATAATATAAAGTTTTAGACACCATGTCCTCCTTGTGAGGAATTTTTCTTAGAGTTTTTCCATTTCCCATGGCCACAAGTGTTTGTACCAACCATGTATGAACCCTAGTTTTTAGGGTTTCATGCCCCCAAAAAACATGTATTAGAGGATTATACCATTGCAATCATCTCACTGATATGAATCCAATGACTTCTAATTGTACAAAGATGAAAAAAGACTTATAATATTTTCTAAACCTCAATCAATATTAAAGTGTCAAAAAAAAATCCTTCTCGGATCACAAGTTATGTTTTTTTATCCTTGAACTTTTAGGACAATAGCTAACTAAATCTAAAAACCCATGTGGTAGAAAATTACCCAAATTTAAGCTATGATACCATTTATAATAAATTTTCTTAGATAATTCACACTAAGGGAATAATATATTGCATAAACATGAGTTGAATAAGGAAATCCACAACAATAATTAATGAAAGATCAAAATATTTGATAAATATGACTAAGCCACTTTGAGGGAGAAACCTTTACAATAATGCAATAAGATTAGAATTCACAATAATATACCTAATGATTAAACACTACCTCTTATATATAATATACTTAAGCCATAGTTATTCCATATGTTTACCTTACTAATAATATAATCACATAGATAAATGTGACAAGATAATTTGAAATTTTATGTAGGTCACAAGTTGGCCACACATATCCCTATACATGTTATAGGTTAAGAGTATTGCAATAACCAATAATAGATGGTTTTTATGTCACAAATATTAATATCAAAATTATTAGCCTTATTCAAACATCCTCATAAAATATGGATTTAGACTCAAATTTGTACTAAAAATGAGTTGTACTCATAAAGGATTCAACAAAATGGGGAAATCCATAAGAAATCCTATTATTCTAAATTTTCAAACATTAAAGAAATGAATTGGTTGTGTGTGTGTGTGTGTGTGTGTGTGTGTGTGTTGAAAACTCAATATTTATTACAACTATGGATACACAAATGATAATGCATGTGTTAGAATTAGTAATATATTGTGCAATGTGAATAACAAATATTTGTGTTAGAACTGATCACAACATTGTTAATAGTATAAATAATCTCCAATCTATAACCAAGATAATAAATCCTCTTAATATTCAATTTAAAAATTCTAAAATGTATCACTCTCAATATATTTCAATTATAATGTATGTCTCACAAGAATATGTGTATCTATATTTTCATTAAAATATATGAATTTCTTGATCTCTTATTATCCCTCAAAATAAAATGCATATCAAACTTTTCCTTACAATATTTTTTTTTTTTGATCTCTTGATATCCTTGATATTTCTTATTCATTGACTTATAAAAATGATTTTGTATGTATGATTTCTTATAAAAACAAATATTTAATCCATAGTGATATATAATTTCATGATTATAGAGATAAATTTTCATTTGAAAATTTATCTATATATTATGATATGACTTATATTTTGTTTACAAACATATTCTATACTTCATGACTATGTTAGAGTATGTACTTCATGTTCATATTACTTGAAAATAAATAGAGGGAATAACTCACTTTTTTTTCATTTATGATACTGATGATGTTTTTGAGATGGATGCCTATCTTATTTTAAATAGGTCATAACTTCATTATTATGGATTCATAACATGCTAAGGGTACATTCCATGGTCACCCCAAGAATAAATTAGGGATAATGTGGGGCATGTCCTTGTTTCATATCTAGTTTCTCCTTCATTTTTTATACTTTTATATTTGATCTCTTTCTATACATGATTTCATTTATATGTCTCTTCCATGACTATCTCTTATGTTCAAATTATTTATCATGTTTTCCCTATGTCCAATGTGCCTTTTATCATGCCTGCATTGTGTCTAATATGTTTCTTGTCATGTTTTCATTGTGTCTAATGTGATTTATATAATTATTACACTAATATTACTACAATTATTATAATTATACATCATGTTTGGTGTGTTCTCATGTGACTTATGTGTTTCCATATTCCTAGTGGGTCTTCAAATACCTAATGATATTGATGTGTTTGAAATGATTTATTTTTTTAATATTTTTTTTGTTTTCCTTTCCTTTGGATTCAATTGGATAATCTATATTTTTTATATATTTCACATGCATTTTACCATGATTTATGTGTCTATAGTGTGTATTGTGTACCTACTATATTCTTATTTTGAATTTTTTGTATTATGTGCCTTCCATGTACTTGGTGTGACTCTAATATTTGAATCATTTGCTTCATTATTAGTAATATATTTGTCATATATTATTTTATGATTGTCTTACTCATTATTATAACCCCAATGGGTTTAACTCAAATAATGGTAATTTTTTTAAACTTTGATTTAATAATAAAATCCTATTATTCCCAAAATATTAGTTAATTGATCTTTAACTAAATGCATATATCACAATAATAATGTCATGATTCATTTATATAATAATAAAATTAACAAAGTCAATATAATTACAAATATAATCCATCACAAAAGTATAATTGTTGAATAAATAACAACTCAAACAACTATTAAAAGTTAATACAATAATATTTTACAATAAGAGAAACTAAATTGTTATTTTTTAAGTACAATAATATAATTATTTTACACCAAAGTGTATATAATAAATACAAGGTTCCATAGAACCAAAAAGTGTCAAAAAAAAATTTATATGTAAATAAACAAAAATTATGAGTAAGAGTCTCTATAGACTAACTACTGGAGGAGAGGGAAAACATCATCAAAGTAATTTTTCCACACCAACCATGGAACATAGATCCCTCAAACAATTCCCAAATAGGGAATGACCCTCCCTTCATAGATGAGTAGATGATAATGGTGTAGGTATCAAGAAGTCAACTAGAACTCATGTGTTGTAAGATTCTAACTGCATGATGCATATCGTAAAGAAATCTATTCTAACATGACATTGTGCATATATGCATATAATAAAACATATGAAATGATCATTTTAAATATAAACATTACTTTGGAAAAATATTCATATAGTTTAATGATCTATTAGATCAATCATAATCACACACTCAATCAGTCAAATTTCATATAATCTAAGTATTAAAGACTCTAACTATATGCATGAGAATCCAACTCATGATAATAATTATTAGTTTCATTAATACCAGATTTATAATAATCCATATATAAGAATTCCATGAATTTTTCATACAGATTAGTATTTAATACCATAGTACTTAAATACAATAAATATATAAATAAGCTTATGTTAAATAATAACAACTTGTTTTCATAAAAATATTTTCTAAGTTCCAATACAACCAATGTCCATTTTACATTAAGGAAATATTTCATATGTATTTGTTTTCTAACAATCATCATAGTAACAAAGAATTTACCAATTCTGAACAACATCCTATGTTCACAAGCATTATAGTTAAATTATACATTTCAAGATCTTCTCAATAAATCATAAGTAAATCAACAATAATAAATACAACATATATTATTCTAATCAATTATTTTATTAATTCACTTATAATTAATAACTGAAACAACATATTATTAATTAATGATATAATCCTAGTTTGCATATGAATAAATATATTCACTATAAACAAACATCTATTTGCATATCAAATTATCCACATAAACATGTAGATTTAATATGCCCACTTAACCTTTTTTCCATTCATAATCAAATGGCATAATATACACATATAAATGGTCATACATTTATATATATATACTTATATGTGCAATTATAAGTGATAATATATATATATATATATATATATATATATATATATATATATATATATATATAATAAACTATTCACATAAAATATACTCCTCTATATGTATAATCCATAATTACATATATGCATATGTCTATATGTTCAATTTATTCTCATATCCTAAGTTTCCTAATTAAGGAATAAAACTTAATTTAACATGAATATTTTAATATAATATAATAAACATCAATCAAACATCTATTTAACCATACTTCACGTCGCTAGATGAAAATAAGAAACCCTCCAACTGATATGTATTTCTCTAACTTATCACTTGTCTATGTATATCCTATACAAAGTAGATTATAGACATATTCAAATAATTATCAAATATAATAACCAAGTCATATATAACTAACTAAACAATTTCTTTTAACTCGGACTTAACAGGTATACCTAACCTAAGTTTTTACACCAAATAAAATTAAGTATATGGTAATGTTAATTGATAAATTAATTTATACTTCAACCCATAATATATCAAACATATAAAAAACATAAACCAAACATAATTCTTTATATACAATCAAAGTAATACCTTTTTATACTCTATCTATATGTAAATATGCATACATAGCCAATATAAATTCTATACTTAGTCAGTATATGTTTAAATATCTTCATACATAATCGGTACATGATATTATAATCTCAAAATAAATACAATCAACCAGCATATTTTTTTTAATAGGTTTACATTTAAAATTTAATCATAGACAAATATAAGTTGAATAACCAATCCAAAATTAATTCTTTATAACATAGTTGATATATAATCATATTTCACAATCAACTTCAAAGATATTCATACACAAGTGACTAAAATGTACTTGCATATAGTCAAAATATAGTAATAGTATATTTACCAGTAATAATAAATTGAATATGTAATCAATCCATATAATATCACTTGAGCATCCATACATATTATACCAAAACTGACTCATAATCAACCCAAAATAAAGCACACACATTTGGCATTCAAAGTATACATAAAGACTTCACAAAGTCCTCTTAACATAGTTGATTTATATAAAGATATATTGATAATCAATTATAAACTTGTATACACAAAATCAACTCAGAATAATATAATCCATAATAGTCATAATTTTCATACACATTTAGCTTAAATAACTTGTGTATGTCTTATAATAACTCCCCAATGTTTATATTGACTCAAACTTTCAAAGAATGGTAAATCCACATATATATGATATTATAAATCCAACACCAAAATAAATATTAAAACTTAAATTATTAATATCAGCATTTACTAACTCACTCTCAAAAATTTATACATGGTTATCACAAAACTAAATATATATTCAGTTGACCCAAAACTCATATAAACAAAGTCAACATACACAACCATATATACATAGTAAACTCACTACAATCCATTTTAATAAATAAATACAAAGTCCACTATTAAATATATGAAACGTTTTAGTGATCCCTAAACCATAATGTCTCAACCATTTCAAAACTAATCAGTTGTTTAAATAAAATAGCACATCAAATCTTAAAAATACAACACACATTCATACCAATAACCATGCAAAATAAAACTCAGTCAAAAAATAAATCTAACCCTATGATCTTATTTCAACATCAAAACCTATCATTCCATATTAATTTTATACATAAATCAAATCATGGATTCAATTCTATGGGGGATTCCTCCTCCCATAGGGTCAAATACCTAATCTTTTCAAGGGGTTTTAAATCTAATAACCCCATACACATTCATTCCATTTTCTTTATAAATAGAATACATAATCATAGAGTAAATTAAAAGGATAAAACCTACCTCTTAGTAACCAAAATAGTCTTTCTCATTTGTTTGTCAAAAGTTCCTTTATTCCTTCCTCTTCTCCTTTGTCTACCATGACAAACCTCAAATCTTGAACTCTTTTCTTAATTATTATTTTCTCAAACCCTTGCATGCATTTAACAACCCCAAAAATCATGGTGACCCATTCTCCATAACTAAAAGAAAGACTCTTCATCAAACTATACATTACTATCATGCCTTCTAAATTTCCCAACTCAACTACCAAAATAACAAACTTCTCAATTTCCTCCAACTCACAATCAAACCCTTAGCATGCCAAACATGGTTTGAATGACCAAGCCAAAAAAACCAAATTATGCTTCTATAGAATAAGGTTGATGTAATAAGTCAATTAACATAATAATTTGAATGCCCATCCTTATCATTTAAACATCAAGATAAATGTTAATCAAAACATTTAAATAATCCCACATACCTAGGTAATCCCTTAGGTATTTAAAACTTAAGTCATTATAGGTACCTTGGGTCTAGGTTAGGTTAAGTTTAATAAAATCCTTTTGCTCTAAGTTTTAAACATGTAATTTAATTATTTGTTATATATATATATATATATATATATATATATATATATATATTCTAACAATTTTTTTCATTAAATGCTTTTAGGTACCTACCTAGAAGGTTATGTAGTCAATTATTCAAAGTATAGTCATTCAAAGACAAATATACACTATAAGATTTTGTAATGTTAGCAACACTATAATCATAGAAAATACTCACAACTAAAAATAACACTGATTAGCATCAAAACACTAATCATATTAACACATCCCATCATGAATCAATAAAACAACATAAAATTAAATAATTTATTTATTTTAATATGCTAAGTGGTGTGTTTTGGGATCGTTATCAATTCTTAACACCTAAGACATTTCCATCTATAGCATCCTCCCTAATGATACTCTCCCTCCATATCTGACTAGAGAGTAGAATTACTCCTACATCCACCTCATAAATACAAATGGAAGTTATCATGTAACCATAATAGCTAGTAAAATGCTACTAAAGAACAAAAATACTAAACAAACATAATCCACATGTAAATAAAACTCATATACAGCTGACCAAATCAAATAATGAGTAACAAATTAATCATTAAATGTATGTCCAGACATCAAAATAATGAAAAATAGTCTTATATAACAATAATTAAAAAATATTAACCCCATAATATATGTTTAATAATCAAATCATGTTTAGTTAAGAAATAAAGAATTAACATCCTTCCCCACTAAAATTTGTCATCATCTCGATGACACTTATTTCAAACCAAATCTCTAAAATCAAATAGCACATAGTAACAAATAAATAAAAATAGTAATTCTAAAATAAATAAATGTGAAAATAGATTATATAACTCATCATAGTCCTCCCAAGTGACACTATCCTTAGAATATTGGTCCCACTAGACCTTGCATTGTAACACTCCTTTATTACACAAACTAAGTTTATGAGTGTCAATTATTCTAACTATTTCTACTGTGACCACCCCAAAATATAGAATCTATAAATCATTCCAATCCAATAAATGAGAAATATTAGCTACATAATTTTTAATATAAGACACATGAAAAATATTATGCGAAAGAGTTAGAGCTAGTGGCAAGGCAAGGCAAGCCTATATGCAACATGATTGATTAATTATAATATCTCTAAGGGTCCCACATATATTAGTGAAAGCTTCCCTAATTTACTTAACTTAATTGAGATGTTTTGAGGATTAACCCTCATAAATACTTTCTCACCTACCAAAAATTGTCTTATTATCCTTTTTTAGATCAATGTAACTTTTATGCCTATCATTGGCTTTAACTAACCTCTATCTGATTAACTTGACGTACTCCTTTATTTTTAAAATATTTTCAAGATAAAATACCACCCTATCTTATAACTTGTTCTAATTTATTGGTGTTCAACACCTCCTATATAATGTTTTAAATGGAGCCATATTTAAAGGTGATTGGTAAGAGTTATTATAAGCAAACTCTACCAGTGGAATATGTTAACATAGTAATCAAATAGAGGGGAGGTTATTATTGTATTAGTCTAATAAAACATATAAAAATAACACACTAAATCCTAACACCTATAGCCTAGACACTACGAAGAGCATGGGTAACAAACATACAAATGAAAACATAACTAGAACATAAAATAAATCATTCATTTACCTTATTTGTAGCTTATAATGGCTTGTTTAAGTGGTTTGCTCAGTTTTGTGTATCAATAAGTGTTTACCAATGAATATTCATTTGTTCCTTCTCTCTTTAAAACCTTGGCTTGGGCAGTTGGATTATGAATTTGGCATGATAACATTACTTGAAAGGGTTTTTTGCATCCAAATGAGAGTTATAAATTTACACTGAGATAGCTTAGAGATTAATAGGTATGGATTTGTATTTATATCCTCCAAAATTTAAACCTCACCCAAGGTGAGTTAAGTTTGAGTTTCAAAATATAATGGGTTCAAAAAAATCCTAGGTGAGTTAAGGCTAATTTTAGTCGAGTTAAATGTTGTCATGTAATTATTATTTTCAATTATTAGGCATGGCTCTCAAATTAGATATTTTGAAAGAGCTTGAAAAATTATAAAGGTAATGATGAAAGTGTTTGATATTTTGATGTGTAGAATCTCTATTTTTAGATATTAAATAATTTTAGATGGATAATTTAGCTAAGCATTTAGTCTGGTTGAATTGGTTGATTCATTTTGATTAGCATTTTAACTATTTTAAGATTTGATCAAGTGCCCCACTTAATGGGTCCATAGGCCAAATTACTAGTTGTTAGGTTGCAAAGTAACTAAGGATGAATCTATGAGAGGTTATTATTGTGTATGGTAGAATACCCCAAACAGGGATGCCTTAACATGCTTCTAAGTATTGATGAATGATGTGTAGATGAAATTGGGATGTTCATTGATTCTTAGGCTTAATTTGTAATATTTGGTAGAAATCAATATGAAGTTTGGTCAAAAGCTAGTTATAGATAGAATGGGGTGTCTATAGTTTTCCCCTATTTAGGAATAAATTGTAATATATATGCATAGAAATTTCTTCTCATAGAATGACAAGGTCCTATATGCCTAATGCCCCAATAGGTGATGAATGAATTCTAGATGCCCCCTTGAAGGAGTGATTGGAAAATACGGTCAACAATTGGTCCCTTGAACAAAGGAAATGATGGAACAAAAAGGGTAAAGCGGGTATAAAATAATAATTTACCTATAGGTAGTTATAATCAATAGCATAATGATATGCCCTAGTTGGGTAGATAAAAATGTTGATTTTCCCAAAGGTGGTTATAATCATTAGCATAACAAGGTAAAAAGATAATTATTCACTCAAAGGTAGTTATAATCCTTAGCAAAAGGAAAAGGTATATATAATATTATTTTCCCAAATGTGGTTATAATCATTATCTAAATTAAAACATGACCTAATTAGGCATATAAATGTAATGATTTGCCCAAACATGGTTATAATCATTAGCACAATGAAAACATGCCCTTGTAGGGCAAGATAATGATAATTTTTTTCCAAAGGTGGTTATAATCATTAACTTCTAGATAGGTCAAAACACAATGATTTTCCCAAAGGTGGTTATAATCATTGGCACTATAGTTTTGAACAATATGGAAAATTGGAAAATGGGGATTACATAATGAATTTGTACTCATAGAGTAAGAATAACCTAGTATGGAGGAGAAAGATGAATTTGGGAAACTAGCTAGTATGGAGATGCACATCCTAACTATCAACTATTAAAATTCATTTGTAATTAAATTACTCTATATTTGGGAAATTATTTTGATAGATCAAGAAGTACTATGGCATCATTGCTTGTAAGATTTCCTGAGCTAATTTTTTTTGTAGCATGTGATGGTATGCATCATGATATAAAACACCATGACAACTTAGCCAAGTTATGCATATGGACTGAAACATGATCTAATAAATAATTGAAAACAATATACTGATTATAAAAACCATGATGATAATGTTGATGTATGAATATGGATGGACTTAGTAGAATGCACAAGGAATCACCCAATGAATTTATGTATACAAAGTCAAGGCATAACAATGAAAGTAAAAAAATGTAAAAAAAATTAAATAAATAGGAAGAAAAAATAAAATTCATAAAAAAAACCAAGAAATAATGGTTAATCATAATGTTAGTGTAAATAGTGCAAGAATAATTGACATAAGTTTGCCCCTAGGATATAGGGAAACAACGACACAAGATGAAAAACATTGCCCCTAAGCTATAGGAGATAACAAAATAAACAAATGAAATGGGGGGGGGATAGAATAACAAGTAGGGGTATCTTAACTAACTATAGATACACTAGGAAAGTAGAAGTTGCCTACATAGTTCCATAAATTGAAAATCCAACATGAACTTTAGGATAAATGTAGTTCTCCCAAGATATGGGATAGAATAAAATGATGATAATAAAAACATGATTGATGTGTAGAATAATATGGTAATGGTCTCATAAAATTATGAGATTGTTCAAACAGATAGTAATCATAAAAAGGTGATAACATAAAATAAAGGTTAGCATTAATTAATGTATCAAAGTTGAATACATAATACATAACATCAAACTCATAAAATGGCAAGAGCATAAGGCTAAGGGATAATAAGGATGGATAAATTAAATGATAAGTAGTTTCTTATGAAATAGTTATGGGTCCTAGAATCTTTAAGGCAAAGAAGTGGTTAAAAAAGAAAGGAAGGTGTGGTTGAGTGAACCCAAGATACCCCAAATATCCAAATATGACCTACATAGTCCATTCAAACCTCAGGTCAATGTATCTCTCCTAGAAATGGGAGGAAAAATACCAAGGTGGTTTTAAAAATAAACTAAATAAATAAGATGGCCTAACCAAAAAAATTTGATGGATTTATATCTCAAGTGGAGATTCTAAGCCAATTTTCATGATTTTGTGATTGTTTATGATTTGATAGATATTTTACAAATGTTTTTGGAATTTTTGAAGCATCTCAACTCGATTGAGAATTATGAGTTACTAAATGGTCCAACTTAAAAAATGATGAGAACATTCAAACTAAAAGTTCTCATAAAATGGTGAGAGCATTGTGAAGGGTGGCTGAGCTAACCTCAATATTAATTGAGCATTGACTAAATAGTCCCATTAGGACTTCAAGTCACTTTATTTCTACCTTACATCAGATAAATCTTAATAGGTAGTAGCAAGTTCATGAATTAGGCATATGGCATAGTATGGCAATAGGAATGACAAGGTGATACAACAATGCATGGTAAAGGTGTTGTTCCTAATTTACCCATAGGTAGTTATAATTAGGTAATAATGACATAAGATAATTATACTAATTTTCCCAAAGGCATTTATAATTAGTAATATAGAGTGGTATATTGATTTATCCAAAGGTAGTTATAATTAGGAACACTCATAATGAAACAAAATAAAAATTGAAGGATGAAACTACCAAACCACTATCATATTAGTCCAAAATATTACCTGTATATAAAATACTAAAACTTGATCTAAATCCCCTCACTGAAGGTGGCCAAAGAACCAATGGAATGGAACCAAGGTCAAAGGGTTGGTCTATAAGGAAGGTATGGTAGAATGGTATATTACAAATAAGATGATGATATTATGGTATAATGAAAACATGCCTCATATACAATACTTTAAGCCTCTCAATAAATATAATTCTTTAGGTGTATGATTTTCATCATCTCATCAAGTTCATCTCCATCTATTGTAGTGAGCCTATCTGTTCTGGAATCATAGTTTGTAATAATTATATATGGGACTTTCTAATTGGGTTTGAAATTACCTTTCTTCTTATTCTCAGACATGGTGTTCTTTTCATTTTCTTTGATAAAAATATCACCAAGATCTAACTCTCTATGCTTGACCCACCATTTATAGTGGATAAAGAGTCTATATTGGTATTCTTGAACGATTTTGACAACAACCATACATTTTTCATCAACTCTAGCTCTTGCAGACGAGTTGCTCTATAATATTTATCATCCAAGATGTGTTTCAATGATATACATAGATAAATTAACTCAAACTCAATGGAAATAATGGACTCAGTGACATAAATTAGGGAATATGAAGTGGCTCTAGTTTGATTATGGTAATTAGTGTAGTATTCCTATAGGGTGTAGAAAAATTGGAGATGCCAATCACAACCAGCATCATTGATAATATTTTTAAGGATGTTGACAATGGTTTTATTATATGCCTCTAATTGGCCATTACCTTATGGGTAATATTAAATAGTGGATGGGATACCATATATATAAATGGTATGATTAAATATGAACTTAAAAATCAATTTTTTTAGTCATGTGAGGGGTATAGCTTCAACCCACTTAGTCAAAAATTCAGTAGTAGGAAGGATATGCTTATGACCATCAAATGAGGTAGGGTTAATATTCCCAATGAGATCAATTCCCCATGATAAAAATTACCATGGTATAAGAATCAATTTGAATGTTTTGGTCAAGGAAATAATTATATTGGCATGTATTTGACATTTATCACACCATTTAACATAAGTAGCTACATCTACATCCATAGTTATCGAATAGTAACTAGTACGTAGGAACTTTTTGACTAGGATGTCCTCACTAGTGTGGGATACACATAATATTTCATGAACTTCCTATAATCATAATGTTACTTCTACCAAATTTAAACAATGAAGCAAAGTTCCATCAAGGATGTACTGGTAAAGGTTTGGGCCAAGTAAGGTATATCATGAGGCTTGGTGAGTAAAAGCCTTTTGTTGTGATAGATATAGTGGAATGATATGGTCATGAATGTAGCTAAATAGGTTTGAATATAAAATATATATGGGACCAATAATATCACATATCATTGTGATGGTTGAAGGTTCATGAGAAGGTGATATACTATTTTCAATGAGGAATTGATATTCTTTTGCCTTTTATGTGTGACAAATCAAATAAATAATGATGACCATGGCATCTATTGTCCTATTACTAGCCATAAGTATTTTTTCAAATTGTACATAAATAATTTGTTGTTTGAGAGTGTCTACCATGGCTTTGTATGACACGAGCTTATCATCATTGGTTTAAAAGTGGTCTGTAACCTGATTGATGATTAAATGAGAATCACCATAAACCATGAGATGTTGAATATTCCATTTTATTTCCTACCAAATCCCTAAAATAAGTTTTTCATATTCATCCATGTTGTTAGTACTAGGAAAGCTTATATATGATGATTTAAGTATAATATCCCCTTATAATATAATAAATAATAGTCCTACCCCTATTCTATGTGATGTGAATGATCCATCAAAATATAGCTTCTAGAGTTGCTCCTTAAAAGGTACTTTAATGATGGTCATGATGGACTCATCTAGGAATTGACAAGTAAGGGATTTAGTATCTACAAGGGGAGATTCATCAAAATGATTTACAAGTACTTATCCATTTATATCCTTATAATTTACATAATCAATCCTAAACTCACTTAGAATCATGATCCACTTAGCCAAGTAGACTTAAAAAGTTGTCTTGGATAGTAGATACTTGAGTAGATATAATTTAGGAATAGCTATGGTCTTATTGTTAAACATGTAATGTTGTAGCTTCTAGGTAGTAAAGACCATATTTGAACAAGGTTTTTATATTAGCATATATTTGTGTGTATATGCAACTAGTATATGACTTTAATAATACATGACATGTTCTTTTCCATTATCATCATGTTGAACTAGAAGTGCCCTTGGGTATTTATCTATGCTAAATAGATACAATATAAATGGATTTCCTAGCATAGGTGGTAAAAAAATAGGTGGATTGGCATGATAGTCATTTAGGTGATGAAAAGATTCCTAGCATTCTTCATCCCAATGAAAAGTGACACCCATCTTCAATAAGTGTGTAAGTGGATGGAATTTTTTGGCTAATTATGATATGAATTGCTTGATAAATTGAATATTACCCTACAATATATAGAGTTGTTTCAAATTAGAAGGTGATGACATCTTAGTAATGGCTTGTAGTTTGGTAAGATCAAATTTAATTCCCCAATGAGAGATGATGAAACCTTTCAATTTTCTTGGAGTGAAATGAAAGACACACTTCTTGGGATTAAGTTTGACCTTGTATTCATGTATGCTCTCAAATATTCTTCATAGTATAGTTGGATTATCATCATAGATCTTTGATTTATCTAATATGTCATTGACATAGTATTCAACAATGTCATATATCATATCATGAAATATGATGGTCATGGCTCTTTTGTATGTAGCCTCAACATTTTTAAGACCAAATGGAATAACCTAATAATAAAACATTCCCTATAGAGTGGTAAAAATTATCTTGTGTTGGTCTTATAGCATGATCCTAATCTGATTGTACCCTAAAAATCCATCCATAATTGAAAGCATTTCATGCCCCACTATGGAGTCAACTATGATCTTGATATTTGGTAGAGAAAAGTCATCTTTAGGCTAGGAATTATTTATATGTTTGAAATTAGTATAGATTATGATTCTTTCTACCTTATTATTGATAAGAAAAATGTTAGAGATCTACTCTAAATAGTTTATTGGTTAGATGCATCTCACTTCTATCATTTTTTCCAACTCTTTCTTTAATAATATAGAAATACAAGGATGCATCTTGCATAATTTTTATTTCACTGATTTAGCATTAAGATGTATAATAATGTGGTGCACAACCAAGGTAGGGTCCAAACCTGGCATGTCTGAATAGGACCAAGCAAATATGCCAAAAATTTCCCTTAAAAGGATTGTAAAAAAATCACATTGGTCCTCAATGAAGGATGTGCCTAATTTGATCCATTTTGGGTCATTTACAGTCCTAATGTTGACTTTCATGGTATCTTCTATTAGGAGAGTTGAGCCATCTTCTAGAGTGGTTGGTAATTATTTGAAATGGCTTGCAACTACAAAGTTTTTTAGCTGGACTAGTTCTTCAAGTTCTCCTGAATAAGACAAATATTAATCTCCTAATGGTAGGGATGACTGTGTTATAAATATTGTAGTAAATTCTTTCATAATTCAATCAAATGCATGTTTTTTTATATAACTAAACATGGACCCAAAATTAAGTTCATCATTGGTGGTCTCCTAACCTTCATTCAATGAAAGGTGAAAACACCCATCTAATTGGTGCTTGAAATAAGTTTCACCAGAAGACTATCATTTCTCTTTACATTTACCCTAGTCCAAAATCACCTCAAAGAGGTTTTCACATTGAGATCTCAATCTTTTATTTATTTATTTTTGGCTAAGGGCGTTCACCCACTCTCTAAAATAGGCTATAGAATATAGTTTGATATAAAACCATTATTTGTGGTCTCCAAACATAACATTATCTCATTGGCCTGGAAAATCACAAATTGGCTCACTATTATTGAACTTATCTATAGGCACTATGGATTCTTATTAGTCCTAGGCTATAAGATCAAGGTGATGAAGAGGAAGTGGGTTGTGTCAAATGATTGGGTTAATGGTAAAAATGATATGTGGGACAAATAATTTGGTATTAGCAAGGTATTCATAAATGTTGTGATTAGACTCTACTTTATTACCAGCATCATTGTCACTAGACATTGGCATTGGAACATGAATAAGATATGTGGGGTCACCCCCAAGAGGTTTAAATCAAAAACCATAAGTTTCATTGTCTCAAGTTATATAAATTGGCTTAATATTACCCTAATGACTTGGCCTATGGCCCTGTCCTTCATTGGATTAGTTATTCATGATTCTATTAGGGATGTGATATTTAGAATTTTTGTTGAAATTGACCAATTTATTATTGTACAACCAAGATTCATCATTGGAAAGTTGGTCTTCTTTTTAGCTAGTGGCTAGTGTGAAAATGATAGGAACTAGACTATGAATTTTACCCTTTCCATTTTATTGTCATTCCATGCAAGGTGGCCTTGCTTTAGGTCTTCCATAGGACTTGGGTTTCTATGGAAGCTTGGAAATGTGAAATATGTCATGGGTCAAATACTCTCTTGGGCTATTGGCCAAGATGGTAAAATTATTAGACACTTCAAGAGGATGCATATATGAAAATGAATCAAGGCTATCTAGGTATATCTAATTGGTCTCTAGTAATTTTAAAATTATTTCATTGTATTTTTTCTTTTTAGGAATTAGATCTAGGATAAAGTGTTAGTTTTAAATTTTATACTCAACCTCTAAATGTTTACAATGTTCATAGGGATGAAGATATCCATTAATAGTGACCTCCATGCTTGAGTGTAATAAATTTAGACACTGGTGCAATGTCTAAGGGATTTCACAAATTTCATGTATCCAAAGCCCACCCAAGAGAAAATTGTAATATAGGTCAAAGTCTAACACATGGAAAAGTGTATCATGATTCAAGGTCCCAATGATAACTAGTAATATTATGGTGCCTTATGATTCCCATTCTTCATTGTCATAGGCCTTGATAATAATTATTTATAGATGTAGATAGGTTTTTGTATATCCAAGATGCTTTATGAGCTTTAAAGACATAATATTTAGGCTTGATCCATTGTCTATGAGGACACATTTGACTTTGTGCCACATTATGACAACTCTAATGTACAAGGGGATTATTATGGATAGATATAAAGGATGACATATCACTTTGGCTGAAGGTAAACTATTATCCTAGGGCTATATGCCCATTTGGAACTTGGGATTAGTCTAGGAAGTCTCTTAGGATGTAATTTTGGATATTAGATGTACACAACAAATATAAAATGGATATTTGTGTGGGTGTCTTTTAAATTTGTTCCATAATATCATAAATATTTTATTTAATAGAGGTAAATTTCTTGTTCCTATCCAACATAATGGGTAAGGTTGGTTGAATCATAGGAGGTTATGGGATTAGAATGCTAATCTTAGACCATTGAGTAGTGATTGCATGATCAGGATTAAATACAAGGTTATTGTTAGTAGAAAATGATGATGGAGATAAGCTAAATAGGATAAGTCTCAATTATCAATGCACTCGGTTTTAGTAAATAGTAATACAAGGACGCATCCTGCATAATTTTTATTTCACTAATTTATCATTAAGATGTATAATAATGTGGTGCATAACCAAGGTAGGGTCCAACCTGGCATGTCTGAAAAGGACCAAGCAAAGATGCCAAAAAATTGTAACTAAAAATATATATCTTAATGCTAAATAATATTAATGCTAAATTAGTGACTTATTGATATAAGGTCCCAAAATAATAATACCTAGTTGTTGTTGCACTTGGTTATGTTCCCAAGTCAAGGAAAGATTATTAGCATAGTTGGGTTGATTTTTTAACAATGGTCCTAGCCTATTATCACTTGGTCTAGGATTAATGGTGATGGTTGAAATGTGACCTCCCACAATATGACCTACAACTTTGGTGTATTCATGTGCAACTATGTGGTAAGTCTATTGGTTGTTAAGATCATTTTATCCTTGGTTCCTCCCATTTGATAGATGTTATTATTGTTACTTCTAATATTATTTTTCTATTGATACTATTTTTGTTGTACATCTAGATTTCATTGTTACTATTGTTCATTATTATTGTTATGTTTCATAAAAGGGTTTTGGTAAATACCCAGGTTCATATTAGACCTAGATGCTCTATTATCTAATGTAATCTCCCCATTTTCCAACATATTTTTGGATGAGATGTTTTATCTACACATAGTGGCATAGATTATGTCCAGGAACATGATGTTATTCACATAACTTATTCTCTCGGTACCAATCTAGATACATAATACCTTCAAAGTAATGTTATAAATTAGCCAACTAATCATATTAATTACAACTAGATTTATAAACACTACTTATATAGTTTCACCAAGGTCTTTGAAGACTCGTGAAGTGGTTTTTATTCATGGAGGAGGGGTTTGGAAAGGTGGTGGTTGTGGCATTTGAGTAGGTCTAGGTTGTTGTGAAGGTTGTGCTTGCTAAATAGGTTACTGATGAGGAGTAAGTTGTATTTATGGCATTGGTTGACTAGATGGTGTTTGCACCATTTGAAAATGAAACACCTTAGTTATTCTATTACCAAAAACATTCTTATTATGGTTGTATTTCTTGGGTTTTTCATAGTTACTAGCCTAGGGTGGTGCTGACACTTGTGCTTAGACTTGGTTATAGTTCTAATTTGGGATTGTTCCTTGATTTTGGTTCTAATTATGGTTTTACGAGGCTAAATTGATAATCCCTTTGTTAATAAATTCCTTTTCAATTATCAAACTTTTGTTGATGACTTTTTAAAATTATGAGCATAATAAATCTCTAGATAATAGGAAAGCTCATTATGTAAATTTTAGTAAAAACAACAACCAATCATTTATCTTGTAAGCTATGGGTGAAGAGATTAACAAGTGCTCTCCATCTCTATAGATAGCTCAAAAAAAATTCACCAACCTTTTGCTTGGCCTGAGTCAAATCTACTAATGAAATATCATGTTTGAGATTATAGGATAAATGTTTCACAAATTTATCTTAGAGGTCATCAACTCATACATAGAATTATTTGGAGATTTGAGTAACCAATTCAAAGACTATCCTACTAGAATTTAGGGAAATAAGAGGAGTATGAAAATGTCATTTTAATCCATTGATTTGAATTAACAAAAAAAAAAATCAAATGGGCCTTAAGGTCTCCTTTACCCTTGTATTTATCAAATTTTGGTGGTTTATACCCTAGAAAAAATGGTATATATAGATACTCCATGTTGAATGGGTATGAACACATGTAAAATAACTTGAATTTATTGGTCTACTTCCTTGATTGAATGATGACAATCACATCCTTAATTTGTTGTGGTTCTTGGGTTAAGAAACTAGATGGAACATTTGGCTAAGGTGAAGGTTGGGTAGTCAAAGGTGGATTACCTTGATTGGGGTATAATGGAGCTATGGTTTGTTAAAAAATGTTGGTTTGATGAGGTAACTAACCAATAATATATATCTATCAATTGGGATGAGGTTATTAAAATTGTATACATTACTATGAAATATTCTAGTGTGGATTTAATATATAGCCTTGGTTTTGAGGGAATTATGGTTGCGATGGAAGAATATGCCTCTAGGTAAAATACTTTCCCTATTGAGATTGAGTAATTACTTACTACCAACTAATCAAACTTGGATGAATAAGGGGAACTTGTTGTGGACCAAGGCCCTATCTTTGGATCTGTGGCATATGCTAAGAAAAAGGCAATTATTGCCTAATTGGTATTTATTGTATAGTGGTACCTCTTGGTTGTATAAACGCCTATTGTGAACCAAACATTTATTGTATGTTTGACATTTATCTTTTATTAATAGATATATATTATTGATCAAAATATATTTGTGATTGTAAAGGTACATTTTTTTATGACTAGAGAGGTGCATTTGTCATTACCCCATCAAGGTGGAACATTTGTTATCCCCTATTAAGGTTTCATAATGTTCTACCTTTATTGTAATGGTAGAATAGACAATGTTTATTTTTGTGGAATGTTAGTCATCACCTATTGAGGTGAATTAGCATTCATCACTTGTTTTTTAGGTAAAACATTAGTACATGCTTGACTACTTAATGTTTGTGGTTGTGTGCTTGAAGAAGTAGTTGATTGAAGATTAGGAGTAACTTATTATGGTTGGGATGTGGGATTTCCTACCCTTTATTTTTTTCACTACTCATGGTATTAAATAGAGTCACTTATTAACACAAATTATTTGTCGATGTAGTTAAACCACTCTGGCCTAGATTATAAGACACTTGCTTTTTATCCACTATGTTTGGCACATTTTTTTGCGTAGAAGCAATAATCACTTCTTCAATATATGGAACATTTTAAATGTCACCACATGAAGTGCTTTGTGAAAATGGTTCTATACTTGAATTATATTGAATTTTCAACTCAATTAATACTCTTTTAGAAGGAGCTAACTTTATAAGTGGAGTGTTTGATGTGGCAATGGCATTAAACTTGTGTGTTACATTAAAAATAGGAATTATATGATTATTTCATTTGTATAAATTGGTCATCCATGAGTCCATTTACTTTTAAAATCATATTTGGGTCTTGATACAACATTGACATGAATTTTTGAGGATTGATAGTAGAGGCATGTTCAATAGAATGAGTATAAGGAATGTTGAGAGGCACTCTAACTAGACTATGCAAATTTTCATGGGGGAAGTTTGTTGGAAATTTGGACCTACCTCCTTGGATCTAACTAAAACATTGGCCTTATTTTAAATCAAGTGCTGATCAAAAAAAAGGATCATACATTGATGACATAGTAACATAATATAGTTATTATTGAACTTATTCTATAATTGATGGTATACTAGCAAGATATTATGTAGTTTGATCTTGGTCTTACTCTGAATATGAAGGTGTGTTAACCAAATAATGGGATAATTGATCTTGAATTTATTCCTTGAATTTAGTAGTGTAAGGAGGATAGGGATCCATCTAACAAACCACATCATCATCATAGGGGTCTTTAACAAAGTCATCATCCGTAACCACATTATTATAACCTATATTGTACATGGATCCACTACAAGTGTAATGAGACATATTTAATTCAATGATTGACATTTCATGAAGAAGGCCTGGAATTTTAAAAACTCAAAAAAATAAGGTCTAAAAGACAATGGTTCAAACTTGGTCTAAAACATGGTTTAATAAATGGAGTTGTATCTCCAAAATGGGTAATGATAAACTTGGTCTAGAATAGTCTAATGTCAAATGTCAAGTGTATTAGACAAATGTTCTAGTGGATGAATAAAAGTAATTTCCAAAATTAGGTAAAAATGTTTTAAACAAATCTAAGCTAGGTCTAAAAACAAAAAATGTTGATAGGTCTTTGGGAACAAGGCACAAATCTAGGCTCAAAAAAACTATGTCTAAAATAAAGAGGTAAGATTGGATTTCATAATCATATTTGAAATTTTCATTACTTTTAGAAATTAGCATAGTACGTTCATCCACAAGAATTTAATTTTAGTCATAATTTTCTAGTGATACAGTTAGACTAGAAAATACCCAATCCAACCAACTCATAAACATAGCATATATATTAAAGTAATGAAATATCTAAATTAATAACATACACAATATAAATTTAAGTAAGAAAAGTAAAAATACTAGATCATAGAACATCCACATTGATTTATCAAACTTTCAAATTGTCTTCCAAATATTTCAATTTTACAATAGGCTCAATACAAAGTATTTATAATGAAATTAAATGGACCAAATAATCTAAGGCATCATATTAATGCATAAAAATTAATATTTTCCACTAACTATCACACCTACTTAACATTTAAATATTTTACTATTATGAATTAATGGCAAGTGTCTGATATTAAATATTATCACAATTCATTACATTGTGGTTTTATCTATTTGTAAATTCATGGATCTAATTATTTTTTATAATTTTTATCATCCACATGTCTTAATAATTCATCTTCATGGTCATGGGGTCATGTAGTTATTAATTTAACCTATTCTCTTAAATTGTCTCCTATGGACTCTTTAGATGTGTTGAATTCATAGTTGTGATTTTATCTTTACGGATGTTTGAGTGTTCATTGTCTTTCACCTTCATTGCATCATCTCAAAGTGATGGGTTGAAACATAATAGTGTGTCCCTTTTTTTGGTACAAAGGGGAAAATAAAAAATTAAATTGTGAAGATTTCTCAATTTGTATTGGCAATAGTGACTTAACCTTATAAAATGTGAAAAGAATGTAAACTAATGAAGTGTTGCATTTTAAGTGTTGATTACATTTATTGTTATTATTTTTAAATAAAAAATAAAAAATAGATTCTTGAATATATAAATACATAGTTTTCATGTTTCATATGCAAAAAAATTATTGAGTTCTTGATTTCTCCTAATAATTTTCTCAAAACATAATAGTTTTTCAAGATTTCTTGGAAATATCTCCTAGAAATATGGACATAGCGTAAGGTGATTGTTTTAATAATTGTTTGATGAAAAAATAATTTTTAATTAAGTTTTAATGATTAGGGTGGGTAATATAAAACTTATGAATTATATTTATGATGTGTGTATGTGTGTGTCAAAATGGACTGATTTTTTCACCATTAGAATAAGGAAATTAAAATTGAGTGTAGTGATATTTTTTAATTTTTCTGGCTGTATTCTCCTATTTTTCCTAGTGCCTCAAAAAAATATTACTTTATTTTATAAATAATTATATTTTACTAAATAAATCAAAATAAATATTAAATATTATTAAAAAAATTTAAAATCGTATTATTGAAAAGATCATAAATAGACCTATTTATATGTAAAGCCATATGTTTTTATTTTATTTTTTCACCCTAATATGTAGCATCTAAAGTGGAAATTTGAGGCTAATAGTAGAAATCCAATTGAATGGGTGAGGATTTGATGCCACATGGGGTTAGAATGAAGGGGGTTAAAATGAAACCCCTTTGTTATAACCACCTCAAAATATGTTAATTACAATCATAACATAATAATTTGAAACCCTTTGTTTGAACCCCTGTCATTCTAACCCCCTTTGTTCTAAGCCCATGTAAAAATTAAATATGGTGGTAGAATGAAGGTGGTTATATAAACTCCATTTTTAATTTTTTTATTTGGTTTCCAAGTGAGACTTTTTGACTTTTCAAATCACCCCAATCCACTCAAATATCATAAGACCCTACATATGCCTTTCATTCTTTCACAACATTGAGTTTCTCAAGGATAAGATTACATGTATATTATCCCCTACCATCATCTAGAGTTATTATTCAACATAGATTCCCACATTAACTAAGTTCCAATTTATGAGTATGAACATATTTGAATGCACACCCTACACAAAGATCTCTGGACCCTCTCCATTACACAAACTATTGGTATATAGTAAAATACATTGGGTTCCCAAACTTCAAGTAGTGTTAAGAGATAAGTGCATAGATAACAAATTAAAATTTTAAGTATGCACCTAAGATATTTGTTTTTATTGAACACTCCCATCCAAGAGGCTCCTCATGTTGCCTAATCATTGAGATCCACACCTACGTTCTCATGATTCATAGTATGTGATTTATGATGTGCACCATTACCTTCACAAGACAATGTAAGATCCCATATGTAAGGACACTTACATTGAACCCAAATAGTATCATTGATGTAATTATCCAAGGCTAATGTTAGTGTCCATATTTCTAAAAGTGTTAGATCCAAAATCTGATGACTATTCTAGAACTATCTTCCAACCTTCTTTGTCATTTTCATACATATATTAGTTTTACTTTCCATATTTATAGGATCTCAATTTTATGAATTCATCATATGTTTATATTTGAGTTTAGCTTCTAATTTTCCTCTTATAGATCTAATTATGACCCTTGTACCATTCCATTTCTATATACCCCTTTAATCAAATCTAGGTTAACAATAAGATCACCTAGATTCATTTTAGGGTTAAATGCATACCTACAAAATCACATACTTTAGTTGATCTCAAAATAAATTTATCCAATTCATATATATCCATGTTATAATCTTACTCCATATAAATCTTGGGCTTCTCAAAACATTCTCCATCATTTAGTTATTCTATAGATAGCTCTTCTTCCACTCATTATTGTAAGTGAACAATCACCTTCACATGCTTTTTATAATAAAAATGTTACCATGATCTATCATATTATATTGTATCCACATTATTATAAATACACTCCACATTGGTTTGATCATCAACACCAACTAGATCCTCAATCGCTGCTTTTGTATCAATCACTTGGATAGCTTTTTCACTTCACGTATCATACAAATGAACATGCTAGAATGCACCACACTTATTCATATTATTCACCATAATATCCATATTTTATCCTACACATTGTACAACCATGTAATGGGAAATAAAATAACCCCCCAAAAACTCACTCACCATCCCATCATGCACCAAAGGCATGTTGTCCAATTCCTTTTAAACACTAGTATGTTGCTCATGTTTTTCTCTCACACCATAGGATTCCAATGTCCCATTATCCATAAATATCAATGTTATTTTCACTTATTAATACAACATATTTTATCTTTTACACATTGTTAAACCTTCATTATCATCTCCCTATGTGAACATGCTTGCATAACCTCTACATCTAGTGTTTCTTTGAAAGAAAATTTAAACTCTTCATAGCTTCTTTGTTCATTCACATATAAATTTATATGGATGAAATTTTAATTATAATATATAACATGATTTATTACTTGGTTATCTTCAACCTTTGTACCATCCAAAATAAAATTTTCAAACTCATTATCATCTCTAATGAAGGAAAAATCAGAATTTACCCACTCTTGGGTCTTCATAGCTTGTCCATCATCACACAATAGGTATCCAACTTATGGTGAATAATGGATCACATATAAATAATTTGTCATGAAAATTATATCAATTATGGGATGCTCATATCTTTCATTTATCCCATAATTCTAAAAATCAACTTTAGGCTCTACATATGGGAACCTCTCCTCATTGCCTACCAAGACAACCTTCTCTTTTGTGCACCTATACACATCCATGATACATCTATAATTAGTATTTAATTTCTCACATGGTATATCCTTATTTTTATTACCTATATTGGTAATATACTTCTCACCAACACTCTCAAGCCTCTTCACATGAATCTTCCTCAACCATCCTAGTTACAATTTTAGGTACACAGAATGCCCAAACATCTTAAAATCATATGTTCCTATTCAAAAACTTTTCACTTACCTTTATTTTGTCTCCTCTTTTTAATATGTTTCCAATAAATTAATTCAACTCCATTTAATTACTTACACACAGTCTTCACCCTCATAGGGTCAAAAATATTCTCATGGATAAAACACATCTCTATCACAACTATCCAAGTCATGAGATGTTCTAAACTTTCATTTCCACAAAAAAAAAAATGTCATTTAATTATTTACCTCTTTTCTCCATCATAACCTTGGTTTTTTCTCTTTTTCCTACTAGCCTCTTTTCCTCCACTTACTTGGCCTCTATCCAAAGTGTGTGTGTGTGTGTGTGTGTGTGTGTGTGTGTGTGTGTGTGTGTGTGTGTGTGTGTGTGTGTGTGTGTGTGTGTGTGTGTGTGTGTGTGTGTGTGTGTGTGTGTGTGTGTGTGTGTGTGTGTGTGTGTGTGTGTGTGTGTGTAGGTATAACAACTCCACCATCAACTCTTCCTCATCACCATCACATGAATCTAAAACAACATCATCAGTCGTAGTCTTTTCCGTCACATCCAATTTTTCCTAGAACACTTATTGCATCTTTATCAACTCACACATCTCGCATTCCCTTCTCTTGTATGACATCCCTCACCATGAATCAATAGTCTCATATTTCATAACCTATAATGTAATCCAAATTTAATCTCTCACAAATCCCTCAAACTATTGTAGGACAACACACACCTGAAACCACCTATATAATCTTCTCAAAAACTTTTAGCTATATGTAGACTTTTTTATGATTTATTAGAGTTTACTTAGTGGGAGAACCAAATAACACAAAGATACTACACATGATGCATATTCAAATTCACATAATAATGTATTTCTATTTCTCTATTATTATTTTCTTTCTAACACCAATATATATAGGATATGTGTAGCCTATAATTAGAGATATTCATATCCCTAAAAAATATTTGCAAACAATATAAATCTATATACATAATATATTATTAAGCTAACAATACATATTTTTAACTATAAATAAACTAGTATTATTGGTAACAAACCTACCATTAAATATAATTTACCTCATGGTAAATATCATGTGAAGATTAGTAAATCATAACATTCACCCCCCTAATGTGAACATGGTAAAACATAACCTATTCTCTGAATTGCAATATGTCACCAATAGATCTTTCCTCATAACCTTGATATAAAATAAAGGCATTCCTCATCAATACTTACATGGTTTTCAATAGGTTTACCACAAACCTAGACATGAATAGACACCCATCAACCTATTCACCTCATGTAGTTTTTTGGATCACAACAAACCCTTTCAAGCTCTATGAGTGTTAAATTATATGTCGATCAACATTATACAATGCTTACTATAAAGGTTTTACATAGGAATTCTACTCATAGATTTCACATTTATTCAAAATATACCATCAACATATTTAAAAAAAAATGCACACCACTCAATTGGAAAATAAAATGCCACCAAAGTATATATGTGTTGCATCTTTGGTGACCTGATGAAAGGCATAAAAAGCCTCCTTCATCCATTTCCTCTAACCTCTAATGCATGAAGCTACTTACTCAGTTGATGAAGTCTTGAAGCTTAGTTTTATAAATATTTTGAGGAGAAACCCTCCCCCCCCCCCACACACATACACACAATGTAAAAAATTTATCTTTGGATGTCAATTTTTATGAAAAATGCATCCGTAAGTTAATTTATACATTTTAATAAAACATTTTTGACAATAACTTGTCAATTTTGACTCATTTGGAAAAAAATGACACTTGACTATTTAATTTAATACTTTTGAAATTTTGACTATGGACCCTACTAAATTTTGAATAAACTAAAGACCCCCTAAATAAAATAAATACATTAGACTATTTATAAAGTAATAATGTAAATAATTTTTTAAATGACCAGGACAAACTTTGAAATGATTTTCATAAACCATAAGAAATGACTCATAATATATAAGAAATTAAACTAATTTGAATAAAAAAACTATGACCAAGATTTAAATAGAGAATCCCAAGAACTCACCAAACTAAGAAAGAGCAGGTGCAGGGATGTTGAAAATTAAAAGAACACCAAAGTTATTAGACAACTCTCAAATCATGAGTTTCACGAATAGATCTATCTTGATCTTTAAACTAGGAATATGATACATATAGTTTTGGTAGATAAGACATGATAAGGTAGGTAACCAGAAGACTTGGTATATGGTACAAGGAGATCAATAATCTTGGTATGATGATGGATCATAACTCTTTAAATAGATTCACAAAAATATGTCAATACAATAATATTGTCAAATCTATGAGTTATAATTGAAGTGATATAATTCACTAACTACCCACTGTGAGATCTATTTATAAGTCTTTGTTATTCTTTATTAACCTAAATATTGAATAAAATAAAACATATGTTACACCTTATATGTAGTATGCATATAATATTTCAATATATCACCACAAAAGTTTTTTTCAAGACATGAATTTGTAACTGATGTTATTAATAAAGGTGTGGCTCAAAAAATGCATGAATCTACAAAGTTTGAACTGCATAGTAAATGCTTGCAAGGGTATAATTTTTAAACATGTGTGTCTCTAGATCTAGTGCTAAAAAAAATTCTTTAATCCCTCTAAAATTGAATGGTAATTTGTTTGAGATTAATACGAAATCCAATATAAAATACTATAAGATTCACATATCTTACTAAATACAAACTATGCTAAAATTTTTATAAAATCAAGCATTACTCATAATCAGGGGGAAAATAGATGGATGTCCTTTGAAATTCCTCACAATCCCATCTTGATCTGATACAACATTTTTTTATTTATTACAGTTTACTTAATGGGAGAGTTGAATAACATAAAGATACTACATAGGAGGCATATTCAAATTCACACAATAATGTATTTCTCCATCTTTATTATTATTCTCCTTCGAACACCAATACATATATATAGGATATGTGTATCCTATAATTGGGGATATTCATATCCATACAAAATCTCTACAAATAATATAAATCTATATACGTAATATATTATTAAGCTAAAAAAATATACATTTAACTATTAACAAATTAATCTTACTAGTAACAAATCTACTAGTAAAGATAATTTAACTTGTGATAAATATCATGTGAACATTAGTAAATCCTAATAGACTTTTCTCACATTACCTAAAACACACATTTAGGGGTTCATCACACCAAAAAACATAAGGACACTACCTTGATTTGATAGTATTTTTTGAAAATAGGAGGAGGAGGAGGAGACCAACTAATATCTACATGTAATTCCCATGTTTCATGGGTTTACACAATTAAATGGACACATAGGTAATTCATCAAACATTTTGACAACACTCTATAAATATTCAATTGAATTAATGAACACATCAGAACTATAATTAGATTAATGCCTCAAATAGGCTTATTTGATTACAAAAACATGGAGGAAAATAATACAAGACACCTACTAGTCTATACACAGACGTTTGCCTCCAATTGGAAGCATACCCCTTCACTTGTAGGCCAAGAACGAAAAAAAATATACTTATGATACTTTTTTAGCTAAGATCTCTTCAAATGAACATCATTTTACTTATGTGAGTGAAAATAAAAAACCCATGGTCTTCACCTAATGTCCCTACATCTTCCTTGGACATTTTATTACCCATTATAGGTGTTTTCTCTCTCCTAATGGTTTAATAAATAATCTAAACCCTTATTTTCACCTACAGCTAGTTTTTGTTGGGATTTACATAGTGCCAAGAAATAAAATGAAGGTTTTTTTAGCCTTGTAGACCCTCTCAGGTCTTTGAAGTCATATTTTGTCTTCACATATCAAAATAATATTTTTAAATCCAATATACATGAATTAGACCCTATCAAGTCTTTCTTGGCACTCAAAAAACTAATTGAAATTTGTTCATGACCCATTCAAGCTTGTCAAATTTGAAAATCACTACCAAAATATTTACTTCATGTTATGACTTCATCAAGCTTTTACTCCCACTCAGCATTGTATTTTTTGAACAAGTCACTTCCCAACCTAGTCAGTTCAATTACCACTACTTGGCAAAATAATGAACTTCACCAACCTAATTAGCATAAAAAATCCACATAACACATTATTAAAACAATAAGATGTGACTAGAGATAGATCTTTGAATAACACTATGGAATGGCTTATTATCTCTAAAGAATCAATTGGTAATTGAAATCCCAAATAGCAAATACCTTACAAGTTTCTAGCATTTATGACCAAATTAGAGTTAGAATCTTGGATACCACTAAGGATCTTTTGAATTAATATTAGGGAATTAGAACTAAATTTATGTTGTTAAATCTCTGACATTTATCCAAGACCCGTTCAGGGTTTCAAAACTTGAATACAACAATTAGGCATATTTAATGAATAAATAGACCTAATCAAGGAATTAATACCTAATTTTAACTACATGTTCCAAAATAACTTATGTTGACCTAATCAACAATATGAATCTTAGTTAAAACTATATGTTTAAAGTATTGAGAACATGACCTAATTGAGGAAATGGATTCCAATTAGCAGGGCAACTCACCACAAGACCAAATCAAGATTTTAGAACCTAATTATAATTATATGGTGTTTTTAGCATTTTTTATACCTAATTATGGAATTTAAACCTAACTATAATTATAGGAAGATGTTTATCAAAATTAAGACCTATTTAGACCTAGAGATGTCTGATAGCAACTATAAGTCTACAAACTAAAAGATAAATTATTTGACTTCAACCATTAAGGCAATCGACAACTTATCAAAATAACATTAAAATTATAATATGATGTCACCAAATAATGTTTCATGGAAACTAATAAAAACTACACGCCAAAACACAAGATGAAAGCAAGTAAATATAAAGTAGACAATTGAAAGGAAGAACACTCACTCTATTTTTGGTTATGTACTAATATTTTTCAAAATAATTTGATTAAATATTCCTTTGATTACCAATTCCTCATGTTACAGTCTATTTAATAAAGATAAATCATTTTCATCATTTGAAATTCCCATATTTTGTAATATAATAGTGACTATAAAGAAAGTGCTTCAATCAATTTCACTAATGAAAATTTTGGTGACAAGAAAAAAATGTGTGTACAAAGGTATAAGTTTTAAGGATAAAATAAACCATATGATAAAAATATGAAAAATATACAAGCCTTGACAAATAGAGGTTCTGTATAAATATTAGGTTGAAAGATTGTTTAAAAATATTGTGTTCACCATTATGTTTACCTAAATTCTATTTTTATTCAAAATAAATAATAGTGTTTTTAATTAAATATATCTAAGAATACATGATTGAAATTAAATAATTTATATCTATCTAACTATAGACACTAAAATCTAATGTTAAACACTTGAAAATTTTAGTTTCACTTATCCTTATTACACATGACTTATGTGTACATTTATGGATCTTGTAAACTCTTTTCTCATATATGCTTTTCTTTTATGGATTTGACCTTATATATTCTCTATAATTCACCTACATGAATTCCCATGTATATGTCTATCCTGATAAATATCATACTCACACTATCTCTAAATCATCATATCAATATTTTTGCTTTCCAAACACCTATGATAATTCCTAGATGACTTCAAATTTGTGTAGCCATCTAACCTTGTCAGAATCATCTTTGCAATAATAAATGTTAATTTTCCAAATTAAAATAATATTTATGGGTTAGCATGTATGTTTATGATGTCTATGGCATGAGAAACTACCCAAAAATTTAGTTACTTATAAAATTCAAACCTAAACATATTCCCTATCTAGTACTCATCAAGCAAGCATATACTATCACATCTATACATTTAGAGTGACTACCCTAAACTTATAAAATTTAAAAAAAAAATCATAATAAGTAGGCCACAATGAGTTTTAAATCACTGTATCTAATTCAAACATTCCATTTCATGTGTCAAAATCTAGATCATATGATACATTCATATTAGTGGATCATGATAGCACACATTCTCTTAAGGAGAAGAATTACATGCAATTTGATTTCTCTCCTCTAAGTATTAGATATGTAGCTAGTTATTATCCATTATTTAGGAGTGGTTGGGTTCATCTTGACCCATCGTTCTCTCCTATTTTTATAAGTTAACATAGTGTCAAAATTGGAAGTAGGGATTTAAAGATAAAGAAATGAGATTTTAAATTTTGTGAATATAGTGAATGATTGATATCACATAAGAAGATGGTTTACAATAAAATGTAATGACTTAAGCCAAAATAGTGAAGCACTATCCACCAAGAATAATTTAATATAATCAAATGTGTCTATTATATGTAGGTGTCTAGATCTTGATAAACATATCCAACTAATATATATACTTAGGTTCATGATCTAAGTGGCTCTTAGTCCATTTTATAACCCTTATTATCACCTACACATAGTTTTAGACCTACATAGAATTGGAAATGCTCAGTATCTTAATATTCTTAGCATTTCCCATTTATATTCAATTACAATATCTCAGGATTACTGAGTTCTAGTATTCATATTTTTATTTTATTATTATTTATTATAAATTCTGAATAATCACAGTTTATCTTAGTAAGATAAGTATAAATAAAAAATAAGGCAAAACATATTGGTGAACCTAATCCTCATATTGGATACATCAAATGCTATGTTTACCTTATGATTTCTTCCTTATTTTTATGCTTTTATATTTATAACTTTAAATCTAAATTTTATACCTAATTTATGATTTTCCTTCATAATCATAATGGAACAAACATGCATTTTGGATGATAATGTTGAATTTCATGATAGATTCAATGATATAATAAAAGTGAATTAATTGAAAATCTTAAAATGAACCCCCATATGCATGATGAATTTTTATTATAACATGAAATTAATATAAAAATCTTGATAAGGTTGTCACATATAAGGAACAACAACATGACACCATTTATACTAATATACATTATAGAGATAATTATTATACTATAGGGGTTCAAACTACTACTAATGTTAGTATTCATAAGTCTACACCTTTGGATACAAATGTGATGCCCACCCATAATTTAGGGGCAACTTAAGGTTTTCCTTAGGTTATTATGTATGTTACTACACATAATACTTATGTGCATCTGAATATTACTATTCATGTTACAACATCATCCATGCCTACTACACAATCCCTCAAATGGACTATTATAGATTTAAGGGATAAGGTGTTATAGTTAGAGCAGGGTGCTTCAATTTTTTTGATTGATTATCATACATTATTTCATAATCCATTATCCCTAGATATTTTAGTTTACCCTTTACCTATGGTTTCATAGCTTTGAATGTTACATTATACGATGGTAAAGGTGATCCAAAGTAACACCTAGAGCATTTCATGCAACATGTTTGGACTATGCCACAAATAACAATATATTAACCAAATTATTTACACATAGCCTTGAGAACTATGTTTTTTTATTGTTATATGACCTCCATTTTCAATTGATTCATGCATTTAATCCTTTATCTAATTATTTTCTATCACATTTTTCAATTAATATAAGTGATAAATTATCATATGCTTATTTTTCTAATCTTAAGCAAGGATACAATGAGCCAATTAATGATTATTTCATTTCATATAAGATCATGATTTCTAATATGAAAAATTATATGCTTAATAATGAATTATGAGATATAATCTAGTAAAGTTTGTTTTCCCCTCTTCATGAATGTATTATGGTTAAGAGATTAAAATAATTTGATGACTTATGCCACATACTTAAGGATCAAGAATTCAAGATCATATATATGAATAAGATAAAATATGTGTTTAATCCTTCAACTAATTCAGTTGTAAATGTTTAAAGAAAACAAAATTATAAGGACAAAATGAATGATTCTAATAATGAGTCAAAGATAAAAATTAATGCAGTAGCACAACCTAGTAATAAGCTTGTCTTATCCACCCAAATGATGAGGTAATATTCATGATTACCAGAACCTCCTCATAAGTTATTGTATAAATTAATAGGTTGTAATCTTATACATCTACCTCACCCAAAAGAGGTTGATATTAGTAGGTCTCTACCTAAGGGATATGATAGTAATACATATTGTGACTATCATATATCCATGAGGCACCTTATATATAGATTTTTTTTACTAAGACATAATATTAAATATCTCATTAATGATAATACTATTGGTATACCTATAAATGATTCAAAACCATGATTTAATGGAAATTCTAAGTCAAAAAAAAAAAAAAAAAATCTGATCACCTTCCAAATCATGTAGAAACATAAACTAAGCCTAATTCTAAGGTGCATATGACCTATAATGCACATCCTTTACCTTTGACATATGATCAACCATTGGACGGCATTATTGATACACTTATAATCATATATGTATAGTGACCTAAAAACACATTTTATCATATTAATATTGTGTATGATTATGCTACTTAAACATCATTCTTTATTTATGTCTGCATCAATTCATAACCTATACATAGTTTTATGGTAGACAATGGTTCAAGTGAAAATGTTTGAATTATGACATTCCTTACTACTCTTGCATACACATAATAGGATTTGATGGATACAATAAATATAGTCATAGGATTGGATGGAAAGAGACAAAACCCTCTTGGGGGAATTTTATTACCACTTTAGGTGGATCCTATTGTAGTTACTATTTTGTTCTTCATCTTATCTATTTTAGAGACATTTGAAATGTTGTTAGGACATCTTTGGATATACAATCTTATGAAATACCATATTTACTACATAGATGTGTAAAATATATATATGGTAGTAGGTTGATTACATTTTTGAGGTATTCTATATGAATATCCTCTTTAGTCAGAGATGATTCTTCCTCCACCCCCATCACCACCATAGTTAGTTATATATCCTACTAATATTTATTAAATGCAAACCATTTAGATTAATGTTATTGGATTTCCAATATTACTAATTATTCAACATCCATTACATCATCAGTTTATTCAAGGCTCATAGAAACCATTATCTACTCCATCACATCTTACACTCATGTTACAAAGATATTCACATGTTATACATCAAATATAAGCATGCAATTATACTTTAAAATATATTTGACAATATACTATGGTGCTAAGGATACTCATCATACACATGATATTATGGGTGCTAGAAATACACATCATATGTGGAATCATGGGAGTAATGATATAATATGAGATTATCTATCTAATTCAGATATAAATACATATGACACTACTCATCCAAAAGAATTAAAGGTTGTTTTCTTTTTTACATGAACTAAATGTGAGCATCCCATTGATGGTATTATTGGTTATAAACATATAATCGTAATATTTTAAAAAAATATAAAAAATCAAAATATTTCAAAAATACAAAAAAATCAAATATTTCAAAAAAAAACAAAAATCAAAACCTAATCATAACATGTTATTGCTAGTTATTACATTTATTTATATTATTTATAACATGCTTGTTATATTACATATCATTTTTCATATGCATATGAATTTCATGGTATATATGAGTGAGATACATAACATACATGTACATAGATGCATACATATAAGACATTGCTATATGTTATATCTCTTTGTGACCTTTTCTTTTTATCATGTTGGGCTACATTGATTGCTCACACATGCCTTGTTATTTATCATATACTATATAGTGTTAAATTTTATGTATATACTACTTTAATATGTTATTAAACTGGCATACATTGATGATATAGACTAGTTTCACTTGTTTCATGTTTCATGGTTGTTTTATAATTTTCTATAGGAAAATCATTGATTATGTTTTATGTATGGCTCTTACCTTATTATGCCACATTGTTTGATTGAGTGTATTATTATATGCATCTTTCTTTGGGACTTTAACTTCTTTTGTGGATTTTTATTCATATGGCCCTTATCATGTTTTTTTCACATTTCATTGTCCATTGTGTGTGTATATATTATGTGCCATTTGATTATCTATCAAGTGTACCTCTTTCCTTATCTAACATTGAATTCCATTATGTGTAAATTTAATATGTATGTCATGGTCATTATAGTATACTTAAGAGTGGATAAATCTAGGATTGTTGATGAGATTGTGGTGCCATTATCTACATCACACACTTTCCTACTTGCTTATGATTTCATGATATATATAATTCATCTTAATAAATAGATTAATATTTAGTGTTTATAATTGTGATGATTATTTCTACATGCCTATTTATTATATCTATATATAAATGACACTTATGTGTCTTAATATATATGCTTTTATATGATTTGAGGATATATTCATACTATGAGAACATATTCTCCACATGTTAACACATGATTTTAAATTCTCACATCTTTCTATATAACATGATGTTAAATATTTATTTTGAGATGAGTAATCCACATGCTAAATTCCTTATCTCAAAAGAGGGGGAATATTAGTGGGATTGTTATAGATACTATGTATACACACATATTTATAGGTTTCATAGATTCTAAGAATTTCATATTATTAGTTTGGTTTAAAATATGGGACATATATTTATATATTGAGACATATTTTTTGGTATAATCAATGCATATGCATATATTATATAGGTATATAAATGACAGGTTTTTAGATTTATCAAATTTGGGGTAGAATGGCATATGAATTTTATGGAATTATATATCATATTGGTAAATTTAGATCAAATAATGGGGGCATAAAAATTGTTCATGTCACAATTTTACACTTTTTATATTTTTTAAATTTAACATTTATGGTACTAAAATTAGAATTAATAGTACTAAAGGTAACATCTTAAATCAATACATTTGTCTATAATGGTTGACTTAGTTTACATATGAGTATTATTATGGGGTATCCATACCTATAATATTGGGGTTTAATAATTAGTTAAAATGAGACTAAATATATTATCCACCTTCCAATATTAGGGTTTAAGAATCTATTAAATGGGTAGTGTGATTGAGCTACAAATAACACTCAATAACCTAGCACTACTCATTCTTCATGAGGGTTAGATAATTCATATTCCTAACCCACATTTTAATAATGACACCTATATTAGGGAATGATCACCCTCAATATAAAAGTATTTAAAGGGAATATCATCTCCAACACTTCAAAGAATGGCATGATTCACCCACTTACAAGTGCATTCCTTCCTTGATCTTTAATTTTAATTGTTTAAGTTTATTTAATATTTCATTTTGTGGACATTGATTGTTTCATGTTTCATTTTAAGTTTACATAGAAAAAAATTTAAACTTGGATCCTTCTCCCAAAGATAAAGTGTGTTTATAGACTAAGGTACATATATTTATTTTCTTTTAATACTAAAATAAAAAGGGCCATTTATAGACACTAACATATGGTATCAGATAGTTGGAAATGTCATATTAACTTATCCTTACCACATGTTACTTGTGCATATATTTATGGATCTTACACACTTTTTCATCATATCCACTTTCATTGTATGAGTCCAACCTTCTTGATTTGTTATAATCATTATGCGAATTCACTAGTTTATGTCTAACCTAGTAAATATCAAACTCAAACTACATCTAGTTCATAATATAAATATATCTAATTTAAAGACACCTATAGAAACTCCTATATGTCTCCATATTTTTTAATCCATCGAATCATGTTATACTTATCTTCGTGCCAAGTAACGATCATTTTCAAAATGTAAATCACCTTTATGGCTTAAATCATACATTTGAATGCATTACAGGTAATTTTAGGTCACCAAAAATACCCTAATCCATTTTATTATGATCTAATAATAATTTATTTTTAAATAATGAAAATTAAAATTTTGATATAGTACAATCGTGTCTACAAGTATTTATATAAATTTATCTTTATATTTTTAAATATTTCACTAACTAAAATCAAGTTAATTGTCTAGATTTATTATAAACCATGTGTTGTTTAGTTTTTAAAAATATTTTTATATTTATTTTATTTGAGGTGAAAAATCCCAATGTCAAAAAATCAATTGTATTTTATTCAAAAATTATCTTATTTTCTATATAATCCATAAATTGTTTTACTTTCTTTACAATAAGCTGTAAACTTTGGTATCAAGATATACAAAAATGTGATCCCTTTCCACACACATTTTTTTATAGGGAATATACTTATTTTATTTATTTAATGAATTAAAAAATTCATTATTTAAATTTAAAAAATTATCATATTTGGTGTTTATTATTGTGCATGCTTAAAAAAAATGGTACACTCCTTTATATTGTTAAATATAGTTAAAAAGTGGTTTGAAATATTTTACATAAGCTTTTCTATTATATAACTAATGCATGTAAAGGTGAATTAAGTGAATGTGCCTTTAAATATGTTGGATTAATAATATCTATTTATAATTTTACTCAATAATAAAGAAAAGCACAAGATTTATTTTAGACCAACAATAAAAATATAAGCAGGTTATTATAAAGGTGGGTTACTAAAGATAGCACATTACTAGAAATAGTAGGTTACCAAAAATAGTGGGTTACACAAAATATAAGGTTACTAAAAATGGAAATTTGAAAAAAGTATT
Source organism: Torreya grandis (assembly GCA_037957365.1). NCBI lineage: Eukaryota > Viridiplantae > Streptophyta > Pinopsida > Cupressales > Taxaceae > Torreya > Torreya grandis. The sequence continues at coordinate 111,153 of JARHVA010000829.1, forward strand.
TTAAAAAATTAATTCAAAAAATTATTGAAAATAGTGAGTTTCAAAAACTTGTTACTTTTAGTAGCTTTAGAAATTTTTCTATTCAGTAACTTATTATTTTTAGTAACATGATTTTTTTGTAATTTTATTTTTTGTACCACATAATTTTTTTTTGTTTCACCCTAATTTGGATTAAAGATAAACCTTACTAAGATATAAACTATTTGAAATATTTAAATTTCACAATATATAATTATATACAAAATTGAATGCTATAAATTATTTATGACACATGTTAAATATATAAAAGACTAATAAATCAAGGTGTAGGGAGATTTTAGCTTGTTATGACATTATGATCTAATTATGTTGGTAACTATCAAAAAAAATTGTGTTGATTTTATGTGTGATTAGATCCAAAATCTACTTCAAGATCTGCACGGGATGGAACCCTCAAGTTTTGATTAGTAATGTTAGTATGTTACAAGCTATAAGGAGTCATCCTTGGAGATAGAAACCTAGGGTTTTAACTTAGACTAGTGCACCTATTCTTGTATTTAAATTTTCACCTTCAATCACTTTCAAACGTACACAAATAAAATTGTATTATTTCTCCTTTATTGAAACCCTAACTCTTATAACTTTCATTATAAAATATTGTAAAATGGTTATTATTTAAGGTTAAGCTCAACTTAAACACCCTATATATTTAAGAATTTCCTAAATTTTCCATATTATAAAGAGAACTCAAACCACATGTAGTTCTTATTATAATGTTAGTGTGTGCTAAATCATGTGGATATAAGTCTAGATGTTATTTCACTTAGACCCAACCTTGATACAAACATGTAAAATAGAATTTTACCTTAGTGTAATTCAAATTTTATAGTTAATAATGAGCTAGAGTAATGTATATATTTTAATATGTTTATGTAATAATGAGTGATTTTTCCAAACACATTCAATGGGATTTGTATATATAGAAGTTATAATTTTGAATTATAGAATTGATGGCATGCAAAATCTAACCCAAAGATGTTCAAACATGTAAAACCAATATACTTAAAACAATTACATTCATCCCAAATAATACTATTTAGATGGTACCATCTATAACTAACATAATCACCCAAAAGCTTCAAAAAGTGCAAATACAAATATATAAAAAATAAGGGATACCTATGACTACGTAAAAGTGATAAACAAAATGGAATCAAATCAATAAACAAGTAGATAAAAAGTTGAATATTATGATAAATGCACCAATAATCCCTAATTCATAGCTTAGGGTTGATATATTCAAAATGACATAAAATTATGGTGTTAACAAGGCTTGTAACAATTTTAAGTATCTACAAATACCCCTTTTAATTGATAATTTTGATGCAATTATAAATACTATAAATAAAGGGATAAAAAGAAATCAAACCTATGTTGGTGTTCTTAAACTTGTACCACCCATGTTTTTGATATGTGCATGTGGTGTTGTGTTGATCACAAAGTATGCTCATGCTACAAAAAGTGTAGGTTATGTTATCACCAGTATACCCATACAATATATAATGATACTTTTTGTATTTTTCACTTCCTATCTAAGGAAATTTACAAAATTCCAAGAACTAATTAGAAATTAATGTTTATACCATTTAGCATAATTAAACCTCAACTACATTAATTATTTCCTTGATTTTACATTTAAAGAAATTGAAGGGTTGCATATTAGACTCACAAAGTAGTGACAAGGATTTTGAGCATCACTGAAACTTAATCACACCACTTAAGGAACGAATCTAGATATGATCTCGAACCCCAATATGAAAGGTGGAAGACACATATCTGGCTTGTTGTCATTAATACCAATGATGTTAATCATCCTTGAACCTCAACTACGTTATCTCAATAAGCATGAACCAAGTGTTACAAATGGATTTATGGATTCAAGGTTGTTCACTTGTCATTGCCATCAAATATGTTTTAAAATAAAAAATATAATAGTGCTTACATATAAATCTACTAAACGAAAAATATGTGTATGTGTATGAATAAGTGTCATGCGCCATAAATTAGTGCCAACTTAAAGCTATCATAGTATGTATGTACATGAACCAGTATCATGTCCCACCAAATCAGTGCTAGTTGTAAACTATCATAGGTGTATGTGCATGACCAATATCATGACCCACTAAATTAGTGCCAAATGTAAACTATTATAATGTGTATGGGCATAAACCATTATTATACCCCACCAAATTAGTGCCAACTGATATAGAATTATATTCACCAATATGTTAAATTTTAGAAACTGTATCTCAAGTGTATATGTATATGAAATCCTAAAATTTATGTTCCTATAAAATAGCGTGCATATGCATGACATATACACTTAAGTGTATATGAATATGTACTTTACAACTCAAGTATTTCTAAATTGAGTGTTGGGTATGGAATATACCCATATAACATGTACTTATGTGTGAATATATGTCTCATACTCAAACTCATATGATGTATAAAACACTATGATATTCTTGAATCATATAATTTGTATGACATACGCTCCAATGTTTGTAATGTATGTCCTAATTTAGCCCAATCTAAAACATTGAATCAATTTTATTATATACATCTAAATAATTATATCCTTTGAACATTTTTATGAAATGTGGTAAGCCATTATATGTTCCCCTTTTTATATGAGGGATGAAGAGATGCAATTAACCATGTCAAAAGGTACATTTGTGTAGACATGTGTGATCATTGGATATATTGTATGCAATTATATGATTTTGGTATCAAATATAGAGTCAATATGTATATTTAATATGATAAAAAGTTTATTAGAAGCTTGAATTTTGATGTGTTTTCATAGTGCTTGGATCATTTTAATTTTTTAATTACTAATAAGTATGCTTAGAGTTAGAGAAAATTCCAGATTCATAAACCTTAATATGTGCTTCATATACTAATAATGGTCAATGTGTTTGTATCAATAGTGTTTATAATTAAACTATAAATATTAATTATATCATAATTATTATAGAAGTGTTGCTTCTATTTACTAGATTCAGAGAAAATGATCATATAAGGAGTACGGTCATAAAAATTATTTTTATGAAAATTAGGGTAGGTGTCTTTAGAAATATTATTATGTGGAAGATGATCATGGTTATGTTATAATGCAATCAACAAGGTGTATTTAAATTTATGGTTTCTAATATATCTCAATACATAATTTTCAAATATATTATTTAGAAATTTAATTTTGGTAATGTAGAGCATAAAGTAACCTCATATAAATAGGTTAACTTTTTAATTTTATTTATTTATTTAAATTAATTTATAATTGAGATTTGAGCTCTGATCATTCAAAATGCATTCACAACATGATGTATTACATATCTAATTTGAGTGCTTGTTAGTTACCTTATGGGCCAATGGACACAAGGGCCTGGTATGTAATTTTTTTACCATTTTGATAAAAAAAAATTGAAATTGTTAAATGGTCTTTTTTGCATTTTAATAATTTTAGATGATTTGGAGTCATTTTCATAATGGATGGTTATGTCCTTTTTTAAATGGTACCATCTAAATATTTGATAATTTCATCTTGTATTTGATAATAATATATGATGTTATAGTCCTAATCTAATGATTTTATCTTATAAATGTGTTTGAATTAAATGGTAGTGTCTATGAATATAAACTGGTGTAATCTAATTTTTAAGTAGTATCATTTTATGTTTTTACATACTTGTAGTTGATATTGTCTTTTTTTTACATGGTTATAGAGCTACATGCATGTGAGAGAGATTTGATATGGTCATCATATAGATACAATGTATATACACATAATATTTTCAAACTTTTATCACAAAATGACACTATGTATCTTACAAGAACCCGTCGAGTCTCAATCTCTCTGAGTGTATGCCTTAAGGTGTACACTAAGAAATGGCTAGGTAGACTATTAGTTTTTTTAATATTATTATCCCTTTTACCACTTTTTATCTACACACTTGTCTCCTAACAAAATTATTCATAATCTTTTTTATCTATTGTACCCTTTACAGTCATTTTATAAATTTTATCCTATTATTCTCCACCTTATTCCCCTTTTCTTAGTCAAATATACTAGGTTGACTAGGTTAATCCTATACAATTTCAAGTTATTTTCACTTAGGAATTAGTTTGGCCTTGGGCTGACCTAACTCATAACCTAGTGAATTATTATCCAAAAGTATACCAGGTCGACTAGGTTGACCCTATCGATCAAGATTTTTAGAAGGGTTTATCCACCTATATATAAAATTTCATTTCCATAATTTATTATGAGAAAAAGAAGAATTAAGAGTGAACAAACATCTGCTTATTGACAATTCTACTTAAGAATCAAAGCTTAGGGTTCCATACTTTCTTTAGAGATACATATATTGTCTTGTGGAGAAGTCTTTTGTATGCATTGATAGGTTCTATAGTCTAGATCTGATTTGTTTTTGTTATCCTTACATACCACAATAAAATCTTACAAATCACCTTTTCCAAGGGAGAGATTGAGGCTCGATAGGTTCATCTGCAAAGGTAAGTATTCCTAATTTTGTTTCTCCTTTATAAGAGTAGATAGATATGGATTTGTACTTCTCTTCCATGTATTAGGATTTTATATAAATTGATGTGAGTATATGTATTCTATGCATGTTTAGTTTTATTTTTTCTAACCCCCACTTTATGCCACAAGCTTTGGTGAGCACTAGATTAGATTTGTTTTACTTTTTATTAGTTTAGGTGAAATATCATTACATTATTGTGTTTGTTTGAAAGCTTTGGAATCCTATCTAGCATGGTGTGTTGTGGTAAGATATCCCCTAATCGAGTCTACCAAATCCCCATATTGGTCATGTTCTCACTTAAAAAAAGTGTCCCCAATTGGAAGTGTACGGTATGATCTATCTTCTTTGAGCTAGCATTGATTTATAGACATGATGAATTTTTTATTGCATAAATTATGGTGAACTTGATGTGAATCTAAATCTTATAGGGTTTTATTTCACTTATTTCATCATTTTATCATTTTTATTATCATATATTTGTGATACTAGGTCAATTGTATCAATATAGTTCTAACTTCTGTGTACAAGGTTAACACACAGTCACATCAAAATGACTTTGATATGTCATATAGGATTTTTACTAGGTTTAGGCTACTAGGTCGACCCAGTTGACATAGTAAAAAAAATTAGACTTTCAGACATCAAGTTCAGCATACTAGGTCGACCTTATCAATGTAGTACATTTTTCAAGTTTTCAACAATAAGTTTTTGTAAAGCTTGGTCAACCTAGTTGACATAGTCAGTAGAATTTGTAAGTTTTAATCAAGGTTATTCAAAAAAATATCACTTATCTACATCCTCAAACCCAGCAAGGTTCCTTTCTATCTTTCTTTGTCATTTTTATCATTTATTATAGTTCTATTTTTCATAGTTTACAATCTTTAAAACTAACCCTGTATAGTCAACTAGGTCAACCCTATCAACTTAGTTTTATATTTTGTGTTCTATTTGGAAAGCTAGGTCAGTTGTGCCGACATAGTTCATTTTTACCTCCTTGTTTTTGTATTATAGAGGTGACATTGTCGACCCTGTTCTATATTCTCTTGATACATTATTGACTAAATCAATACTGTACTATGTTTTAAAGTTGGAATTAACCCTTATATGCTAGTAATTAGTTCACATCTTCATTTTTTGTTGTTTGCATTCTTAGAAGAAATCACATAGTCTAATTAGGTGGCTTTTAATATATCATTTAGTTTCACTATTTTATCTTTTATGCAGACATGACCAAATCACAAAATCTTAAAAATCATTTTAACAATATATACTCAAGGCGTTGCTACTTGGATTTCATTACCAAGGGGGAAGCTGACTTGGTTTTTTGGCCAAGTATAGACACGTGGTTAATGTTATATTTTGGCTAAGCACCTGACACCCTTATCACTATAGTGTGTGAAGTGAGGGGGTAGGCCCTAATACCAAGCCTATACCATTGCCAATACATATCCCTTTCATCGCAAACATCCTAAAACCATCCTTAGATTGATTTCTAGTTCCTTTCTTACAACCAACTTTTTATCACATCTAAAATTATATTTTAATAATCTAAAAACATTCAGGTTGACCATTTATTTAGGTTTTACTTTCCAAATTTATGGCTTGCTCTTTGCTCAATTATATGTTATATTGTTAAAACTTGCATTATCTAGCATTGGTGCAAGGTCTTATGTTGTGTGCTTCAATTGGATTAACCTCATTGATCAAATTGATTGTGTGTTTCCTTTCATTTCTTTCTTTCATAATTACTTGTAAAATTATTCTTGTTTTAGTGTAAAATCAACCCTATCGACACAATACTCTTTTTTTCCCCTCAAATATAGAACTAGGTTGACCCAATCAACTCTATATCTTTTCCTTCTTACTTCATATCCATGATACAAAACTAGGTTAACCTAGTCGACCCTATATTCCTATTTTATTAACATTTTAAACCCTATGTTTTGTACTAGGTCAACCCAATTAGCTCTATACAGTTTTTGTAACTTCTTATTTTTTTATTTTTTCAACTCCCTTGCCTTGTTTAGTCTTTATCCTTTATTATGAATTTTCTATTTGAAGATAATACTAAGTTGAATTCAATAGACATGATGAGTTTTACCAATCCTCATAGGGTCTCCCATAAGCAAAGTAGGGCTCCTCTCTTAGATGAGAGTAATGTTCACATAGTTACTCACACAATGAACTATGGGACACCTCCTCATTTCCCTTTTCATAATAATCCTCTCTTCTCACTAGAACATAAACCCAAATTAGATTATACCCTTAAAACTATCTTCTTTATCTCTGAATTTCCTCAACATCAAGGAAATGATCCTTATACCATTTACCATCTCATGATTAGTTGTCAATTTAAAGAACCTCATTCACATTTTCCTAAATTCTCAAATAGATTTAGAGGTAATACCTTCTTTGATTCTTATCATCTTCCCTCAATTATGACCCCTTCTGATACCATGACCTCTTCTTCTTCAACTTCTTTTACCTCCATGCCTAGTATCTCTATGAACATGGTAGGGTCTACATCTAGTGGGCCTCTTGTAAGACCCACTCTCCTTAATTATTCCACTAGTGCATCTTTTACTACCCAAGGTAATCATACTTCTAGTGATTCCTCTTCTCATCCTTTCACTATTCCATCTTTTGCCACATAAGCAAATTTTTCCACTAGTGCCTCACATTCTAATAGTTCCTCTCAAGCTCTTATAAACACCAATAGTGGTACCCAAGCCACTAATACCAACTCTAATGCTTCAAATAATGCTAACAATTCCAATCAAACCCACCAAATTTTATTATAAATACTTAATAAAATGAATACTTTTCAATCTCATAATACAAATCAAATGATGAGAATGTCAAATCACCTTCTCCATCTTCAAACTAATCCTCAACCAATGTATTTGGTCATGCATAATCAAAACATTTCCCCACCTCCTCTTCAATATTCTAAAGGAAATCTCATCCCTCAACCTCCTTTAGTCAACAAAACCATTAAGCACCTTAAAAATGAACCTCTTACCACTCAAATTACTAATATTGATATATTAGGTATCGCCCCTACCATTTATTATAATGGGTCAATTGATCCTACTCTTCATCTCAAAACATTTGGAAATCTTTAAAAAGATTGGGTTAAAATGAATACCTTTGCCACTACCAAGATCTTAGCCAAAACCATCACGGGTGATGCTTTAGATTGGTACAACCAACTTAAAACTCATTATATTACTAGTTTGGAATATTTAGTGAATTCTTTAGTTCAAGAATTCCAAACTAGTGATCTTCCTAAAAATACTTTGGCCCACTTCATAAATTGTAAACAACTTGAAAATGAAATTGCCTAAGCTTTTGTTAAATGGTGAAAAACATTGTCCAATAAATGTGAACATAACATGGCCAATGATAACCTTTTCCATCTCTTTACCAATTCTCTTTTTCCCAAGTTATAATATCGGGTCCACACTCACTCTCCACATACTTTGACAGAAGCTATTAACCAAGCTAAATGTCAAGATTTCCTTATGCATTAATTCAATCCACCCCAACCTTCTGTAGGTCCTCACATCTTACTCAAGAACAAAAACCATAATGCTGCAAATGATGGTGTCATCAATTCTTATGACATCATTCACACTATTTAAGTTTTTGTTCCTAACCAATCCTTTGAACGAGCTCCACTTTCTCAATAATACACCAATACTCATTTATCTTCACCTAGTACTATCAACATTCACAAACATTTATCCTCAACTAAACTAATAAAACATCTACCTAGTCCTATACCATGATAACTTAACCCCACTTGTCTGATGAAATCTTGGTATGATCCCAACAAGTTTTGTTGGTCTCATGCTAGTCTAGGTGATTATCATGAGACTCATAGGTAGCTTCCTAATTAAGCTATGGATTTTCTTCTTGGTCCTAATTTTGATCATCATTCAATCATTCAAAATCATCAACAAGCCTATGAAATTTATTTTAAGGCTCATGAAAAACATACTAAATCTCAATGCTTGAATCAAGCTAATTCTCATTTATCTATCTACAAAGATCCTCTTCCTAATCATTAACCTAATCAAGATAGCCAAGATAAGTTAACCTCTTCCACCAATAATGTAGATAGTCTTATTTACCCAAATCCTAAAGAGAATGTGGTTAATATGACTAATATGTGAAGGATGGTTACTTTTATTGATCCTTAACCTATCTACACCCCTCCAATGTCTCAAACATTTCATGTTATCTATGATTTTTCTTCAACTCACTTAAATGATTTGGGGAATGATAACCTTATAAAATTTGATGAAATAATTCCAACTCCTTTAGATAATACTTCCCATTATATTTCTACCATCCCTCCATCTTCTTTACCTAACACTCATGATAGTTAAGCTCCTATTAACACTTCTATCAATTCTCAACACCAACCTCAACTGACTACTTCATTTTTACAACATAGCTTACAAACTTATTCTTCTTATCAAAAAAAGTTCCAATGCACTTAGACTCCTTTTGAGGACCTAATTTATCACTATGCACCTATTTATATCAACCTTCTTATGGGTTATGATGAGTGGGATCCCATCATGGAACTCGTTAATCTCCCATCCCAAATTATGTTTCTTGAGCTTATGAGGACCTATCCACATCATAGAAACCATCTTATGCAACTCTTGTTCAAAATTAGCATCTATCATCCTCCCCTAGTATGACATGAATCACCCTTATTTGGATATGAACATCCCTCATTTCTTGGCATTCTTTCTTTTTCTACTGAGGAGATTAGATGAGACATATTTTCCCAATTTTTATTGAGGATAGATGAGACATTAGTTTTAGTTTGCATCCAACTTCATAGAGACTTATTATATGTTCTAGATAATGTGTGCAGGAAAATCTATCATTATTTATGAACACATACATGATTTTCTTACATTTTAATTTTTTATTACACATGTGCTCCAATTTTATCTTTATCTATTTTTTATATCATTTGACATTGTGTCAAATTGTTGTTTATCTTATATGGTGACTTTTTTATTTGAACTTCATATTTCTTACCATGTCATTTATGTTTGCCTATGGATGTCTTCTTTATCATTGCTTTCTTTTCCTTCTTGAGTTTCCTTCTTTAAATTCCCTTATTTTCTCTTCATTACTATTTGCTTTCTTATTTCTATTTTTTTATGGCTAATTATCACTGTGACTTGCTTATACACACCTTGTTCCCTTTAGTTATTTTTTATATTACCATGTGATCAGTTAGTAAATAATTTCATCTCATTATATTCCCCTTGCACTGGTCCACTTTAGATCTCCTTTATTTACTTTATTCCCTTTTTTCAAACTAATCAGATACACGGTTGAGATTCGAGATAAAATGTTAGTTCATTGTTAAGATTAAGTGTTCTAGTTAGTTTTTCTTTGGTTACTTAAATTCCTTTAGCCTAAGCCTATAGTTCATTCATTTGTATCACTCTATCTCTCATGATTGTTCATTCCAAGTCCATATGGAGGAGGAATCTTAAAAATCCTTAAAAACATTTATATTCCAAATAATTTAACAAAATGCAATGATACAAAAGGCAAAAACATTCAAAATTCTTAAAAGTTCAATCACACTAAAAGACATTATTCAAAGCACATCTCTTTTTTATAGTCAAAGATCAAACTCCATATATGGCCTCACAACATATTCTAGGTCCATTGGGGTGTGGTATGCCATTAGATTAGAAAAGGAGAATAAAAAAATATTTTAGTGCTACCTACTTTTTCATGAAAGTAGCCAATATTTGCAGTAGATTGATGACTCTATAAGGGGTTATGAGGAATGTGGAACACATCATGGGAAGGTAGGTCCATTTTACTTTTCTTGTACCAATATACCTTCATGAGTTGATCTTAGTAGCATGCTTATTTTCCTAAAAATCTTTGTGCCTATAGCGAATAGTTTTCCTTTGTATATTGATGGTCACTAATCACTTAGTGTCTTCTCATGTCCTTAGTATGCCTCCTGTCTCCTAAGGTATTCACATAAGATGCCTAAGTTATGTTTTTTACATTCACTACATTCCTCATATTTCCTCTTGAGAAATATTATATTTTTCACTGATCACTCCCCTTGGGATTCTATTTGTGAGATGCATTGTAAGACCATGGATAGGACCTAGCCTTCCTCACATATTATAACAATTTCACATTCCTATTACCAACATACTTTATTTATAGATTTTCACATTTATTCCACCTCATTAGTTTTCCCTTTATGAGTTACATTGTAAGACCATGGATAGAACCTAGACTTTCTCACAAAATTTTCCAATAATCCAAGTCACAATCAAAATTACATGTGTCAAATATGAGATAAGATGTGATCGATTATAAAGTTACACATCATTGACATTCTTCCCAACTTGATATAGTATGTTTTATGATTACTTAATTTCTCTTTTTCTTATTTTATCTTCTTATTTTTTGATTGCATGTAAGAATCCAACCATTTCTTGAATTTTTCATACTTCCCAACTTCAATTAGTTTGAAACTTTTAAGACCAATTTTTGCCAATTTTGTTTTTCTTTTATACTTTCCAACATGATTTAGTATGAATGAATAACTTAATTGTTTTTTTATGCCATTTGTCCTTTCATAGATTTTCCACTATATTACATTATTTTCATACTTCCCAATGTGATTTAGTGTGACTTTACTTGTTTAAATTTGGTGTTAAAACTTTGTATTAGTTTTTTAAAAAACTTTTTACCATCTTGTTTACCATCATTTTTGGTTATTTATACCTAGTCATTTTTTGTCATAACACATTTCCCAATATGACATAGTGTATAGTACATTTTTTATTGATTATATTTTACCAAGTATTTTTCCCTATTTATTTTTAAACATGCATGTGTCCTAGATAATGATAGAAAATAAACCACAACTCATATATTTCCTATAGAATATACAACAAGAACCTATATTCATGTGATAGAAAGACATATATCCAAGCATCAAAAACCACAATCATAATGACAACACATACAATTAGCATACAACTACCAAAATGAGACATCTATATATATCATGAATTTAAATACAAAAATCCATCCATACACAAAGCTCTAACTCTATGGTTGGGCTCCATCCTACCCATCTCATGGCCTAGCCATGTTACCCATAAATACCTCAGTCTAACTCCTCTAAAAAAATGATTTAAAGAAACTATCTAAGATCTCAATCTTAATACATGCCCCTATAGATGAGCCACTTGAGCTTGCACCTATGCCAATTGGGATAGGGTTGCTAAATGTGTCACGCTCTCTTAGACTGGTACCTATCCCATCTATGACATAGTAGCTAGATGCACAACTCTCTCTTCATCTAGGGCATGTTATGCATGTTCCTCTCATGCACCCACCTCTAATAGTGGCTACATCCCCTCTCTATGAACTCACAACTACCTCATATCCTCTCTAGCTAATCTAAACTAGCTCACCTGAGTTGGGGTAGATGGTACCATGGGATCCTCTACTTTAGCAAGGTTGTATAACATCAACACCTCATCTAGGATATCATGGAGTGCTCCCCTCACTCGATACCCCCATCTAGTCTCCTCATCCTCTACCATAGCTATAAAAATCACACTAGATATACATTATATCATTGATATACCTCAAAATATATATATCTATAATCTATCTCAAATAAACTTTAGTAAAATTTAACCATCTCTTATTACCTATTTATGTGTTAGCTACTACTATCTTGCCATCTATGTGACCATAAAGCATAGTCTCCCTATTCTCACATACTCTAAGAACCTCCTCTAGTGGTCATCATCTAAAAAAATTCTTGGAGTCATCACTCGTGCCCATCTCAAGCTATGCCTGAGTGGTCTATCTATCATCCAACTCTGATCTAGCCCACTTTTAGGGTCATCTAGGATGGTTAGTCTTTGTTATCTCCTGATCCTACTACCTTCATTGATGTCATATATGTGGTGGTCACTACTCCTAATACAAATTTAGTGGTGGTTCCTTTAGTACTCTTACCTCCACATCCATCTCCACTCACTCCACTACTTATTGTGCTTGACTAGTCCATGGTCTCTCATGATGTGGTCTAAGATCTGACCTAATAACTGGTGGTCCTAGTCTTCCTCTCCCCTATTGCTCTCTCATGTAACTATACCAAAAGGTAGGCACCTCTATCGATACCACTAGGTGAGGTAATCCCATCTAACCTAGTACTCATGTCATCAATTATAGCTCCATCGACTAGGTATAGTACCTTGTCAAATTTGTCAATGCCAAAGTTGGTGCTACTATCTCTCAACTAGGCCATATCATAGTGATGTTCCCATACTAATTTCCATATAATATCCACTCATATCACCATCCACAACATTGGTACATGAGGCATATCTTGTATTACCTAGTCTTGTCTCCATCTCTAAACTCAAGATAACCTATCATCGACTACATGGGGTAACCTAGTTGATCAATACATAGGCAGCCTCTTATAAATCTATGCCATTAATAATATGATTAGTCACAATGGATTATACCCTCTATATATCACTCCATACATGTCATGTATGAGTTTTACCTTGATTAAAGATCATAGGTCATTAACACCTTTTGCTATAATATCATCTAGCTAAAAGCTATCATAAATAGTGGTAACTTTCCATCTAACTTATGGCATAACACCTATGTTATCACAAGTCATATCACAACCTTATAGATTTTTAGACTCTATGACATATATACATTAAACATGCTCACCCTTAATCCTAGGTATATCCTCTCCAAGCTTGTCACCCATGTGGTTAAGGCTCTTCTCTCCTCATTACTATCAGGTGTTCTTATGACTATGAGTGTCCCTACTATGGGTAGTCTTAGGATGGCATGTACATCCTCTAAGGTGATACCCACCTCTATGGTATCTATATACACATAATATTTTTAAATTTTATTGATTACTAACACTTCATATCTTTTAGGAACTTGTCAAGTCTCAATCTCTCTAAGTACATGCCTTAAAGGGTGAACTGGGAAAGGGCTGGGAAGACCATCAATGCTTCATAAGATTGTCATTTCTTTTACCACTTTCCATCCACACTATAACCTCTTAAAACCATTAAACCCAAACTTATTCTCCTAAGTCCTATCCATTCTAGTCATTCTTTATGTTTTATCCTTCATTTCTTGACTTAGTACCCTTTTGACCTATTGGTTATGCTAGGTTGACTAGGTTAACCTAGTACAATTTAGGAACTTTTAGTCTTTTTTGGTTTGTTGGCCTCTTATCTAACCTAGCACATACCTAGAGAGTTAGACCTAAAAATGTGCTAGGTCGACTAGGTTGACCTAGCATAGCTGACATTCTCAAAAAAATCTAGGGTAAGATACTAATATATGTACAAGGTCATTTACCAACATTTGATAAGAGTAAATAATTAAGTGAAGAAATGTGAACAAACATCTTCTTATTAACCATTATAATTGGGGAATGAATCTTTAAGGTTCAATACTTTCTTTGGAGCTTCGATCTCATATTGTGGATAAGTATTTTGGATGCTTGCAAAGGTTGTGTAGCCTAACGCTAATTTATCTTAGTTATCCTTACATACCATGACAATATCTGTGAAGCACCCTGGCCAAGGGGGAGATTGAGACTCATTGGGTTCATCTTATAAGATAAGTATTCCTAACTTTATTCCTCCTTTGTAAGAGTAGATAGATAAAGCATTTATATTCTTCTCTTCCATGTATTAGGATTTCATATACATTGACATGAGTATATGTTCTCTATACATGTTTATTTTAGTAATTTATTTGTTTAGTTTCTAACCCCCACTTTGTGCCACAAGCTTTGGTGCACACTAGATTGAATTTTCTTTTCTTTTTATTAGATTAGTGAAATATTAAATCATAGGACTCTTTCAGGGTTGTTGTGTGATTATGTTAGACTATAGGCTTTAAAACCCTATATCACATGGTGAGTTATGACAAGTCATCCCCTAATCAGGCCTAGAGGATCCTCACATTGGTCATTCTCCCACTTAACAATCGTATGCTCCCCAATTGCAAGTGTAGGTGTGATCTATCCCATCTGATCTAGGATTGATTTATTGACATGATGCATTTTTGATTGCATACATTCTAATGAACCCAATGTGAATCAAACCCTTGCAATATTTATTTCACTTATTTCATTTCTATTTGTCATTATTTTTATCATATCTTTAATATGCTAAATCAACACTATCAACCTAGTTTATTTATCTCTATGCACAGGTTTGTAAGAACATGTAATTAGCTCAACCAGCTTGAACTAGTATAGGTTTTAAAACTTGTAGAATCCTATTTAGACAATTGGATCGACTAGCTTGACCCAATATAATTTTTGCCAATTTTTAGGCTTTTTATTCAGTTAACTAAGTTAACATAGTACATTTTCACACTTTTTTAGCAAGTTTTTGTATTGCTTGGTCGACCAATTCAACCTAGTTTGTAGGTTTCTGATAGTTTTATCCAAGGTTCTTAATTAGAAATCTTTCATATTTTCATCTCTAAACTAGTTAGGTGAGTTTTTATTGTTTTTTATCCTTCTTTCTATACTTTCCTTTCATAATTTTCCATCTTCAAAACTACCTCTGCATAATCAACTAGGTCAACCATATGGACCTAATTCTATGTTCTATGTGTTCTAAAATAACTAGGTCAACCTAACTGACCTAGTTCATTTTCATACTTTACTTTCATAGTACAAGTTGACCCTATTGACCCTATTTTATATGATTTTCCATATAATTTCTCAACTATATCATATTTCAAAGTTCCAATAAACCATTTATGTTAGTCATCATCCTTCTTTTCAGTTGTTTACATGCTTAGAATACCTCACATAGTATAATTAGGTGGTTTTCAATTAATTGTTTAGTTTCACTATTTTTATTATTTTTCACACATGACCAAATCACATAAACATCAATAAGCATTTAAACATATGACTACCTAGACCAACCTACTTGGATTTCATCACCAAGGGGAATTTTACTTGATGCTCTAGTCAAGTATAAAGTTTGGTTATTGGTATATTTTTTTATAATCACCTAACACCCTTATCACTTTAGTGTGTGAAGTGAGGGGGTAGGCCCCAATACCAAGCCTATATCATTACCATTACAATCCCTTTCATCCTAAACTTACTTGAAACTATCCTTAGATTATTATCTATTACCTTGTTTATAGCCAATCTCCCTTTACACTTAAAATCATTAATAATAATCTAATCAACATTATAGGTTAACCAAGTAGCTAGCTTTACTTTCAAGTTGTTTGCTTTCTCTTTGATCAATTGTGTGTGCAAAATCTTGCATTAGCCAATGTTAGTGCAAGATGTTGCTTTGTCTGTATCAATTGGATTGGCCAATATTAATTCAATTGATTTTTTGTTTCCCTTTTAGTACTTACTACTTTCTTACATTACTTACAATTATCTTGATTTAGTTCATAGCTTGTTATCAACTTTCATTTCTTCAGTATTTATTGTTCTAGGTCAACCCTATTAACCTAGTATCTTTTTCAGCCCTTGTACACTATGTTAGGTCAACTTGGTCAACCTAGTGATATTTATAACACCTTTACCTCTTTCTACCAGTCACTTTTCACTAAATTGGGTCAATACTATGGACCCATTATAGTTTTATAGTCCTTATTTTGCACTAGGTCAACCAGGTTGACCTAATATTGTTGTCAGTCACTTTTTGATCCTTTACTTTCTCATCTTATCCATTTTCCTTTCATCATGGACTTTCTATTTGGTGACAACACTAAAGTTTAGTCAACAGACATGATGGATTTTAGTAATTCTAATAGGGTCTCCCATATACAAAATAGGTCTCTTTTTGTAAATGCTAGTAATGTTTATATTACAACCTGCATGATGGACTATGGGACCCTTCTTCATACTTATTTTCAACAAAACCCTCCTCTTCTCTTAGAGGATAAACTTGAATTAGAGTTTACTCCTAAAATGTTTTTCTTTATCATAGAATTCTCTCAATATAAAGAGAAGAATCCTTCCACCATATATAACCTCATTGTTAGCTATCAAGTTGAAGAACCTCATTCTCCTACTCCCACTTTCTCAACTAGATTTGGGGGTACCAATTTCTTTCCTTCTCAACTTCTTACTTCAATCTTGACTCCTTATGCTATTAATTTTTATTTTTTAACTTATTCCACCGCTATGCCTAGTATCTCAACTAGCATGGTAGGTTCTACATCTAGTAGGCCTCTCATAAGATCCATTATCCTTAATCCTTCCACTATTTCATCATTTGATGCCCAGGGCACTCATGTTTCTAGTGCTTCCTCTTCTCAATGATTTACTAGTACATATTTTACTTCACAAGCAAATTTTTCCACTAGTGCCTCAAATTATCATAGTTCTTCTCAATCTCATATTAAAACTAATAGAGGTATTCAATCCACTAATACCAACACAAATACCAATACTACTTCTAGTAGCACTAATCAAACACATCAACTATTGTTACAAACTCTCAATCAAATGAACACATTCCAAGCTCACAATATGAATCAAATGATAAGAATTCAAAACCACCTTCTTAATATTCAATCCAATCCTCAACCAATAGATTGGGGCACACATAACCAAAGTTTTCATCCTCCTCTTCAATATTCTCAAGGTAATCTCAGTCCTCAACCTCTATTAGCCAAAAAAATCATCAAACATTTACAAAATGAACCTCTTACCACTCAAATTACTAACATTGATATTAGAGGTATAACACCTATAATTTATCACAATGGATCAACTGATCTTACCCTTCACCTCAAGACATTTAGAAATATTTACAAGGATTGGGTTAAATTAAATACCTTTACTACTGCCAAACTCTTATCCAAAACCCTCATAAGCAATGAATTAGATTGGTATAATCAACTTAGAACACACTCTATCACTAGTTTGGAGGACATAGTAAATGCTCTAGTTTAAGAATTTTAAACTAGTATTATTCCAAAGCATACTTTAGCCCATTTCATAAATTTAAAAAAAAATGAAAATGAAACTACCCAAGCCTTTGTTAAGTAGTGGAAGACTTTGTCAAATAAATGTGAACATAACATAGTAGATAAAAATCTCTTTCATCTCTTTACAAATGTTTTATTTCCTAAATTATAATATCAAGTTTGTACCCTTTCTCCATGTACCTTGGAGGAAGCAATTGATCAAGATAAAAGAGAATATTTCCTCATGCATCAATTTGAGCCACCCCAACCTTTTTTAGGCCCTTTCTTATTAGTTAAGAACAAAAACCATAACATTACCAATGATGGTGTTACTAATTCATATAACACAATTCACAATATTCAAGTTGTCATTCCTACCCCCTTCTTTGAAACCAACCCCCTCTCAACAATTCACTAATCCTCATTTCTCAACAAGAAACATTAATGTCCATAAGCCTTTATCCTCGATCAAATTTCTTAAACATCTACCCAGGCCTCTACCTCAAGAACTTGACCCTACTTGATGTATGAAATCATTTTATTATTCTAATAAGTTTTATTGTTTCATGATAGCTAGGGTCACTCTCATGAGTCTTATAGATAGCTTTGTAATTTATCCATAAACTTTCTTCTTGGCCCAAATTTTGATCATGATTTCATTATCTGTAACATCAACAATCCTATGAGATTGCTTTCAAATAATTTAAATCACATGATAAAACTCAAGACTTAAACCAAGAAAACACTCATTTAGCTATCTATAAAGACCCATTTCCTAATCATCAACTAATCCAAGAAATTCAAGATAAGCCCACTTATTCCACCAATAATGTATGAAGTCTTATTGAACCAAGTTCTAAAGAGAATGTGGTTAACATGACCAATATGTGAAGAGTGGTGGCTTTCTTTGATTCACAACCTATCTACACTCCTCCTTCCCATAAGACATGTCATGTTATCCAAGATTCTTCTCCAACTCATTTAGATGAGTTTGGGAAAGATGATCTTATTTTTTTTAATGATCCAATTTATGATTCTCCCTTGGATGACACATCTCATTCTATTTCTACTTCTCTCCCACCAACTTCTAACACTAATGACAATCTAATTTCTAATAACACTTATTCTTTCAAATTTCAAGATAAATCCAAACCAACTACTTCTTCCTTACCAAATAATTTATAGCCTTCTTCTTAACCTTATCAATATTATCAACATAAGTTTCAATACTCTTAATATCCACCTTTTGAAGACCTTCTTAATCATTACGTACCTATATCTAATA
This sequence comes from Torreya grandis, assembly GCA_037957365.1. Lineage (NCBI taxonomy): Eukaryota > Viridiplantae > Streptophyta > Pinopsida > Cupressales > Taxaceae > Torreya > Torreya grandis. The sequence continues at coordinate 130,071 of JARHVA010000829.1, forward strand.
ATCTCCTTATGGGTTATGATGAGTGAGATCCCATTTCAAAACTTACTAATCTTTCTACCTAGATACCTTTTCTTGAATTCATAATGACATCTCCACATCATAAAAACCACCTCATGAAACTCTTATTCAAGATGAATATCCATCTTCCTCCTCTAGTAGGATGGGAGGCTATTTTATCTAGATCTAAGGATAGTATCTTACAAAAATGCAAAGAGATGTCCATTAACATTGGTGAAACTCTTGACACTTCTCTTTCTTTATGATTTCGTATTGCATCTATAATTTTAGATAATATTCTACTTCATGCATATTATCCTCCATTATTTATTAGTGTCCAAATTGATGATATACAAATTAAGAGAGCCTTATTTAATGAGGGTTCTGGCACCTATGTTGCTTCCCTTTATTTCATTAAGACTCTTGGGTATTTTGAAAGTAATCTTAAGTCTACATGTATCACATGCCAAGGATATGATAGAAGGCAAATGCCTTCTTTAGGTTGTGTGTGGCTTCCCATTAACATCCCACCTATCACTATTCATTTCAAGGTGATGATTTTCAACTTTCCCCTTTCATATAACATCTTACTTGGTAGGTCATAGGCTCATCGTATGTAAGCCATCACATCTTTCGCTTGCGAATGCATTAAATTTCCTCACAATAGAGACATTTATAGGATTTAATGAGACACTAACCCTTATAATTTTGAATAATTCCAAGATTTTGGTTTCTTCAATATTCCTACTCTTGAAACTTTGAATAGTGTTTCATTCTATGAGTTGCAACATTTCAACTTTCCTCTCAACTCAACTAGAGGTTATAATGGGCTTCTTGAGATCATTGCTAACATTCCTCAAAACCTTTTATAATATGATGATGATGAGCCTGATGAGATTAAATTAAAGATCAAAACTTCTGATCTCTCACTTTATCTTATCTTATAGCTTCCTACTTCCTTGCAACCTCATTCTTGCAATCCTCCTGATGATGACATTCTCATAGTCTTAAACAAGATCAGGCACTATATTCATCAAGCTTCCTCTAATTACAAGGTTATACTAACCTATTTCATCTATCTTCATACTCTAGATTATGATGATGTCTATTCTTTAGATGATCCTCTTTTAAGTGGCCTTGTCTAGACCCATGATGTTGAGATTGTTCATTACTACTTTTATTTACCTGATTCTTTTCATGCATACCATTATTCTCTTTCTTTTAGAGCTCCTAATTCTTGAATTTTTCCTCTTTATTTTAGGGTAGAGATGGTGTCGATACCTCCAATTTTTGAGGAACCACTTAAGACCATGCTCTTAGATCATGATATGACTAGACCTTATCACTTTACCACATCTACGGAAGTCCTCTTTAGACCATCTACAAATCCTACCCCTTCTTTAGTATGGCTATCTATAGTTAATCCCATTACTTTTTTCACTCTAGTTAAGCCTATTTCCTCTCCTAATGTTTTCAGCCTCATCCTGATTCTCCTCCTAGTGCTCCTCCTATTGCGCCTAGTTCCACTCCTTCCCCATCATCACCCTCCCTTGATGATGGTTTTATTCCACTGCCTAAGATGGCTCCTTTTCCCACCAAATGGGTTGATGAGTCCTCTTTAGATTCTTCCATTCTTATTTCACCTCCTTCCATGAGTGCTCCTAAAACCACTCACAAGCATATTTTTTACTTCCATGGGATAGATAATCACTCTTCCACCCATTTTCATAAGTTGTGATAATATATTGATACCTTACATCCTACTTACCCATCATCATACAAAGCCATAACTCCCCCAAAGGTACTTCTTGAATATTTACCTATGTATGGTGAGGTATATTATCTATGGCACCTATGTGTCATGCATCACACCAATCATTACCATATTAATCAACAACATCTTAGAGATCACCTTGTAGCCATCCCTAAACCTTCTACCATTTCTCCCATAAGTCATTCCTACAAGAAAGTTCCTCTTTCTTCTCCCATGGATCCACCTCTAGTGGTTCCATCACCTCTTATGGTCCCTTCACCACCTTTTATGCCTCCACCTATGATTTATTCACCTGTAGACCCTCCCTCACCTATGAATCCTTCTCCACCTATGAGTATTTCACCTATGGATCCTTATCCACTTGAGATTCCTTATTCTCTTGTAGATCCTATTTCCATGCATTCTCCTTACCAGTCTTTACCTAACTTTCTTCCTCAGCATGATCCTTCAAGCATTACTAATATTTTAGCTAAGGAGATTTGAAGAGAAGTATTTGCCCAGTATTCATTGAAGATTGATGAGACCTTAACATTAGTTTAGTTACAGCTTCATAAAGACTTATCTGATGTATTAAATAATGTGTGTAGATAGATTTACCAGTATTTATGAGCACATGCATGGTGATTTCTCATTTTTATTTGGATTGGACATGTATTCCAATCTTATTTCTATCTTGATTATATCATTTGACATTATGTCAAATTCTTCCTTATCTTATATCATGTTTATCCTTTTTATTATACTATAGTTATCTTATGTTATCATTTTACATTTCACATATACTTGTCTTTTTCTTATCATTGATATTTTCTCCTTATCATTGCTTTCTTTTCCTTTAGATTTTTTATCACAACTCTTCTCTTGTATCTTCATGATTGTTTGCTTTCTTATCTCTATTATTTAGAGATAGTTGTCATGGTGACTTGGTTATATTTACCCTATTCCCTTTGATTACTATCTCCTATTACCATGTGATTAGTTTGCAAGCAATCTTTCTCATTACTATTTCCTTTTACTGGTCCTCTTTTGGATCTCTTTTTCCCTTCATTTTTTTAAAACTAAGCATATACACAGTTGAGACTTGAGATCACATGCTCATTTAATTTTCAAGCCTAAGTTTTCTAGTCAGTCTTTTGTCTTTGGTTACTTAGCTTCCTGTAGTCTTAGCCTATAGCTCATTTGTGTGTATCACTATCTCTCTCATTATTAGTCATTCCAAATTTGTATGGAGGAGGAATCTTAAAAATCCTTCCAAATAAAGTTAAAATCTAAATCATTTAAACAAAAATTTAATGATATCAAAAGGCAAAATTATTGAATATTCTTAAAAGTGTAATCACACAAAAAGACATGATTCAAAGAACATCTTCTTCTAGTCAAAGTTTAAACTTCACACTTCATCTCACAATAGAGATAAGTTCCTTTGGAGTATAGTAGGAAAGTAGATTAGAGGAGAATAAAAAAATATATGTTAGTGTTACCTACTTTCTCATGCAAGTACCCAATCTTTTTAGTAGACTGATGGCTCTATAAGGGGTCTTGAGGAGTGGAGAAAATGTTGTGAGAAGGTAGGTCCATTTTAATTTTCCTTGTACCAATTTACCATCATGAGTTGATCTTAATAGCACACCTATTTACCTACAAATATTTGTGTCTATATCAAGTGGGTTTCCTTTTTACATAGATAACCACTAGTTCCTTAGTGTCTTTTCATGTCCTTAGTATGCCTCTTGCCTCCTAAGGTCTTCTCTTAAGATGCCTAATTATTTATTTTTACACTCCTTTTTTCATTTTGTTTCCTTCATATTTCCTCTTGGGAAATATTATTTTGCTTACTGATCACTCCCCATGGAATTTCATTTGTGAGTTGCTTTGTAATACCATGGATAGGACCTGATATTCCTCACAAATTACCATCTTTTCCATCCTATTGCCCACATCCTTGATTTACCATTAGTTATCCTTATGCTTACCAATCTTGATTTAGTACCCCTTGGGTTATTCTTTTGTGAGTTATAGTGTAATACCATGGATAGAACCTGACCCTCCTCACAAAATTTTCTAATAAAAATGTAACCATCCAAATTACATGTGTCAAATATGAGATAAGATTTGATTGATTATGAGGTTACACATAATTGACATACTTCCCATCTTGATATTTAGTATGTTTTTATGTTTACTTCATTTTTATTTCACCTTTTACTTTATTATTTTCCAAGTGCATGTAATATTACAACTACTTCTTGATTTCTCATACTTCCTAGCTTGATTAGTATGATAAATTTAAGAGTAAAGTTTTGAAAGAAAAAAAATCTTTTATACTTTCTATCATGAAATAGTATAATTGATTGACTTATTCTTTTATTTGTTTTTATTACCATTTATACCCTTTTACATACCTTTCATTTTATTACATTGTTCATCATACTTCCCAATGTGATATTTAGTATGATTTTACTTGTTTTAATTTGGTACAAAAATATTTTTCATTGGTTTTAAAAAAATACCATTTTACCATTTTTTTTGCCATTTTCTTCAATTTTATACTTTGTCATTTTTTGTTATTAGACATTTCCCAACTTGAACTAATGTGTAGTAGATTTCTTTGATTGATTATATTTTTCCAAGTCCTTTTTCACCTATTTATTTTTAACATGCATGTGTACTCCATAATGCTAGAAAAGAAACCAAACCACATATCTTTTTAAGAGCATTTACAACAAAGATAAATACATGTGCTAGAAATAAATATATCCAAATAATCCACAACCTCAACCATACTGAACAAACATAACCATCATAAAGACAACATACACAACCAACACCAATAAACCAAAATGATACATCATATATATTCCACAATTTTGATACAACATATACAACCATATATAAAACCTTAGCACTAGGGTTGAGTTCTACCCTTACTATCTTGTGGCCTAGCCATGCTTCTTGTTGAGGCCTCAATCTGACTCCTCTAAATGGTATGCTATAATGAGGCAGTCTAAGATCTCGATCCATCTACCTATCCCTATAGGCACGTTATATGCACTTATACCTGCACCAACTCAACATGGGTCACTGTATGTGCATATGTCAGCTAATTTTGCATCATTATATATGTATATGTTATTTATGTCACTATCTCTAGATGTGTAACTCTCTCATTTTCCAAGTCTTATCAGGATTGTCTCTCACCTAAAACCATCTCTACTAGTGGTTTCACCCTCTTCCTCTACACCTGTATCTGCCTCACTACCTTGTCAATTAATCTAAACCAACTTGCCTAAGCTGGGATAGATGGTTCACTTGGATCCTCCAGTGTCATGGGGTCATATATATGTAGAGTCTTATCTAAGATTTCATGGATTACTCCCCTCACTAGGTACCCCCATATCTCCTCATCATCCTCAAGTATGCCTAAAAAACACACCAAATGGATATTAGACCATTGTCATATCTCATAATTTCTATCTATATCTCTCTACTACTAAATAAAAACTTAAGAAATAATTCAATCATCTTTATACCTATTTGTGTCTCATCTCCTATGATATCATCATCTGCATGATCACTTAGCATAGTCTCACTATCTGTATAGCCTCCTAGTACCTCTTTAGTAGGTTGCCTCCTCAACTTGAACCTAGCTATCATGGCTCATGTTCATCTGAGCCTCTGTCTAAGTGGTTTATCTAACATCTCTTTTGGTGCATCTATGGATCATCTAGGATGTCTATAGTCTCCACTCTTTCCTATCTCCATCACCACTATGTCTTCAATGGTTGTTTCTCATCTCACTGTAGGGTTGGCAGTGGTACATCTTGTATCTCTACCTCTTCCTCTATAACTCATCATCCCTAGCTATTCTATGGCCTCAATGTTAGCCTCACTATTAGTGGTCTAAGTCCCCTCTTCCTTTGTGTCTCCCTCACATGTCAAGCTCACTAATTAAGTATCAATATATGTATCACTAGATGTGGTAGGCTCATCTGTCCCAACACTTGTGCCACTATATGTGGTTCTCTACACCATGTATAGTGACCAATCACCTCTCTCCTCTCTAGTGCTACTATAACTATGTGCTAGCTCACCTATGTAGTTGTTATGTGCCCATACAACTACCACATAATGTTTGCACATCTCATCGACTATAGCACTAGCATATGGGGCATGACTTTCACTACCTAGTCCTCTTGCCATCTCCATACTCGAGGTAACTGATCATTGACCACATGGGGTAACCTAGGAAATTGATACATCGAGAATATCTCATATATCCATGTTGTTAGTAGTTTAATTGGTCTCATAATATTTTACCCTCTGACCAACATCTAAAATATATCATGAATGAATTGGACCTAGATGACAGAACCTAGATCATATAATACTCCCTCTTCTAGTATCATCCTACTCAAGGCTACCACAAATAGTGGTACCTTGCCACCTGACTTGTGATAGAGTACCTACTATGTCACAAGGCCTATCACCACCTTCCAAAGGTCTAGAATTTATGATGTGTGTGTGTGTGTGTGTGTGTGTGTGTGTGTGTGTGTGTGTGTGTGTTCTATACTAACTCTTTATCCTCTCAATATCATCTCTAAGCCTATAACCCATATGGCTACTATTCTCCTCCCCTCTAATATATTTGGTATCCTTGTGGTAATCGATGCTCTTGTTATGGGCAACCTGAGTATGTCATGTACATCCTCTAATATGATACCCACCTCTATCACATCCTCATCCACCTCATGTTTGAAGGTCTTAGTCAACCATTCCCAACATCCTAGGAACATGACTAAAAATTCAAAACTAAGGGGGATCCTACACATATTAGATATACCTCTTAGACCTATGGTTACCAATCTAGATCGATCTCCATCTATCAATCTAACTAATAAATTTGACAACCAAAATGTGTCCACCAACCTCTAAAATCTTGGCCATCTCTACAACCAAGAAACAATAAAGGATGTATTAGTTCCTCCATGTCACTCATAATCACAATACATTCTTTCCACATCATTTTTTACAATTTTTAAAAAATAAGCCTAATTGCTTTTACCTTATTCATTTTATCCTATTTCTAGCTTGTTTGGTCCCTCTTGCTCTCCTTTGGTCATTTCAAGCCATTTTATCCCCCTTTCAACTTTTTGCATGCTTTTCCATGCTTATTATAGTTCCTTGACCAACCTAGTTTGACCAAAATTTCCCTATTTTTTTCATAGTTGGCTATAAATTCCAAGTCAACCCTCCTATTTTACCCTCTTTGGTTTTGAGTTTTCATTTTGGTCCTTATGGGCTAGTTTCTCATTTTGTTCTAGCTTTTTAGCCTATGGATTACACTAGGTTGACCCATATCTACTAGGTCAACCATATGTATTTTACATTGTTTCAACCTACTAGGTTGGCCTAGTCAACCTAGTATGTTTTGTGTACTGACCCAGTACATTTTACCTTCAATGTGTATATTTCTCATTTTTTTCCTAAATCCTTCAAACCGATTTCCCATCTTCCTATTTTATACCATTAGAATCTAATTTTGTTCAATGTCAACATATATAAATTATTTTAAAGAATTATCAAAAAATCACTTAATTCAATACAAATTTCAAAAATTGGTTTGAGATATTTAGTTACATACCTGTAGTGCACCTACTATCACCTCTAGGTGTCCTCCTCATCTAGCATGTCGTTCCCTCACCATCCTAGCCTTGTTTGGTCTTAGAGATCTATTTTCTCTCTTTCATAATTCAAAATTCAAAATGAATTCTCTTTCCCCCTATTTAAAAGACCACTTTTTAGCAATTCAAATTATTTCATTTATTTTTAGGCAAATTTCTTGGTTTGCCTCTATCTTTATTTTTGCTCATTCATTTCACAAATCATAAAATGTGTTAGAATCATGATGACATAGAGATTATTTTCCACCATCATATCCTATCTTCAAAAAAAAATTATTTTGACTATTTTTTGCACTAACTTCTATAAGTTTGCCTAGTGTACTCTACATTGGACACCTTCATTTCTTACAATCTACTTCTTAATCTACAGCACTAAAGTAAGTTAAAGGTATGTGTTTCTCAATATAGTTCTTTCATTTATCTTATTTTCTACTTAATGTACCATATTTAGCATCAACATTGTGTGTTATCATTTTTTCTTCTGAAGCACCATCCTGTGTTGCACTGACATGATATGTGATGAGCTTCGACTAGGGAATATGTATACACATAATATTTTTAACTTTGATTGATTATTGAAACTTTGTATCTTATAAGAACCTATCTAGTCTCAATTTTTCTAAGAGCATGGCTTAAGGGGTGTATTGGGAAAGGGGTGGGTAGACCATTGGTGCTTCGTAAGATTGTCATTCCTTTTATCACTTTCCATCCACACTCTAACCTCTTGAAACCATTGAACCCAAGCTTATTCTTCTTAGTCTTATCTATTCCAAAAAAAATCTATGTTTTATCCTTTATTTCTTGCCTTATCACCCTTTTGACCTATCAATTGTGCTAGGTTGACTAGGTTAACTTAGTATAGTTTAGGGACTTTTTCTCTCTTTTGGTTTGTTGACCTCTTGTCCAACCTATCACATACCTAGAGAGTTAGACCCAAAATTATGCTAGGTCAACTAGGTTAACCTAGCACAGCTAACATTACCTAAATTTTTTAGGGTAAGATACTACTATATATACAAGGTCATTTACCACCATTTGATAAGAGCAAAGAATTAAATGAAGAAGTGTGAATGAACATCTACCTATTCACTATTCTACTTGGGGAATGAAGCTTTAGGGTTCAATACTTTCTTTGGATCTCTGATCTCATCTTTTAGATAATTCTTTTAGATGCTTGGATAGGTTGTGTAGCCTAGATCTTATTTATCTTAGTTATCCTTACATACCATGAAAATCTCTTGCAAATCACCTTGGCCAAGGGGGAGATTGAGGCTCGATGGATTCATCTTCAAATGTAAGTATTACTAACTGTATTCCTCCTTTGTAAGAGTAGATAGATAGAGCATTTATATTATTCTCTTCCATGTATTAATCTTTTGTATACACTCACATGATTATATGTTTTCTATACATGTTTAGTTTAGTTATTTATTTGTTTTATTTCTAACTCCCACTTTGTCCCCTAAGCTTTGGTGTGCACTAGATTAGATTTACTTTTCTTATTATTAGATTAATGAAATATTAAATCAAAGGACTCTTTTAGGGTTGTTATGTGATTGTGTTATACTAGATCATTTAAAACCCTATCTCACATGGTATGTTGTGACAAGTGATCCCCTAATTAGGGCTAGTGGATCCTCAAATTAGTCATACTTTTTCTTAACAATTGTATGTTCCCCAATCAAAAGTATAGGTGTACTCTATCCCATCTGATCTAGGATTGATTTATATACATGATGCATTTTTTATTTCATATAGTATCACCCTCCACCTCCCACCTAAAGGTGTTATCTAACCATTCCTAGGGTCTCAAGAACATGACTAACAAATCTAAACTAAGTGGTATCTTACACATGTCTGTTATGTCTTCTAGGCCTAATGAGATCAATATATCTCTATCCTCTATTGACAAGCATTCTAATAAGTCTAGAATCCATGATGGATCCACTAACCACCAAAATATGGGTTGCCCTTACAACCAAAAAATAACAAAATATGTATTAGATCCTCCATGTCATTTATAATCAAAATACATTATTTTCAAATATAAAAACAAGCCTAATTACTCTAATTTATTCATTTTTAATCACTTAAGCCTGTTTTTATCCTACTTGGCCATTTTAGTCCTCACTCAATCATTATGGATCCTTATAACACTCTTTTTGCCTATTTTACACATTTTTGTATTATTGTAGTTCCTTTGTCAAACATTAGTTTTACCAAAATTTCTATGTTTTGACCTGGTTGACTTAAAAATCTAAGTCAAGCCTTTTATTTTTGCCCTTTTAGTATTGCATTAACATACTAAAATTTTTATACTATGTTAATAATAATATACTAGGTTTAGTCTACAAAATACACTACATTAGCATATAACTACTAGGTCAATAGTATGGATTTTACCAATTTTCAGCCTACTAGGTTGGTTGGGTTGGCCTAGTTATTTTTCCCTACTAACCCCTTACATTTTATAAAATAAGTTCCTTCCAACATTTATTTCCCCAAGCCCTTCAAACCCATTTCCATAAATGATTTTTCATACCCTTAGTATCTAATTTTAGTTCATTACAATGTCTATAAATTTGTTAAATTACAAATTTATAAAATACACATAATTTTAATTTAATATTCAAAAACTAGCTTGAGATTCTCAATTGCCTACCTATAGTGTACCTACTACTTCCACTAGGGATCCCTCTCATCTATCCTATCATCTCCTTGCCATATTAGTTCATTTTATCTCTCTAATCTCTTTTTTATCTCCTTTATAAGTTAAAAATACTAAATGACTTCCCTTTGACCTTATTTAAACTTTTCAAAAATCTAAATCTTTTATGTTAGATTCCTTTTTTTGCTTCTATCTTTTTTTTTGCTAATCCATTTTGCTATCCATAAAATTTTATAGAATCATGATGACATATATAATATGTTTCATTAATATGTGCATATATCCCAAATTTTTTTATTTTTAGCCATTTTTTGCACTAACTTCTATAGGTTTACCTAATCTTCATCACATTTGGATGCCTTCATTTCTATTGCAGTCTACTTCTTTATCTACAACACTAAGGTAAGTAATTATATGTGTTTTTCAAATTTTTTTTATTTATCTTATTTTGTCCTTACTTCATTTTACTTATCATCAATGTTATGTGTTATCGTGTTCTATTCTCAAAGCACCATCCCATGTTGTACTCATGTGACACTTGATGAGATTCAAGATGGGCATATGTATACACATAATATTTTAAAACTTTTATCATATACTGATACTTTATATCTTTTAATAACCCATCAGGTTTTAATCTCTCTATGTGCATGCCTTAAGGGGTGTTCCAAGAAAGGGGTGGGTAGACCATTAGTGCTTTGTAGGATTTTTGCCCCTTTAATCACTTGTTATCTACACACTTATCTCCTAAAAACATTATCCCTAAGCTTGTTCTTCTCTATTGTACCCTTTCCAGTCATTTGATACATTTTATCTTCTTATTCCTCACCTTAATCCCCTTTTTATTCAAATGTACTCGATCTACTAGGTTAACCATATACAGTTTTGAGTTATTTTTACTTAGGAATTAATTTGGCCTTTGGCTAACCTAACTCATGAGCTTGTGAATTATTATCCTAAATTATGCTAGGTTGACTGGGTCAACCCTACTGGCTAGGATTTTTGGAAGGTTCTAATTTCAAATCCACCTATATATATATATATATATATATATATATATATATATATATATATATATATATATATATATATATATATATATATATATGTATATATAACTTCATTTCCATCATTTATTATGAGAATAAGAAGTAAGAGTAAACAAACATCTACTTATTGACCATTCTACTTGAGAAATAAATCTTAGGGTTACAAACTTTATTTGGAGATATGAATCTTGTCTTGTGAAAAATTCTTTTGGATGCATTCATAGGTTATGTAATCTAGAGCTTATTTGCCTTTGTTATCCTAACATACCACAACAAACTCTTACAAAACACCTTGGCCAAGGGATAGATTCAGGCTTGACAGGTTCATATTCAAAGGTAAGTATTCCTAACTTTGTTTCTCCTTTGTAAGAGTAGATAGATATGCATTTGTACTTTTATTCCATGCATTATGATTTTGTAAACATTAATATGAATATATGTCTTCTATGCATGTTTAGTTTGATTATTTCTAACCCTCACTTTGTGCCAAAAGCTTTGTTGAGCACTAGATTAGATTTACTTTACTTGTTATTTGTTTAGGTGAAATATCAAAACTTAGGACACCCTTAGGGTTATTGCATGATTTTGATTGTCTAAAGGCTTGAGAAACATCTCTATCATGTTGTATTGTAGGAAGAGATTCCCTAATTGAGTCTAGTGGATCCCAATATTAGTCATGTTCCCATTGAACAAATGTGTCCCCAATAAAAAGAGTATGGTATGATATATCTTTTCCAAGTTAGGATTGATTTATAGACATAATTAATTTCTAATTACATATATGGTTTAGGGACTAGACCTTACTAATCATGATCATTAGATTTTAGAGAGAGTGAGCCTTAGCTATGTCATCTAGATTAGTCACATTACTTATGACATGGAGCTTATGTCTATGTTATTTGAGTGATGGGATGTAGACACTTATACCTTTTGGATACCTACTGGGGAGATGACTATGACCCTGGCACATGTATGGTGGATTTTAAGGTTACCCATAGTGGAGACACAAGTTGTAGTGGATAATGTTAATGAGTTGGGTTTTATGAGACAAGCCCATTGGTATATGATAGGATAGGATTGAGGGCCTCAATATGAGGATGGAAATACATCCATGTTTCTTAAAGGACATTATATTATTATTTATTCCACATTTATGGAAGTTCATATGTGTATTATTTCCATCATTTATATCAGTATATAGAGGTGACATGTATATCTCCTATCTGATGTATATGATATTATGTGATATCAAGGAGCATGGCATGAGGTATTACTAAGGTCAATCCATGTAATCCTATTTGTATTGAGATTTATAAATATTTATTGAAGAGGATCATGCATGGTATTTGGGATATCCACCCTACTACATTTTTGGGATAAAATCATATTATAGTGATTCCCCTTATTAGAGGTCCTTATGTTGAGTGGGCCCATCCATAAATATTTGTAGACAGATGGGTTGGGTGGAAGAGTAGATTGAAAATCAATATGTATTATTAGATTATTCTTGATAGGTTGACCCCATACATGATTATATGGAGGTTTTATCATGGCTTTACATGGTGGCCAAAAGATGTAATCAAACTACATTGGATCTAGGTTAGGGTATGTATTCATTATCATTTTTTGGGTGTATGTGAGCATTTTTTAGTTTGAGTTAATTAATCTTAAATTTTTTATTCGATGAGAGGTTCCCCCCATGGGATACTCATGGACTTAATATTTTAGCACATCTATTTATCATAGGAACTGGCAGTGTCTGAGTGGTGTATAAATAACACCATTACCCATAGGGCATGTGGATCCTCATATGGTAATTTTATATGTGTATGACACTTTTTGTTCAACTTAGTATAGTCATTAGTGGTTATAAAATAGATGGTCACTTATTTTTTAAGTAGTGTTTTATGATGGTGATGTTTCACAAGTTCAATCACATGCACAGGGAGTGGCCCATGCACCAAGTGGAGGAGATGGTGGAACAGGTCATGTTTTTCATAACTTACTATAATGTCTTTGATCATAAATATAATGTATTTCATTATTTTATATTTTGTATTTTGTATTTCAATTATATTTTAGTTAATAGTTAGTGATATTTTATGTATATGTTGTGTGTTATAGGTGATACATTTTGTGCCACCATTTTTGATGCCTCCATTCTTACTCAGATGTATAATATTCTAGAGGATACAGTGGGTAGTTGTTTATTAGAGTACTTGAATGATATTATGGTTTTATATAAACCATTATTCAATCAAGTGGCCATTTCAACCATAACATACACTATAGTAGTGGTAGAGAGAGATGAACTATAATGTCAACATGTTCATCCCCCACTATCTATGGGTGACTTAGTTTAGATCATGTTTTTCAAGTTTAAGCATCTCCAGAGGGAAAACATGAGTCTACTAGAGGAGTGAGGTAAGTTCCAAAGTATTTTAGTTTTATGTCAAGATTAATAGAGATGTATTTAGTCTCATTATTGAGGTTAGAGGGTGGGTATGAATGCTTTTCCCTTTATATTTTTAGAGGATGTATTCATTATAGATGAATAAGATGCTCAAATTGATAACTAATTTTCTATCATTGTGAACATTTATTGGATATATGTGAGTTTGCCTTGTTATGATCTGATTTGTACTTGTACATATTTAATTTCTACCATTATATGTGGTTTGAATTTAGTAAATGTATTTGCATATGTATTTAATTATGTCTTGGCAATGATTTTATCTTATACACACATTACATGCATGTAGGAATATAACTCTTAGATTAATTGGACATGAAATATTTGTAGACTAACAAAATCCATTGGGAAATAGAAATGCACTATAATCATATATGAATTGTTAATGATCCTTTGGTATAATAATTTTAAATGGATCTACTTCTTGTTGTTATTATACAACATGGATTATTGATTTTAACTCTTGACCTTGAACTGTGTGCTTCACATTTCATACCCATAAATTATTTAGAGATTATGTAAGTGTTGGTAGAATAACATGGATTATAAATTTACATAGGATATTTGTCTGATATTCATGCGTTGTGCATACATTTTGTCATTGTATAGCCTATTTTTTTATCTTCATGAGTTTTAATAAGTTAGAATATAAATAGAATCCAATTTTAGTAGAAAGTATGAGAAGAAGGTGAATAGTCAAAGATTGGAAAAATCTATATATACTTTTGTTTATTATAAGAAGGGGGTTCTACTTTTAGAAGAGATCCATTGAGATTATTTGGTTATGGTTACCTAAATGATTTCATGTTATCTTCTTTATGTATGCTCTCATGTGTAATGTATTGGCTACTTTCTATCTGAACCATTTTGAATGCATTATTTTAGTTTGCATAATATTCATTTGTTGATGCAGTTTTTATGTACACCAATTCATAATGAGGTAGCCTCTTAACATTTTTGGATCACAATGGAGGTAAACTCCACTCTAGGGCATGATTTGTTGGTATATAGTTAAATAACTAGGTGATGGAATAATAAGTAGAGCCTGTAGGTTATTAACTAGGACTATGTATGGATGATATCTAAAATAAAATTAAAACTAGATGAGTTGGTCGATAGGTGGATACTAATCTAAAGTGGGTAGATATTTAAAAATAAAATTCAAAATGAGGGAATTTAAAGCATAAAAGAGCGATCTATGGATTTATTAAGTACCTTTTATGGATATATTCTTCATTGATAAGTGTTTTTAGAACCTATGTTTATTTTTAGAATCTATTGCATACACACACATAAACACAATCAAACAGTCTGGGAAAAGTTGATATAGAAAGCTCAAAGATCTGGGCCAAAGGTTGTTTTTTTTGGATTAGCTATTTCACACTCATACTTAGGAGATTATGGCTCAAATCAAGGAGGAATATAAGGTATCTATGGCACACACATAGAACACTATATTGTATAAAACACCTGTACACACTTAGAAAGATGAGATAGTCAACCTAATTACAAATAATCAATAAGAATTACTAATAATTCAATAGTGATTGCACATCTAAAATTAACATATTAATCATAAAAAGAGGAATTATTCATAGATATTGCACACTCAAAATTACTAAATCAAACAACTAAAAAGATAAAACCTATTTACACATAATATGGAAAGAAAAGGGACCAACACATTTATGACAATCAAAATTTAATTTTATCCTTTATTGATTTTTCCCACCTTTGAAAATGAGGGTTCTAGACGTATATAGAGGATTGGGGAGGGGTAACATCATCCTCCAAGTGCATGAAAACTTGTAATTGCATGTCATAATTATAACCTTGGTTCTAATTGTAGTTTTAAAACTAAATGTATATATACTCATAGTTAACTTACAATTATCAAAATAAAGTTAGCTTTTACAATGTGATGAAATATGTACATTTTTATAAATTATTTAGACAAATTTCATATTAAAATTATAAAAAAAGTAGACTATGAGTATAAAATTAATTATCTTATATTGATGCACATAAAATTAGCCTTTTAACTAAGTCTGGATGGAATTTTGCTTGGATACATTGACTATTGGAGTTATTATTGTAGATGTTAGTGTTGAACTAGAAGTTGCAGAATCAGTCTTCTTCTTTGATTCCAACTCAAGATAACACTTGTGTCCTACATCATGCTACTATTTGATGGTGTTCAAGTTGAGTAATGAGGGTATAGACACCCTATTAACCTAATTGAGGAGCTTGGCATGCTTTGCCTTTGTGTTCTAGAATTTATTCTTTAAAATATCTAATTTCATCATCTTATTTCTAGAAAATATCAACCTAGATTTAATTTATTCAAGTGTTAATCCCTAAAAGCTCTACTTGAAATTGTCATATGCCTATTGAAGGAGCTGATAAAAATTTATCCTACTAATAATCTTGCCAGTAGTGTCCCTTGCCTTAGATAACTTCAATTCTTATAGAATTTTCAAAATGAGAGCTTCATGTTCCTAATACTTGAGAATTATTACCTCAGTTATTGTAATCCACTCTCTAGCCTCCTAAATTCTAATTACCACCAAGTTGAAGGTGTTTGAAGTCTCCAATGGTGTCATTAAGTCAAAATGGCTATATGCCTTATTGGTAGTATAAAGAATAAGTAGTTTCAATTTATTTTCATCTTTCTTCAAAGAATTAAATAATTTATGAGTCTTATTAATATGAAGAGATAATTTTACCCTCATTACATCAATTTATTTTAGATTATTATACAAATTTCATATTGCCTATTGAACCTTAGTCTCAATTCCTTAAGGGATATGGATTGTTTGCTACTACTCCTTTATTTGTTTTAATTACTTCTCAATATCTTATTAGTCCATTTCATTCCCCTCATGTAATGATATCATAGCATCCTTATGAGTTTTATCAAGGGATTAAAAGTCCTCTATATATTAGGATTGTCATGTCTTCCTATTCTTCCTTTTGGTAAGGGTAAAGAATTCATACCTTTTTTCAAAATGATCTCTCCCTAATTCATCCTACATTTTCCTCTTCTTGACCCTTTAGATGCTTATTTAGGGTCTATAAAACATGGAGCTTATATAGGTCAACTCTTTAATTTTGAAATTTATTTTTTGAGAAGCCTTTGATCTAAGATAAGCTGCCCATAGAGGGGTGACTAACTGCATGCATTTATTGGTTGTGTGTCCTCTGCAGCTGTAGTCTCAACTAATTGATCCTCCAGTTCTTACTCCAAATCTCCTCTATGTAATGAGTCAGGAAGGGAGGCCCATATAATTTTATACTAATCTAAACCTTTGTATTTTGGTAGTGGGTGGACTATATATATATATATATATATATATATATATATATATATATATATATATATATATACCACTTTTGGCCTTCTTTGAGGATGTTATAGTAGTATCTTAGGAAGAGTTGGTGGAAGGCATTGGCAGGTTGATTTGGATGTATGAGACATGGAGTTGGGAACTTTTCAATGTTATTTAAACCTTATTAAAAACCCTCCTAGTTTTAAGTTTCACAAAAGTAGTCTCAAAGGGAAACTCAGTAGTGGTTGAAGTAATAGATTTGGCTAGTATTATTGGGGAAATAGAAACAATAGCGGTAGAAGTAACATCCTCTATATTTGGTGTGAGTATAGGTGTTTTTATCATGGAAATGAGGGGAACTAAATCAAATAAACTTATTGAATAAATAAGAATTAAATCAAATGAAATTTGGGAAGAATGGATTAAAGGCTGAGCCTTCTTAACTGATTGATCATCTTTCATTGGTATTTTCCCTTTGTCATCTATAGGGCTTAGTGCCTTTTCTCTTTCTAATTCCTCATCCTCATCCATTTTTGTTTTATTAAAGCTTATTGGGGAATTTAATATGTTTCATGTAGTGGTTCATCAGCAATTTGGTTCCCCAAAAGGTGAAGATCCCTTGGCTTCCTCTTATAACAAATTGTAGCTTTCTTATTTGAGAAGGAGCTTTGTTGAATTAAGGTAGTAGAAACCTCTTGTGCCTATAATGTAAATAGGAGATTTTGAATTTGTTAATTGAATAAGTTTAAGAAAATTTGATCCTCTTAAAATCCCCTATGCTTAGTTTGAGTCACACCAGGATCTATCTTCAAAGTCTTCAATACTTGGGGAGCTTCTTGAGAAGCCTCTCCTTATTCTTATGTTTATTTTGGGGATCTGTTGACCCAAAAGTTTGAAGTATTCCATCCTCTAGGGGTGGAATCCTTGTATTTATTTATTAAAATAAAAAAATGAAAGGTTCTCCTTGAATTATTTTTAATTGTTTTTTTCTCATCCCCATAATTTTTGACCTTTCCATGACTTGGGCATCATCTTTTACATTTAAAAACAAAAAATCATGGTCATAGGGAATGTGTTGGTATAAAATACCAAATCCCTAGATATTTTTTTGAATTTGACCATGAGGGTCATAATATTTATGAGGCAAGGTGGCCAACTAATAATACTTCATTTTATTTCTCACATCTTCAAAATGTTTTATCATTGTATAACAAATTTGGCATATTATCATATGGGACCCTTAGAACGTGATTTTATTTATCTTTATTAGATCTTCTACACTCCACCAAATATGGAATTTAATCACTTACTCTATCAAATTATCAAGCATGTACTTTGGGAGGTGTAGGGGTTTACCTTATTTCCAAAAACCATAGTTACTATATAATCTAGGTATAGCCAATAGACTTCCTAAGGTGCCAATGTATTTGTTATACTTTTAAATATCTTGGGTGGGGTCTCATGAATAGCTTGCCACACCTATATACATACATCCTCTACAATATGTGTGATATGATTTGTGTATGTATATATGTGAATGAATTGATAATTATCATAGATGTGATTCTTTATATAGTCAATATCTAGATCCAAAGCTCCCCATAATTCTAGTACATAGTTCCTATTACTATGTATAGGAAGTATGACATCATATAAAAATGGCTTGTTGAATTGGAGTGTTTACCTTTATGTAATAATTGCTCCCTTATATTAAATTTGATAATATCCCAGGGTAAAATTCATTTTGAAAATCATTAACATATCTAAAAGTGGTACCCAGTCCAGGTGGAGAAAATGGATACTTAGCATACCATACAGCTTGTTTAATAGGGCCATCCTAATGCAGACCCTAATTCTAACTTTTATAATTAGTATGGGGTATTTTACATTTAATACCATAGATCCCAAGGAATAATCTATGATCTCAAAGTTTTTTCAATTGAATTATTCTTATTTTATGATATCACCTTGTGCATGTTGAATATTACATCTAGAATTGGCAAAGATAAGTACTTTTGGAAATCATCACCTGAGATGCAAGCCACAACCATATTGTGATCAGTTTGATATAGGAATAAATCATATACCACTTTTACATAAACTAATAAGTCTCACAGTAGTTCGATACAAGGCATGACCTCAAGCTTGGCTATTTCAAGGTGCAATCCTTGTCTCTTGAGAGAGAATAAGTCTGTAACCAATTGGTATTATGCAGGTGATAGATCTCCTTCATGAGAAATTATGTAAACCTCATGAATTAAATATGATAACTATGAATATATTTCATACCTATATATTCTATGTAATCCTTAATGGAAAATTGGGATAGTGGTAGAGCTCCTCTAAACACTTAGGATGATGAATCCATTATAATTTGATGAGTTTGCTCAAATTTAGTTTCCTAAACTTTATAATCTCCTTTATGTTGGTTGATTATTTGAAATTTATTCATAAGTGTATATGTATTTATTCATAGAGTAGCAATTGAGATCAAAATTCACGTGTGATCAATGAATACATCAATAGGTACAAGTCATTGATATAGCGTTTCCATTCAATTCTAGTTCACGCACTTTTAATGACCAATGTTTATAAAAAAAATTAACCTACACAATTCAAACCTTAATTATTTTATTTTATGGGGAAGGCATGTATTTTTCATATTTTTACAAGTGTCATTAAGTAGTTTTACTTTGTTGGCTAAGTCTAGTAGGATTTTGACATCTAGGAGTTGGGTTTTATGTTAGGATCGAGCCAATAAATCTTGTAAATTGAAAGCTCTAAACATAAACCCTAAATAAAATTTTCAAAGACCAAATAATTCATAACAACATTCAAACAAAATTTCCAAACACAAATATTTGAACCCAAAAATTTTAACAAAAGAGTTTCAAATAAAATTAGCTATAAACAAGGGAAATCCTAGACAAAATTTTTGAACAAAACCCCTAAAAAACAATTCTCAAAAAAAATCTCTAGACACAAATTGTCCAAGGAAACCTCTAAAAATAAATCCTAGACAAAATTTCTAACAAAAAAATGTGATGAAGAAATTATTTGAACTCAACTATTGAATAAAATATCTGATAAACAAATTCTCAAACTTGAGAATTTCTGAATTGTCACGTCCAAAAACTTGCATAGGTGAAAAACTCCTAAAAAACATTAATAATTTAGTTTGAAATATAAAATAACATTTTTTATACTTTTGAGCATTGATATTAAGGGGCAATCTGAAAAAAATTCCATAAAATGAAGAGGAAAACTTAGAAAAACATGGCCAAATCAAATAAAAGTGGGTCCCCATTCTTTAAAAAAAGAATAGAGGGAATGTTGGGTACAAGAAATGGTGACTTATAATGGGAATACTTTTGAGTATTCTATAACTTGTAACTTTGGTCAGCAATTTCAAATTAGACATGAACCATGCCACATAAAAATATTTGAATCATATATATGAAAGAGACTCCCAACTATATCATACAATATACTTGCCTTTACATCCATCGATATGTGTGTGCTAAAGTGATGTTATTTAACCCTTGTTGTGAGGATATTTACAAAAACTTGGAGTAGCTATAGGTTTTGATATGGTTCTTTAGAAGCTCATTAAATCAAGGGAGCTTAGACATTGTTATACTACCAGTCAAGCATCCATAGCCCCAATAGAGATACCTTTGGGTTCCTTCTCTCTTCCTTCATTTATTTGAGCATGATGTATGGTACATTTACCTTATTTGATCATGTGAACCTTTTATCCCCTTTTTTCATTTTCTTTGGGACTTACTGATCGATCTTTTAAAACACTTTGGTTCTTTGTTTTTATATATATATATATATATATATATATATATATATATATATATATATATATATATATATATATATATATATATATAAAATAATGAAAGAAAGAAAGGAGAGAGGAAACCACTATGATCTAGTGTAATTATAAAACAAATTATTTACCAAAACGTCCCTGTTAGCTACATCCACACTAGTGATTGTCACCTTCAAAAAAGTATTAGTATGAAGAGAGTGCTTCATCCAATGGAGTGAGAAAACTTTATAAATTTATATGGAGTATTTGTTAGAGGTACAATCACTGAGAGGGGTTTGAATCAGTGAGCCCAAATATTTCAATTACAAATCCAATCCTTTCAAACTAATAAACAATCAGCATATACCAACTTGATCAAGTAACATTAATAAGAGAGCTCATTCATAAGATCAAACACATAACACATAGTTCCTATGGGAAAACCTCATGGGGAATAAAACCACTCTCAAGCAATAACACATAGACTATTTTTCTTATAAGAAATTACAAACAAAAGACTGATCAACTCCTTTAGAATAACAAGCCTTGAGCATGTCTTCCTGACCAAAGGCATTTAGTGAAACACATATTTCTTAAGGAGAAACTAACCCTAGGGTAAGATCAAGTCTTTTATAACCTCCTTGAACACATATACCTTAAAACTGATGTCTTCAACATATGATTATGAATCTGTATTTTTCTAACACCTACATAAACTCTCTCTATCTTATTCATGCCTCTTACATACGCATGTCACAATCTCTCTCCTTAACTTAAATTGTCCTCATATTCACACTCAAACATATTTTAATATCCTCAAACTAAAAGAGAACTTTTTTTACATCATAAATATTACCTATAAGTCATACACATAGTCCTTAATCTACTTTACTCATTAACTCATTAACTAGGAACTTTGCCTCTCCTCATAGACAATCAAACCTAAAAAATCACTATTGTAATATCATAAATTGACCTATAGGTCATACACACCATCATCAACCTTATCTTCCCTTCAAACCATTAACTAATAACATACAAATTTCACCTTATCTTCACTCACCATACACACTCTCTCAAAATAGCCTCTTGAGCATACTCACTCATTTTGCCTCTTCTAGGCTTATTAGGTCTAATGACCTATGTGATCACCTTAATCACATTACTCAGATAGGCATGTCTGATCCTCTTTACCCTATATTTTTCCTCACTAACTTTCACCTTCTCTTTCAAAGGTTCTCTCCTTTATTTGGCTCTACATTCACACAAGCCTTCATATTGAGCATCTATATGCAAGTCTAGAAACTATCATATTTAGTTCCAATATATATAGATAATTCATACATTTATTAAATTTAAAATCTTTCCATTTTATCCACAATACATTCCTTCACCCTTAAGTCATTTAACATGGGTCACATTTAAGCACATTCCACTTTAAAATAAGCCTAAGTCACTTTTAGGTCTTATGGAGACCCATTCAGATCTTGGACACTTCTCTGATAAAACCAAGAAACATAAGAACACTTTCAAAATGCATATACCCATTCCAAATTATCTATAGGTCCTCCTAAAGTTACAAAAACCATCATAATACCCTCTTAATCATAATTTTCTCAAACAACATTCTATGCACACATTCACCATGAACAAACACATAGTCAACTTATAAAACTTTTTTCATATTTTATATGATTGGTCAAACCTTAATAATGCACACATATGGTCCTCATATATTATAAAACACTCCCCAATGTATAATTCATCATGAGATATCAAAACAACATTAGAATGAGCTTGAATTACCCTTCTCAAGTTACTTACAGAATATAATCCAAGACATTGTCGAATTTTGAGTTCAATATCTTTGTTTGTACATAAATTTAGACCTTCAAATTTATATTTATAGATTTTCCTTTGATTCCTCTAAAAATTCTCATTTTACACCATTATTAAATTCTTTATAGATCAAAAGATATAGCCAAAAAATAGAGCACTAGTTTTTCCTTTTCAAATTCAAATATTCAAAAGTAATTGATCACAGTTAAACCTTGAACACTATGTTATCATCTCGATTCCTCACTACTCATATTAAACATGCACCATTGATCTTGTTATATGAAGCTCGACCCTTAACACATAGTGCATCAATTCCAAATGTTAAATTTTGACCAATTAACCTCATCTCATGTAATCTAGTAACTTTGACCTCATGCACTCTATCTATCTCTTTGAGATTATCCTAGATTTAAAAATTATATACAGCTATCACTTTGACTTCTTGAATTTAATGTGCACCATTGATCTCTATCTATATGATTACCCACTCACCATTGATCCTTAGAAGAAGCTTGATCTTTATCTCTACTCAATATTAAACATTGAACACTTGGCACCATATCACTACTTCCTGACGTCTTGGAGTAATTCACTCCTTTGATATTTCTCAAACTTTAACTTGTGCAAAAATGACTAAGTATGGGAACCATTGCAATCTTCTTAGAAGGCCAAATTTGCACAGTCATATATTTTACCTCACTCACTTGCATGTTCTTAAATTTGGACCATATGATCTCATCACATAGGAGAATATAACCATGTGTTAAAATACTCTTGAAGCCTTCACATGTGGATATATAACACTAATAATCTTCTCACTCATATTTTTTTTCAATATAGCCAACAAGGTTAATAGTTTCCTAGAAAGCCAACTTTGCACATACATATCTTTTGATGTGACCTAGTGCATGATCTAAAATTTAGTGCAAATCAACTAAGATATAAATTGAACAAACCCATATGATCATAGTTTTATAAAACTCCCACACATTATATATATAACTTCATCAATATGCTTACTCAGCTCTTGTCATATTGTAAATTTGGCTAAGTATGGGAAAACATTATCAAAATGCTTGGGAGCCTAACTTTGCAATTGTATATATTTTTTCATATTTAGGTACATGACTTGAGATTTAGTGCATAATAATTAGGGAATAATCTAATAAAAACCATATTACCAACTCCACCTAACTCATTCACATGTGAAAATGGTGACATCAGCAAACTGCCTACTCAATGTTTTTGCCATTAGATCCAAAATGTCTAAATGAGAACAATGATGAACTAGGTGAATTTCATTCATCCACACAAACACTTAAATCATATAAAACTTCTTATATTACCCCTTTTAAATTCTTAATAATCCATACTCATCCTTTAATAACTCAATCCATGTCAAAATGAAAGATCAACCAAGCCTCCTTCATGCATACTAGGACAAGCACATTGCACACTTTGTCATTGTCACTTAGACTATCAAGGCACTTCATCCAATCACCAAAAAACCTCTATGACATCACCATGACATAATTAAAAACTCTCCAATATTATTTAAGAAAAACATTCACACACTTAGTATAAATATTCAATTATAACACAACCCTAAATGACTGTCATTACATATCCAACTTCTGAAGACCTCAAACACAAAAGTGTATCAGGCCTATGAATCAGACCTCAAATTGGGATTCACATTTTAGTTTCTCTTTCCCATATATAAATTTAAGTATGAATATGAGTCCAATGGGTGGAATGTTAATTATATCATTAGGATAAACAAATTTAGATTGTCATAGGAAGCAATAAAATGTCAACCTAGAAAGCAAGAAAATTGAATTAAAAAGTAAGAAACTAAACTACTACTTCTACCATGTTTTCTAAATCAGTTGGGGGTAACTTCAAATGAGACATCCATGAAGTAATATTTCAAAATATATCTATTTATTGAATATGTGATTTAATCACCTTGAAGGTCCCTTAGATAGAATGCATTATTTCCTAATATCTCTAAATTTTGGTATGGTCCAATCCACAGTGGGGAAAATTTATCATGTTAACCCTTCTTTTCATAGGCCTTATCCCATAGAATCACTAGATCAGAGATACTAAATGCTTTGAATTTATCCCTTTTATCAAACCATATTTTGACTATGTATTAATCTTTATTGAAAATCTATAGGGCCTTAGTCCTTGAGTCTTCCATTTATATTATATCCAATAATCAAGATTCGACTTTATCATTTAGTTTTATATATTCCTACATGAATTGATAGGTCAAAAACTTCAACATGATTTGGAATACTAGCCATCATCCATACATCAATAGATAGGGTGATGTCTTAAGGACCTATTTATATCTTGTTTGATTTGCCCATAGAGTATACTTAAGTAGATTATGCCAGTCCCTAATCTTATGTCCAACTGATTTATTAATCACATCTATCAAGTTCTTATTCATTGAATCGACCAATCCATTTCCATGAGAATAGTTGTTAAAAGATGAACTAATGGTGATTTTATTATCATGAGCCCATTCAGCGAATTTAGCTAATATGAATGCTAGCCCATTGTCATAAACTAGAGAGGTAGGAGTGTTGAATCTAGTTGTGATGTGTTTTAATAAGTGAATCACATCTTGTGATCTATAATTTTTTGTGGCCACTACCTTATTCCATCAAGTGTAGTAATCTATGGTAGTGAGTACAAATTTATGACCTACTAAATATTTTGGGTTAATGACACCAATAAATCCCCACTGAGTAAATGTCCTTCCCTTAACAATAGGTTTCAAGGGCATAACTCCATATACTTCTATTTTTGATAAATGTTGTCATTCATGACATGTCCTTACATGTCCATGGGCATCATTGAAGATTTTTAGCCACTAATAGCCCATTCTTAAGACATTTTGAGCTATGGTGTTCCTAGAAGGATGACCATTACCTATCTTTTGGTGTAGGTTTTCTAGAATCTCTTGAGCCTTTTTTGTTGATACACATCTAAGTTAGATGCATTCATAATTTCTCATATAAAGAATCAATTTATTAATCATGTAGTGAGTGGTTTTGATTCTCAAATCTCTTTTTCTTTCTTGATTGAGTTTTGGGGGATAGGTACCTATAATCATTTATTAAATTATGTTAGTATATGATTCCCCTATAGATACTTGGGCCTCACAAACCTCTTAAATAGTAATGTGTGAGTTAGGCTCAATCATGAGTTGGATGATACCCTAACCCTAGATAATTTTCGTAAGCTTGATTTTTATATAAATTCTTACAAATTTTCCATCAATTTGTCTCTGTATTCTCCCAATTCATTTTGTGACAAGGTAATCTTGATATAAAAGTCAAGAATGATAGTGATAGTCTTATTTTTTAGGATGTAGTGTCAAAATTTCTTCACTACTTTCATAAGAATGAAGATTTTTTAATCAATAATGGATTACCTAAGTTCTAAATCCTTAAAATTCATGCTCATGAATGAAATAGGATGCTCTATCTCATATTTTTTTTGAATTATGACAACAACAATTGTATGCTCTAAATAAAATGAATATAATTAAAAGACCTTTGTAAAATCTAGATTAATCAATACTAGGGCCTGAGATATAGCATCTTTGATGTCCTAAAAAGACTTTCAGGCCTTAGATGTCCACTTCAATTTAGCATCTTGTTTGAGAATTACATTTAGATGTCTCACAATTTTTGCAAATCCTAAGATGAAATTTCTTATAAAATTTATTTTCCTAAAGAAAAACTCAAGCTCCTTTCTATTTGGCAATGTAATCTTTAAAATCCCCTAGATTCTATCTAGATTGATGATGATTCCTTTTTTGGTATTGATATGTCCCAAAATATTACCCTCGGTAACTCTAAATATACTCTTTTTGGGGTTCAAAAAGATGCCAAACCTTTATCATCTCTCAAATATTGGCTACATATGGCTTACATGATCATTCCTATTCTTCGAGAAAATAGTGAGGTAATCCATATAGATGATTATAAATTTACCTTTTAATCCTTTAAATGTTTGATTCATGGCTCAATTAAAGGTGGCTCCTACATTAAATACTCAAAAATTCATTCTCTTTTATGCATAGGTACCCTGCTTTGTGGTAAATGCAATTTTCATTCTATCTTTTGATTATACAAGCACATGATTATAACCTAAAAATCCATCTAGGTAGGACATCATTTTAGATCAACTAACTATTTGAATAACCTAATCTAGGGAGGGTAGTGTATAGTTGTCCTTATCAAAATATTTCTTCAAGTTTATGAAATCAACACATAATCAAATTTCTCCAATCTTCTTTTTGATTGGGACTAAATTGGCCACCCAAGAAGAATGCCTAATTGGGAAGACTATCCTTGCACTCAACATCTTTTCTACTTCTCTTTGATGAGAGGTTCTAGGATAGGTTTCACTAGTCTCTATCTTTGTATGAATGTATTATGGTTTGATTTTAGTGGAATTGTATGGGTGATGACCTTGGGTCATAAACCTTCAAGTCCTCATATGTCTATGCAATCATGTATTTATATTGGGTGAGTAAATATTTCACCCATTGCCTTTATTTTGGAGTGTAACTAAGGCCAATATTGACATAGCATGGGCTTTTATCATACCCCAAATTCTCCCTTCTAAAGTTAAACTCACTAACCCTAGGTTACCTTTACTACTGAGCTTGAGAATCTATGTTAAATTCCCTTTCTAAGGAAACCATTCCAAATGGGAGATGATTTAATTTGAGTTGGAAAACACCTTCTTCATCCGAATCCTCTTGGTAGAGATAACTAACTTATTTTTCATCAATGATTTAGGACTCAAGTTATCATGAGTTAGTTAAAAAATGAATGATCTATTGGTCATCATTAAAGACTTATAAATATACATTGTTAGGAATAGAAGGACACAATACTTGTTCAATGGAAAATATATTTACTTGGGATTGTTGGAGAGGCTCCAAATTGGTAGTTGAAGTAACTAGTGAATCCATGGCTTGGTTTTGTTCTCTAGGAACAACCACTATAATGAAAGCCTCAAAGGATTTAATCAAATACCATGCTCTATGTTTATATATTTTTAGATATGACAACTTATGTATACATAATATTTTCAAATTTTATCAATTAATGACACTTTATATCTTGTAGGAACCCATTAAGTCTTAATCTCTCTGAGTGCAAGCCCTAATGAATGCATTGGGAAAGGGGTGGGTAGACCATTGGTGCTTCACAATATTGTTATCCCTTTTTTCACATGTTATCTACAAACTTATCTCCTGAAACTATTATCCCTAAGCTTGTTCTTCTTTATTGAATCCTTTCTAGTCATTTTCTACATTTTATCCTCTTATTCCTCACCTTAATCCCCTTTTTTTAGTTAGATATACTAGGTCAACTATGTCAACCCTATATAGTTTTGAGTTATTTTCACTTAGGAATTATTTTGGCTTTTGGTTAACCTAGCTCATGACTTAGTGAATTATTATCTAAAATTATGCTAGGTCGACTGGGTCAACCCTATTGGCCAAGATTTTTGAATGGGATAAGGGTCAGATCTACCTATATATACAATTTCATTTCCATCATTTATTATGAGAAGAAGAATAAGTAAGAATGAATGAACATTTACTTATTAAGCATTCTACTTGAGAAGTAAAGCTTAGGGTTCCATAGTTTCTTTGGAGATATGGTTCTTATCTTATGGATAAGTCTTTTGGATGCATTGATAGATTTTGTAGCCTAGAGTTGACTTGTCTTTGTTATCCTTACATACTAGAATAAAATAATGCAAAGCACCTTAGCCTTGGGAGAGATTAAGGCTTGGTTAGTTAATCTTCAAAGGTAAGTGTTTCTAGCTTTGTTTCTCCTTTATAATAGTAGATATATATATATATATATATATATATATATATATATATATATGCATTTGTACTTCTCTTCTATGCATTAGGATTTCATATAAATTTATGTGAGTATATGTCTTCTATGCATGTTTAATTTTATTGTTTCTCACTCCCACTTTGTGCCACAAGCTTTGGTGATCACTAGATTAGATTTACTTTACTTATTATTTTAGGTGAAATATCAAAAATTAAGAACCTCTTAGGGTTATTTCATGATTGTGTTAGATTGGAGGCTTTGAAACCCTCCTTATCATGGTGTATTATGGCAAGATATCCACTAATTGGGTCTAGAAGATCCCCATATTGGTCATGTTCCCACTTAACAAATGTGTCTCCAATCAGAAGTGTATGGTATGATCTATCTTCTCCAAATTAAAATTAATTTATAAACATGATGCATTATTGATTGCATATATTCTGGTGAACCCAATGTGAGCCTAACCCTTGTAGGTTTTCATTTCACTTATTTCATTATTTTATCATTTTTATTATCATATATTTATGATAATAGGTTGATTGTATTGACATAATGCTAACTTTTGTGCATAGTTTGAACACAAAGTCACATCAAAATTAATATGTTCTATCTTTTTAGGATTTTTACCAAGTTTAGGCTACTGGGTTGACCTAGTCGACACAATATAGATTTTCAAACTTGTAAACATCTAGTTCAACATACTAGGTCAACCTTATCAATGTAGTACATTTTTTAGGTTTTTAGTAATAGGTTTCTACAAAGCTTGATCAACCCAGTTGACATAGTAGAGTTTTCAAGTGTTAATCAAGGTTCTTCAATAAAAATATCACTTCTCTACATCCTCCAACACACCTAGGTTGATTTATATCTTTCTTTATCATTTATAACATTTTCTATAGTTTTATTTTTCATATTTTATAGTATTTTATGTATTCTATTTGGAAAGCTAGGTCAACCCTATCAATCTAATTAATTTTTAGATCTTTGATTTTGTATTATAGATGTGACACTATTAACCCTATTCTATATTCTCTACATACACTATCAATTGATTCAACACTGCACTATGTTTCAATGTTTGAATTAACCCTTATATGCTAGTAATTAGCTCACACTTTCATTTTTTATTTCTTGCATTCTTATAATAGATCACATATTCTAGTTAGGTGGTTTTTAATATACCATTTAATTTCATTATTTTCTCTTTTATACACACACTACCAAGTCACCAAATCTTAAAATGCATTTTAACAATTTTCTACTGAAGGCCAGCCTACTTAGATTATATCACCAAAGAGGAAGCCAACTTGGTTTTATGGCTAAGTATAAACATGTTGTTAATGGTATATTTTGGATAAGCACCCAACACCCTTGTCACTATGGTGTATGAAGTGAGTGGGTGGGCCCTAATACCAGGCTTATACCATTACCAATATATATCCCTTCCAACCCAAACATCTTGAAACCATCCTTAGATTGCTTTCTAGTTCCTTTCTTACAGCTACATTCTTATCACATCTAAAACTATATGCTAATAATATAACAACATTCAAGCTAACCACTTAGTTATATTTTACTTTCCAAGTTGATCACCTAATCTTTTCTCAATTATATGTTATGTTTCAAAAACTTGCATTAACTAGTGTTGGTGTAATGTTTTATGTTATGTGCCTCAATTGGATCAACCTCATCAATCCAATTGATTGTGTGTTTCATTTCATTTCTTTTTTTCATAAGTACTTGTAAAATTATTCTTGTTTCAGTACATAGTCAACTCTATCAACATAGTATTATTTTTTCCCCATAGATACAAAACTAGGTCAACCCAGTCATCCCTATATCTTTTCCTTCTTACGTCCTATCAAGGATATATAACTAGGTCGACCTAGTTTAATTTGTATTCCTATTTCCTCTATTTTCTAGACTCTCTTTTTGTATTGGGTCAACCCAATCAACTTTGTATAGTTTTTGTAGCTTCCTCTTCTCTTGATTTTTGCATCTCTTTTTCATTATTTAGTCATTCCCCTTCATCATGAACTTTCTATTTGAAGATAATACTAAGTTTAATTCAATAGACATGATGAGTTTTACCAACCCTCATAGGGTCTCCCATAAGCAAAGTAAGGCTCCTCTCTTGGATGAGAGGAATGTTCATATATCCACTTGCATAATAAACTATTCGACCCCTCCTCATTCCTCTTCACATCATAATCCTCTCTTCTCACTAAAACATCAACCCAAATTAAAATATACCCATAAAATTCTTTTCTTTATCTCTGAATTTCCTCAACATCGAGGAAAGGATCCTTCTGCCATTTACCATCTCATGATTAGTGGTCAAGTTGAAGAGCCTCATTCACCTTCTCCCATATTCTCAAAAGGATTTGCGGGTACTAATTTATTTGATTCGTATCCTCTTCCCTCGATTATGACCCCTTCTCATAACATGACCTCTTCTTCTTTAACTTCTTCTACCTCCATGCCTAGTATTTACACTAACATGGAAAGTTCTACATCTAGTAGGCCTCTTATAAGACCCACTCTCCTTACTAATTCTACTAGTTCATAATTTTCTACCCAAGGTATTCATGGTTCTATTAATTCCTATTCTCATCCCTTCACTAGTCCATCTTTTTCTACACAAGCAAATTTTACCACTAATACCTCACATTCTAATAGTTCCTCTCAAGTTCCTATCAACACTAATGTGGTACCCAAGCCATTCATTCCAATTATAATTCTTTAAATAATCTTAACAATGCTAATCAAACCCACCAACTCTTTTCATAAACACTTAATTAGATGAATACTTTTCAATCTCATAATACAAATCAAATGATGAGAATGCAAAATCACCTTCTCCATATTCAAACTCATCCTCAACCAATGTCTTGGGGAATGCATAATCAAAATGTTCCCCCACCTCCTCTTCAATATTCCCAAGGCAATCTCATCCCTCAACCTCCTTTGGTCAAAAAAACCAATAAGCATCTTCAAAATGAGTCTCTTACCACTCAAATTACTATTATTGATATAGGAGGTATCACCCCTACCATTTCTTACAATGGATCAATTGATCCTACTCTTCATCTTAAAACATTTGGAAATATTTATAAGGATTGAGTCAAATGGAATACCTTTGTTTCTATCAAGATATTAGCCAAAACCCTCATAGGTAATACATTATATTAGTACAACCAACTTAAAACTCATCCTCTTACTGGTTTGTAAGATTTAGTAAATGCTTTAGTTCAAGAATTCCAAACTAGTGATCTTCCCAAAAATACTTTATCCCACTTTATAAATTGTCAACAACTTGAAAATGAAACTACCCAAGTTTTTATTAAAAGATGGAGAACATTCTCCAATAAATGTGAGCATAATATGGTCAATGATACCTTTTCCATATATCTACCAATGCTCTTTTTCCCATGTTATAATATCAGGTCCATACTCTCTCTCCACATAATTTGCAGGAGGTTATTGACCAAGCTAAATGTTAAGATTTCCTTATGCATAAATTTGAGCCACAACAACCTTCTACAGGTCCTCACATTTTATGCAATAATAGAAATTGTAATGTTACCAATGGTGGTGTCATGGACTCCTATGACAACATTCACAGTATTTAAGTTGTTATTCCTAACTAATCCTCAAACCATTTCCCCCTTCTCAACAATACACCAATCCTAATTTATCTTCACCTAATACCATCAATTTTCATAAAACCTTATCCTCAGCTGAATTACTAAAATTTCTACCTAGGCCTCTACCATGAGAAATTAATCCCACTCTTCCTATGAAATCTTGGTATGATCCCAACAAGTTTTGTTGGTTTCAAACTAGTTGGGGTCATTCTCATGAGACCTATAGGTATATTCATAATTTATCTATGGATTTTATTCTTTTTCCTAATTTTTATCATGACTCTGTCATTATAAAATGTCAACAAGCCTATGAAATTGCTTTTAAGGCTCATGAAACACATACTAAAGTTCAATCCTTGAATCAAGCTAATGCGTATTTGGCTATCTACAAAGACCTTATAACTAATCATCAACCTAACCAAGATACCCAAGACAAGTGCACCCCTTCCATAAATAATGTCAAAAGTCTTATTGACCCCACTTATGAAAATAATGTGGTTAATATGACTAATATGCAAAATGTGGTTTCTTTTATTGATCCTCAACCTGTCTATACTCCTCCATTACATTGAACATTCCATGTTATCTATCATTATTATCCAGCTCATTTAAATGAGTTGGGGAAATATAACCTTATAACCTTTGATGAACCAATTCTAACTCCTTTGGATAACACTTCCCATTATATTTCTACTCTCCCTTCATCTTCTTTACCTAACCCTCACGATAATCAAGCTTCTATTAACACTTGTTCTATCGACTCTCAACACCAACCTGAAATAAATGATTCATCTTCATAACATGATTTAAAACTTTGTTCTAAACCTTCTCCTTCCTATCAACACAAATTCCAATTCACTTAAGCTCCTCCTTTAGAAAACCTTTATAATCACTATGCACCTGTTTCTAAAAGTATCCTCATAGGTTATGATGAGTGGGACCCCATCATGGAACTCACTAATCTCTAATCCAAAATTCCATTTATTGAGCTTATGAGGACCTCTCTACATCTTAGAAATTTTATTGTAAAAATCTTATTCAAAATGAACATTCCTCATCCTCCCTTAGTAGGATGTGAATTAACCTTACCTAGATTTGTAGATAGCATGTTACAACAATATGAAGAGATGTTTATCCATGTTGGCAAAATAATGGACACTTATCTTTCATTAAAATTTCTGATTGATTCTATGATTATTGATAATATTATGCTTTATGTATATTATCCTTCTCTATTCATTGGTGTCTAAATAGGCAATATCTAATTCAAGCAAGCATTGATTAATGAGGGTTTTATCACTTGTGTGGCCTATCTTTATTTTAAACCTAGGATATTCTAAATGCAATCTCAAATCCACACGCATCACTTTCCAAGGATATGATCAAAGGAAAATTCCTCCTTTAGGTTGTGTGTGGCTTCCCATTACTATCTCACATGTTAGCATTCATGTGAAGATGATGATATTTAACTTTCTTCTCTCTTATAACATCTTTTTTTGGTAGGCCACAGACTCATCATATGAGAATAGTTGCTTCTTCCACTTGGCAATGCATTAAAGTCCCTCACAATGGAGCCATATATAGGATTTAGTGTGAAACTAACCCTTAGAATTTAGAATAATTCCAAGACCATGGTGTCTTCAAGATTCCTATTCTTGAACCTTTGCCTAGTATTTCATTTTGTGAGTCTTAATGATTCTTCCCATCAATTCAACTCGAAATTACAAAAATCATCCTAAAATCATTGGTAATATTCCTCTTAAACTCTTAGATTCTAATGATGATGAGCTTAATTTGATTAACCTAAAGATTAAAACTTCCAATCTCTCACCTCATCTCATCTCTTAGCTTCTTGCTTATTTACAACCTCATTCTTACAAACCTCCTTGTGATGATACTCTCATTGTCTTGAATAAGACTCAAAATTATATTCATCACACATTATTGGATGAAAAATTCAACCCTACATACATCATTGATATTCACACACCTGACTATGATGATGGTTATTCTTTAGATGATCCATTCCTAGGTAGTCTCATTCACACCTATGATGTTGAGATTATCTATTATCATTATTCTTTACTTCAATGTTTTTGTGTATCTTCTCATACTCCATGATTTATAGTTCCTAATTTTAATATTTTTCCTCTTTATCATAGGGTAGATATGGTGCTTACACCTCTAGTTTTTTAGGAACCTCATAAGAGTATGCTCATGGATCATTTTATGACTAGGCCTTACCGCTTTACTAGGTACCTTGATCCCTATAGCTTGCTTATCTCTGTGATGTGTATGACCCTTATTTGACCTTTTATAGACTCCACCCCTCCATAAATATAGCCTACTATAGTTGAGACTATTTATACTCCTACTATAATTGAACCTATTTATGTTCCCATTATCATTGAGTTTATCCCTAATTTTGATCCCATTGATCCTTCCATTGAGCTTAATCTAGTTCCTTCCCCACCATCACCTTATTTTGGTGATGGTTTTCTTACTTTACCTCTCATGGCTTTGTTACCCATAAAATGGGTTGATTATCCTTTTCAAGCCTCTTCCATTCCTATTACACCTCCTCTTATGAGTTCTTATACTAATCCTACTCATAGGTGTATCTATTGCTTCCATGGCATAGATAACCATTCTTCCATGCATTGTCATATGCTTTGATAATATATTGATACTTTACATCCTTCCCCTTAGTCCTCAAATAAGGCCATACCTCCCCCAAAGGTTTTACCTGAGTATATTCCTAAGTATGGTGAGGTATCTTTGGCACCAATTTAACACCCATCACACTGATCATTATTGCATCCTTTAGTAACACCTTAAATATCATCTTATAGTTATTCCTAGACCTTTTATCATTCCTCCCATAGGTCATTCCCACAAGAAGTCTCCTCCTTCTTCTCCCATGATTCCACCTCATATGGTTTCAGCTCCTCTTGTGGTCCCTTAATCATTTCCTATCCATCTACCTATGAATCCTTCACTTGTGGACCTTCCCTCACCTATGGATCCTTTTTCACCTATCAATCCTTCACCCATAGACCTTCCCTCACCTATAGATCCTTCTCCACCATTGAGTCCCTCATTTATGGATTCTTCCCAATCGATGATTCTTATATTTCCTCTCGATTATAATCCTATGCATTTTCCTAAACAACCCTTATCTACTAGCCCTCCTTAGAATGATCCATCCAAC
The DNA here is from genome assembly GCA_037957365.1 of Torreya grandis. Classification (NCBI taxonomy): domain Eukaryota; kingdom Viridiplantae; phylum Streptophyta; class Pinopsida; order Cupressales; family Taxaceae; genus Torreya; species Torreya grandis. The sequence goes on from JARHVA010000829.1 coordinate 165,453, forward strand.
ATTCCTACCTTTTCTATTAATGAAATTAGATGAGAAATATTTTCCTAGTTTTCACTGAAGATAGATAAGACATTAGTAGTAGTTCACATCTAACTTCATAAATATCTATCAGATGTTCTAGATAATGTGTGTGGGTAAATCTATCAATATTTATGAACACATACATGGTGTTATTACATTTTCATTTTGGATTTGACATGTTCTCCAATTTTATCTTTATCTATTTGTTATATAATTTGACATTGTGTAAAAATTTTATTTATCTTACATGGTGACTTTTGATTTTGCATTTTATGTTGGTTATACTATCATTTATGTTTCTCTTATGAATGTCTTGTTTATCATTTCTTTCTTTTTCCTTATTGTATTTCTTTCTTACAAATTCCCTTATTTTCTCTTCATGATTGTTTTCTTTTTTATCTTTATTTTTCATTGCTAATTGTCATTGTGACTTGGTTATACAAACATGGTTCCTTTTAGTAATTTTCCTTATTACCATGTGATCAATTAACAAAGAGTTCATCTCATTATATTTTCCTTTTACCAATCCACTTTGGATCTCCTTTATTCCCTTTTCACAAAATAAGCATATACATGGTTGAGACTTGAGATAACATGTTGGTTCATTGTCAAGCCTACGTGTTCTTATCAGCCTTGTCTTTGGTCACTTAGCTTCCTTTAGCCTAAGCCTATAGCTCATTAATTTGTATCACTCTATCTCTCATGTTTGGTCATTCCAAGTCTGTATGGAAGAGAAATATTTAAATGTCTTAAAAATAATTAAAAACCAAAACATTTAATAAAAGTCAACGATATAAAAGGTAAAAACATTCAAACTTCTGAAAAGTCAAATCACACTAAAATACATGATTCAAAGCACACCTCTTTTTTATAGTCAAAGCTCAAAATCCATGGTTGGATTCATGATAGAGTCGAGGTCCATTTGGGTGTGGTAGGCCAGTAGATTAGAAAAAGAGAATAAAAAATCTTTTAGTGATACCTACTTTCTCATACAAGTACCCAATCTTCATAGGAGATCAATGGATCTATAAGGGGTCCTAAGGAATGGGGAACACATCATGGGAAGGTATGTCATTTTAATTTTCTTTTACCAATCTACCTTCATGAGCTTATCATAGTAGCATGATTATTTTTCCTATAAATATTTGTGTCTATAGTGAATAGGTTTAATTTATAAATTGATGGTCACTATTCACTTGGTGTCTTCTCATGTCCTTAGTATGCCTCATATCTCCTAAGGTATACTCATAAGATGCTTAAGTTATGGTATTTACATTCCCTACATTCCTCATATTTCCTCTTGAGAAATATTATTTTATTCATTAATCACTCCCCTAAGCATTTCATTTGTGAGTTGTATTGTAAGACCATGGGTAGGACCTAACATTCCTCACAAATTACCATAATTTCACATTCCTATTACCAACATATTTTATTTCTTGATTTTCACATTTATCCCACCTCATTGGTGTTCCTTTTGTGAGTTGCATTTTAAGACCATGGATAGGACCTAGCCTTCCTCACTAAATTTTCCAATAATCTAAGTCATAATTAAAATTACATCTGTCAAATATGGGATAAGATGTGATCAATTATGAATTTACACAACATTGGCATGATTTCTAGCTTTATTTAGTATGTTTTATACTTCATTTTTATTACACTTTTATCTTCTTATTTTTTGATTTTATATAAGAATCCAACCATTTATTGAATTTTTCACACTTCCTAGTTTGAATTAGTGTGATAAATTTAAGATCAATTTTTCTAATTTTTTTTATTTTATACTGTCCAATTTGATTTAGTATGATTGAATGAATTAATTGATTTATTTTTATAGCATTTGTTCTTTCACATGATTTCTACTTTATTACATTATTTTCATACTTCCCAAAGTAATTTAGTGTGATTTTACTTGTCTTAATTTTGTGTCAATCTTTCTCTTAGTTTTAAAAAAAATCCATCTCATTTACCACCCTTTTGGTTCTTTATACTAATTCATTTTCTTGTTATTACACATTTCCCAATGTGAAATAGTGTGTAGTACATTTTGTTCTTGATTGATTATATTTTCCAAGTCTTTTTCCCTATTTCTTTTTAACCATGCACGTGTTCTTTATAATGCTAGAAAAGAAACCAAAACTCATGTATTTCCCATATCATATACAAAATTTAGCTAAAAACATGTACTAAAAATAAATATATCCAAGCATCAACAACCAAAACCATAATGACAACATATACAATCAGTATCCAAATACCAAAATGAAACATATCTCTCTATATAATGAATTTTAAATAGAAAAATATAACCATATACAGAGCTCTATATCTATGGTTGGGCCCTATCATGCCCATCTTGTGGCCTAGTGACACTACCCATAGATTTCTCAGTCTGACTCCTCTAAATAAAAAACTATAAAGAGGTTATCTAAGTTCTTAGTCTTGATACCACTATCATCACAATTAGGTGAGACACCACTATCAGTGCCATTGGGTGAGGTAATCCCATCTACCCTAGTACTCATGCCACTAGATGTGGCTCTATCCACCAAGTATAGTGTCATGTCACCTCAATCTATACCAAAACTAGTGTTATTATCTCCTTGCTAGGCTATATTGTAGTGATGTGCCCATATAGTTACCATACAATATCTACTTGTCTCACTCTCCACAAAAATTGCACATGAGGAACAACCTATATTACCTGATATTATCTCCATCTCTGAACTTGAGGTAATCTATTATCAACCATATGGGCTAACCTAATCAATTGATACATGGGGAACCTCTCATATATCCATATTGTTAATAATATAATTAGCCCTACTAATTTTTGCCCTCTGGATAACACTTCATACATGTCATGCATGAGATATACCTAGATGATAGATCCCAAGTCATATAATACCCTCTACTCTAATATCATCTAGAATAAGTCTATCACAAATAGTGGTACCTTACCATCTAACTTGTGATACAACACCTGTGCTATCATAAAACCTATCATAGTCTTCAAAATATCTAGAATTTATGATATATATATATATATATATATCAAATATAATCACCCTCAATCCTAGGTATATCCTCTTTGACCCTATTTCCCATATGGCTTAGGATTTCCTCTCCTCGTCACTATCAGGTACTCTTGTGACTATGGGTGTCCCTACTATGGGTAGTCTTAGGATGGCATGCACATCCTCCAAGGTGATACCCACCTTTATGGTATCCCCCTCCACCGTTCACCTAAAGTGTTATTCAATCATTCCTAGCAACCTAAGAACATGACTAATAAATCATAAATTAGTGGTATCCTACACATATTTGTGATACCTCCTAAACCTACAACAATCAATATCACTCTATCTTATGTAGATAGCACTCCAATACATTTGGGAGCTATGATGCATCCACCAACCACCAAAATTTTGGATGCCCCTACAACCTTAAAACAAAAAAATATGTATTAGATCTTCCATGTCATTTATAATCAAAATATATTCTTTTCAAGTATAAAAGTAAGCCTATTTTGCTTTAAGTTATTCATTTTTTATTGATTTAACTTTTTTTTAACCTATTTATCCCTTTCAATCCTTAATCATTCATTATAGGCCCTTATATAAATATTTTGGCCTTTTGTATGCATTCTCATACTATTTTGGTTCCCTGGTCAAACACTAGCTTGACCAAAATTCCCCTATTTTGACCTAGTTGACTTAAAAATCTAAGTCAACCCTTTTATTTTTCCATGTTTAGTGTTGAGTTATCACAATGAATTTTTATACTAGGTTAATATTAATGTAATAAATTAGTAGTGTTTAAAACACACTAGGTCAACACATACCTAATAGGTTGATAGTGTGTATTTTGATAATTTTCAGCCTACCAGGTCAAATGGGTCAACCTAGTTGTTTTTCCCTACTGACTCCTTACATTTTACAAAATGAGTACCTTTTGGAAGTTATTTCCCTAAACCCTTCAAACTCATTTCCCTAAAAAAAATTTCCTACCCTTAGCATATAATTTGGGTTAATTTTGATGTCTATAAATGCATTAAATTAAAAAAAATACACTTAATTTCAATACAATATTAAAAAACTAGCTTGAGATTGTCAGTTGCCTACCTGTAGTGTACCTACTACCACCTTTGGAGGTCCCTCTTGTCTAGACTATCATCTCCTTTCCATCCTAGCTTGTTTGGTCTCTCAGAACTCTTTTTCTCTCCTTCACAAGTCCAAAATAACAAATAACTTCCCTTTGATCTTATTTAAACTTACTTTTCAAAACTCTAAACCTTTCAAATATTTTCTATTAGATTCCTTGTTTTGCCTATATATTTATTTCTACTAATCTATTTTTTGAACCATAAAATGTTCTATAATCATGATGATGTAGAGAATATTTTACACTACTATATGCCTATCTCCCAAAAAAATTGATTTTTGGATCTTTTTTACACTAACTTCTATAAGTTTGCCTAATGTTATTCACATTAGATGCCTTCACTTATCTTATAGTCTACTTTTTTTATCTACAACACTAAGGTAAGTAAATGTATTTGTTTTTCAATTCTATCCTTTCATTTATCTTATTTTCTACTTAATACATTTTACTTAGCATCAACATTATGTGTTATCATGTTCTATTCTTGAAGCACCATCCCATATTTCAATCATGTGACACATGATGAGCTTTGAGTGGGCATATGTATACATATAATAATTTCAAGTTTTATCGATTACTAACACTTTGTATCTTAAAAGAACCCATCAAGTCTCAATTTCTCTGAGTGAAAACCCTGAGGGGTGCACTAAGAAAGGGGTGGGAAGACCATTGGTACTTCACATTATTGTTATCCATTTTTTCACTTTTTATCTACACATTTGTCTCTTAAAACCATTATCCCTAAGCTTGTTATTCTCTATTATACCCTTTTTAGTTATTTTGTAAAATTTATCCTCCTATTATTCACCTTTAACACCTTTTGTTAGTTGATTATACTAGGTTGATTTGGTAGACCCTGTACAATTTCGAGTTATTTTCATTTAGGAATTAGTTTGGCCTTTGCCTAATCTAGTTCATGACCGAGTGAATTATTATCTAAAATTGTGCTAGGTCAACTGGGTCGATCCTATCGATCAGGAGTTTTAAAAGGGTTTAGGGTCAAATCTACCTATATATATAAGTTCATTTCCATCATTTATTATGAGAAGAATAAAAAGTAAGAGTGAATGAACATCTACTTATTAACCATTCTACTTGAGAAACAAAGCTTATGGTTCCATATTGTCTTTGGAGATATGGATCTTATCTTGTGTAGAAGTCTTTTGGATGCATTGATAGGCTTTGTATCCTAGAGATGATTTGTCTTTTTTATCCTTACATACCACAACAAACTCTTGCAAAGTACCTTGAGCAAGGAATAAATTGAGGCTAGGTGTGTTTATATTCAAAGGTAAGTATTCCTAACTTTGTTTCTTCTTTGTAAAATAATATATATATATGTATTTATACTTCTCTCTCATGCATTAGGATTTTATATACATTGACATGAGTATATGTCTTATATGCATGTTTAGTTTCATTATTTCTAACCCTCACTTTGTGCCACAAGCTTTGGTGAGAACTAGATTAGATTTACTTTACTTGTTATTAGTTTAGGTGAAATATAAAAACATAGGACCCCCTTAGGGTTATTACATGATTATGTTATTGTAGACACCTAAAAAGTGTCTAACCCTTTGTCTTCCTCTCTCCCCTTGGTCCCTTGCCACTTCGACTATCCCTAACCTACCTAGGTCTTATTAATTGAAAATAATCATCTATTTTTAATTAAATAAGTCCATTTTCCTTCTCCTTACCACCTCGCCATCCTAAGATACCTTCCTTGGATCCCTTTATTCCCCACATGGCCATTTAATGCCTAAGACTCCCATTCCAATCTCTTCACTCACCCATTTAACCCCCGTCGACCGTTTCATCCTCGCATTCATTTGACCCGATGGTTGGGAAACAGATGAAAGGCTATTTTTAGCCTTTCTCCGGCCTTTTAGCCACCGACGTCGGTCAACCGTCGACTGACGTCAGTGATATTACCAGTGTCGACACCCTTCATAACAGCTTCTTCACTGTTATCTCCTCCTCTTGGCTCTCTACATCTCTGTCTCTGGTATCCCGGCTCTTGAATCTTTGCATCAGACCCTTATATCCATCCTTTCACTTGACCTCTTGCCAATCAATCTGACTCTCTCCCTCAGGTACACAACAAGCTTCTGCAAGTGAACAACAGGGATTCTCCATCAGCAACAGGCTTCACATCCGGCATCATCAGCAACAAGATCACCACCTTCTTCAGCAGGGCATAGGTATGTTCTCTGTGTGTTTTCTTTATGCTTTCTAGTCATCTGCTTTTAAACTAGATTTAGCACACCCTCAGACCTGACTGTCACCCAGACCTAGATTCCTATCTCCCAGATTGGCTTCCTCTATCTCTCTGTCCCTCTCTGTCCTTTTGACCCCCTAACTAACTAAGACCATCCTCAAACCAGACCTAGAGCAGACTCAGACCTTTGTCCACAGAGCCCTCAAACAAAGACAGACTAAACTCTGTCCAGCCTTGACCAAGACCCTGACCAGACCCGTCTGGAGGCCATTGCCCCGACCGACGCCGGTCATTACCCCGACCGACGTCGGCCACATAACCGACATCGGCATATTTGACCACCGATGCCGGTAGGACCACCGACGCCGACGACTGTGACCAGTTTGACAGCTTCTTCCAGGTAAGCCTTTGCTTTCTTTTCTCTTTCAGTTTGCTATCATTTCAGTCTATTTTAGCATTCTGTCATTTATCAGTCATTTATCTTTTATCAAAATAGTGGGTTGACCTCCCTCAAGGAAGTTCTCATACTTCTGGGAACAAGCTTTTGCTTGGCAACCCACCGCCTATCCATCTAACGCCTTTTTGTCCAAGTTTTCTTCTTTGCAGGTGTCATTCCTCCACAGCCAAAGAGGGGTGCCCACAACGTCTGGATTACAGTGCACGATCTTCATCCAGGTACTTCACATGCCTTGTCCATTACCTCTTTAGTTTATTCTCTCTTGAATCTGAAAAAGCAAATTTGAATAGAAACATTCTGGCACGCCTGGTGGGACCCTAGGTTCCTCCTGGGTTCCTTTTCTTCTTCATTCTTTTAGGAGCATTAGGTTCTTACCTTTCCTCCTCTTTCTTTTCTTCTCAATGACACTATAAGCAGGAATTTAAAAAGAATCTTTCTTTTCTTTCTTGCACATTTTAGACTAGTCCAAACATCATACTCTCAACCCTTTCTCAAACTTGTCTTCATAACAAACGTCACATTTTGACTTGGGCATTAAAACACTTTGCATTCATTTCTGCTTGTGCTTGCATCTTCTTAGTCCACATCTAGTAACTTAGACACATATTGAATAAATCATAGACACTTGATGTTACACTACCAAACCACATGCACTAAAACGAACATAAAACTTACTTGAGACAAGGCCCGACTGGGATTTCATCCCCCAGCGGATACCTTACCCGTCCCGGTGACCCTACTTGGATTTCATCACCAAGGGGGAAGCCCACTCCATTCTCTGGCGGAGGATAAACTCTAGGCGAGGTATATCTTGGCTAAGCGAGACCAGCTAACCACTGGAATCGTGAAGTGAGGGGAGCTTGCTCCTTAGCACCAGGCCACGTACCAGACCCTAACACAGATTTTTGAGCACCTAAAACAAGACCCGAAACCAGCTCTAGACTGCTTCTTCTAGGACCTTCTTGATAGCCAATCTCCCCAAACATTCATCTAAGGCATAAGCCACAGCTTCTAAAGTTAATTCCTAGGATTTATCGCTTAGGCTTGTCTGTCTCTCTCTATTTTCCTCTTCTCATCTGTTTGTTTGAGTGAGTGAGGACGCTTTCTTTATTGTTTTTCCAAGAATCTTCAAATCTTTTGGTTCTCTAGAAAACACAATCACCGGCATCGGTTCTTCCACTGACATCGGCCTTCCCCAGTCACAGGCATCGGTCTTGTCACCGACATCGGCTTTCATCTCTTACCGGCATCGATTATCTGACCGACGTCGGCTATCTACATTACCGACATCAGTTTTTAAACCGACGTCGGTCTCTGTCACTGTCCTTTTTCTCAAAACCAGCAACCTAAAACCTGTCCCTTCTCTGTCAAAAACTCCATTCTAAGTTTCTGGAACTGCAAAAACATAGTTTCTGGAATCTGACCCTCCTTTTTGACCACGCTCCCTCGTCCCTAACCAATCCTATCATGGAGTTCCACTCAGAGACTGAAAGAACTCCTATAGGACTGATCCCGACCCCGACCTCGACTCAAATTCCCATCATCCCTGAAGGGGACCAAGATTTCGAGAGATTCTTGGACCTCAATACCGCGGCCCTCCAAAACTATCTCACGAGAAACCCAACGCAAGACCTTTCGGGTGACGTGGCGATGACATCCATACCATTCACCACCCAACCCTTTATGACTTAGCCTTTCACCTCAACTATTAACCCAATCATGGCCAATACACAAAGTTTGGCCTCCCCGTCTATTTTTAGACCAAACTCCATCGGGGTTCCATTACCCCCTCAACCACCTGCAATTCAACCAAGTTCTACATCATATCAGAACTTGATTGTCTCGACCTCTCATACTCTTGCACCCACAAATGTAGGAGTGCCAACCTATCTTTCTACCAGTGCTGCCATTCAACCACCTTTGGTGGTGCCCAGTCAACTTATACCTTTGACCTTCATAACGCAACTACCTTTAGCCTCCACTTCTGCCCCTACGACTAGTCATCCGTACATTGTACAACTGACTATGTCGCACGCCTCCTCTAGCCTCTTACAAGCACCTTACAACCTAGGGGGCGCTTAACCCACCAATCCATCAACAGACATCATTAAGATGCTGATGGATAAAATGTCCAGTCTCGAAGCCTCCATTTTTGGCTCAAGCAATGTCCTGTCTTATGACCAGATTTACAACGAACCCATCCATCCGTCCGTCCCTATTCGACCATATCCTAACCATTGGGAGCTTCCTAAATTCACTCGCTTTCAGAGTAAGGAAGACCCACAACAACATCTACGGGCATTCAGACATGCCTGTTATCTTATTGCCCATGATGATGCATTACTTTTACACACGTTCCCTATGTCACTTTCTGGCCCAGCCCTTGACTAGTATAGTTCTCTTGCCAGACACTCTATCTTTTCATTCATCCAACTCACCCAACTATTTCTTGACCATTTCTCTATCAACATCACCAAACAAGTCTCAATCACAGACCTTTACTCCATCAGGCAATTTGATGATGAATCTGTAGTCAATTTTGTCGCTCATTGGAGGGGCCTGATTAACCAGCTCTCCTTCTCCTTGCCTCAACCTGAGCTCATCGAGCTCTTTTCTCGAGCATGTGCCAACCACATCTCTTCTACCTTGCAGATTCAGACATTCCACACTTTTGACGAAGCTTTCATCATGGCTCAAAAGCTTGAACTCTGTGCCCTTGAAGAAGATAAGGTCAAATTGCGTAATACCAATGCAAAATCTACTGACCATTCTTCTTCCAGACCTTCTTCTTCTACCAACTCCAAGTCTAAAGGAGTGGCCAACACTGTGGTCATTAGATCACCATCCTCAACAACAATGAATTATTCCCAACCTTCGACATCTTCTAACATTACTAAACAATTCCAACAACGGTATATCCAGCATTCTTACACTCCACTTGGAGAACCATACGCTTCCGTTTTGGAAAAACTACTCAAGCAGGGGGTCCTCAATCTCCCTCCAATCTGACCACCTCAATTTGACCCTTCAAAAGCCCTCCCTATATGGTATAGAGAGGCTGACTTCTGCCACTTTCACCGCGTCCAAGGCCATGACATTGACAACTGCCAAACTTTCAAAAATATCGCCCAAGACATGATCGACAAGGGGGATCTTATTTTAGATAACCCGAACGCCCCACCCAATCAACATATCAACATCTTCAAACACCCTTTTCCAAATCATCCACCTACTCAGAACAACATCCAAACCATAACCAAAGATTCTCATGACCATGACATTCACACGATTAACACTATCTTACCTCTTGTCTCTGACCAATCTCTTTCACAGGAAGAAGAGTCTTCTTCTCCTATTCATCTATCACAGGATGAAGAACCCTCTTCTCCTATTAGTCCTCCATCTATTTCTCCTATATTGGAGGACGCCTTGACCACACCTACACCATTAGCCCCACCTTCATCCAATGACCATACCTTGCTTACTCCTCAAGCACAAGCAGAAGGCACAATCATTTCTGCCTCCTGCCATCTGGAGGAGCCACACTCTCTTATTTCTTCTCCACCAAGAGAAGAACCAGTCTCTTTACCCATTTCAATCGAGGAAGACCCAGTCACGGTTTCCTCTTGCCCTTTGCCTGAGATTGTTACATCTCACTCACCTTCATCCACATCCAAACCCAAACCTACATCTAACCTCGCCTCACACAATAGTGGCCCTCGACTCAAACACACAAAAGCTACTAGACCACATCGGAGAACTCCTCCTCCACCTTCGTCATTGCCTTCAATCTTGGGCTCGCATCCATCCACTTTAATAGGAGTACTGCCTACTCCCATACTTCACAGAGGCACGTCGCCTCCATTACTCCCTCAACCCATCAAACATATATCTCCCTCAAACCATCGACCAATGCCTCTTATGCCTCTTAAACCAAAGTCATCAATCCCTACTGCAATAAGACATCTAGGCCCATTAGCAGGTTCTTATACCTTGCTTTTTCGGCAACTATTGCAGTCATCTCGTATCGACCTCCCGCCTCTCAGACCATATCAATCTCTCAGACCAAAACCACCCTGGTTCAACGACACTTGCATTTGCGCATATCATCGCACACTTGGACACGACACAGAGCATTTTTGTGCTCTCAAGGTTGCCATTTGCCAATGTCTAGTGAATGACACCTCTCTTCTCGACCACGTTATCAATAAACCCTCAACACCGCCTCTCTCATCGACTCTCGGATCAAGACCCTCTTGGTTTGACAAATCTAAATTTTGCAACTATCCTCACACTCTGGGACATGACACTGAGCATTGTTGTGCTCTCAAAGCTGTCATTCATCAACAACGGAGAAAGGATTCCCTTCTCATCAAGGATCCTCTTGACCACCTCTTCGACAAATCATCAATCCTGACTCATGCCTCTCCAACCTCATCACCTAAATCAAGATCCCCACGCCAGACTGTGGTCCCTTTGCCGCCTTTGACCCCCTTATTTGACATTAATACCATCCATCTGACCACTAAACCTCAACCGACCTTAACCAATCTTTCAAACATTCTCCCTACCCGCTGGGGGAATTCATCCTTCATCCAAACCTTAACCAACTTTTCAACCCAGTCTCTATCACATATCAATCACTCATTTAATCTTAAATCTCGACCAAGTATCCATCGACCCAACCCCTGACCAATTATTCGACCAGTCTCAACCAAACTTCAACCAAATATCAATCAACCAGACCTCTCGACCAAACATTCAACCTTTTTCAACCAACCAACCACAATGTCAACCAACTTCACATCCATTAATCAACACCTGACCAATCTCGAAAGAGGCAAATTGGGGCAAGTTTGCTTCTAATTGACTCAGACCTTAATGCACTAGCATGGCCCAGGGACTTATCAGACCTTGAGCCCCCCTTTTTGTCTTGCATCTTCGACCATTTCCACTGTTAGTCGAGTGTTCGATCACTTGACATTTTACTTGAGCTCGTCCCTTGAGCAACCCCTTGTCATTGTCATTCCTTTTCCTATCAACCCTGCTTCTTGACACTTGTCAACCCTTTTTTGTCAAGCAGTAATGCTTTGTCCTAATAAAAGGGAGCCCTTAAACCTCTACAGGCTCGTCCATGGCCAAACTTCAGTCAACAATCATATCAAAATATTATATCATACCAGGTCATAAAACACTCTAAATGTAGACTGCTCCCTCAAAGGACAGCTACATAATTACTGTATTACTAGACTGATCCCTTGAAGGACAGCTAGGCCAACTTATCAAACATTTAAAGAAAAGTATAGACCACTCCCTCGAAGGATGGCTATGACTAATTCTTGCTACAAACAGCAACCTTTCTTAGAAGCTTCCCGCATTGATTAGCTTTGCAACATGACCACTACATTAAAAGACATCTCTATGTAGGCTTCCCGCATTGATCAGCTTGCACCAAAAAAAAAAGAGTCATGGACTTGGCTTGTAGTTGTCTCAGGGTCTCCTATAAAAAGGGGCAAGGTTATTCCTGCTCTTAAACTGGGTTACCTTATCCTCCTCCTATCACCTGCTCAGGGGACTTTGAGCTCACTTTAATGTCAAAGTGATTCGATTACCATTCTAACACCACACTGGTCAATGACATAATGCATGAACGGGGCTTTGGTTCTAATAAACCCTATCTATGCTTCCTTTCTGGTCCTTGTCAATGAAAGAGCAATTTGCCTTTCATCTTTTCTCTACAATTTGGTCACATTTAACCACATCAATTGTCGACTCATCCTTAACCAAGCCATTTTCATCATTTTTAGCTGACATCATCCTAGTCCATTTCACATAGTTTCTATGGACACCAATACACATGGAAACTACCAACCAGACCCAATTTATGTTAGGCATAAACCAATACTTGCTGAAGCATAAATCGACTTCCATTCATTTTTAGCATGCATCCATCACGACTATGGAAACTTGCTAGGGATGAAAGCCCCTTGGCCCATGTGACATCTATAGCATTATCTTACCCTCATCATTTTGACACTTGACCACATCCAATCATTGATCAATCAGACCTTTAGTCTAAACTACATTGGTCTGAGGCCCTATAACCAGGGCTATGTAGGCAGCACTCAGATACCACGTCCTCTGAGGTTAGCTCGACCACCCCCGTTTGTTCATCTCCCTGATGGAAAAACCTTCTTGCCTCTTTTTAACCATGACCTTGACCTTGACCAAGACCAATTCATCGATCCCTTTGACCATTCCTCCCTTTTAGGGAGAACTACATTGGCCTGAGGCCCTTCACACAAGGGCTATGTAGGTAGCACTCAGATCACATGACATTTTCTGAGGTTAGCTCAGCCACATCTTTTCGTCCATCCATCCCCTTGACCAATGACCATCCTTCGACCTTCGACCACTTCCAAGACAATGTTGCCTTGGTTATTTTTGCGTGTATGCTACCTCATGGCTGGTTAGCAAAATTGTTCGCAGACTATTTTTGACCCTTCGCAAGTATAGGATCATGAGCCAGTTGATCCCTACTACTTGTGGCTTTTTCATGTCTCTGGGAGCACTTCCTGAGCCTGGGATACCTAGAACACGACGACCATTTGGAGCTTCAGCTTAGATTTAGTGACCCGATCAGTAGACGACTAAATGCTGGGGCTCGGTTACTTCAATTTTGGCACTCCTTGACCCTTGACATGCGACAATTTAACCCAACCCTCCCGTGAAGTGGACTACGCGCAATCACAACTATTGCAGCGTTTTCACTCATCCTCTCTCTATCCATCTCTCTATCAAATCGACACTCGATCTCCGATTCCCTTCTCTCGACTATCGCTTTGAGGGGGGAACACATAATCCTTTTCATAGGGCAACCACCTCCTATTTTTGTCTTGCAGTTCATCTAGAACAACCAACAAGACAAAAAGGGGCAAATGTAGACACCTAAAAAGTGTCTAACCCTTTGTCTTCCTCTCTCCCCTTGGTCCCTTGCCACTTCGACTATCCCTAACCTACCTACGTCTTATTAATTGAAAATAATCATCTATTTTTAATTAAATAAGTCCATTTTCCTTCTCCTTGCCACCTCGCCATCCTAGGATACCTTCCTTGGATCCCTTTATTCCCCACATGGCCATTTAATGCCTAAGACTCCCATTCCAATCTCTTCACTTGCCCATTTAACCCCCGTCGACCGTTTCATCCTCGTATTCATTTGACCCAGCGGTTGGGAAATGGATGAAAGGCTATTTTTAGCCTTTCTCCAGCCTTTTAGCCACTGACGTCGGTCAACCGTCGACCGACATCGGCGATATTGCCAGCATCGGCACCCTTCATAACGGCTTCTTCACTGTTATCTCCTCCTCTTGGCTCTCTGCGTCTCTCTCTCTGGTATCCCGGCTCTTGAATCTTTGCATCAGACCCTTGTATCCATCCTTTCACTTGACCTCTCTGCCAATCAATCTGACTCTCTCCCTCAAGTACACAGCAAGCTTCTGCAAGTGAACAACAGGGATTCTCCATCAGTAACAGGCTTCACATCTGGCATCATCAGCAACAAGATCACCACCTTCTTTAGCAGGGCACAGGTATGTTCTCTGTGTGTTTTCTTTATGCTTTCTAGTCATCTGCTTTTAAACTAGATTTAGCACACCCTCAGACCTGACTGTCACCCAGACCTAGATTCCTATCTCCCAGATTGGCTTCCTCTATCTCTCTGTCCCTCTCTATCCTTTTGATCCCCTAACTGACTAAGACCATCCTCAAACTAGACCCAGAGCAGACTCAGACCTTCGTCCACAAAGCCCTCAAACAGAGACAGACTAAACTCTGTCCAGCCTTGACCAAGACCCTGACCAGACCCGTCTGGGGGCCATTGCCCCGACCGACGCCGGTCATTACCCCGACCGACGTCGGCCACATAACTAACATCGGCATCTTTGACCACCGACGCTAGTAGGACCACCGACGCCGGTGACTGTGACCAGTTTGACAGCTTCTTCCAGGTAAGCCTTTACTTTCTTTTCTCTTTCAGTTTGCTATCATTTCAGTCTATTTTAGCATTTTGTCATTTATCAGTCATTTATCTTTTATCAAAATAGTGGGTTGACCTCCCTCAAGGAAGTTCTCATACTTCTGGGAACAAGCTTTCGCTTGGTAACCCACCGCCTATCCATCTAACACCTTTTTGTCCAAGTTTTCTTCTTTGCAGGTGTCATTCCTCCACAGCCAAAGAGGGGTGCCCACAACGTCTAGATTACGGTGTGCGATCTTCATCCAGGTACTTCACATGCCTTGTCCATTACCTCTTTAGTTTCTTCTCTCTCTTGAATCTGAAAAAGCAAATTTGAATAAAAACAGTTATATTAGAAGCTTTGGAACCCTCCTTATCATGGTGTATTTTAGTAAGAGATCCCCTAATTGGGTTTAGTAGATCCCCATATTGGGCATGTTACCAATTAACAAATGTGTCCCCAATTAGAAGTGTATGGTATGATATATCTTCTATAAGTTAGGAAAAATTTGTAAACATGATGCATTTCTAATTACATATTATATCTTTTGGTTGTAGCAACACCTAGTTATAACCTAAAAATATATCCAAGAAGGACATAATTTCAAATATATTGACTATATAAATAACCTCATCTAGGGAGGGTAGTGGATAGTTGTCCTCAAAAACTTTTTTCAAGTTTCTAAAATCAACACATAATCTAATTTCTCCATTCTTCTTTCTGAATGGGACTAAATTGGCCACCTAGGTAGAATGCCTAATTGAGAAGACTATACTTGCACTCAACATATTTTCTACTTATATTTGAATGAGAGGTTCCAAGATAGGTTTCAACGGTATTTATCTTTGTCTAAACATCTTATGGTCTAGCTTTAGTGGAATTGTATGGGTGATGACCTTTGGCTCATAAACCGTCAAACCCTCATATGTCCATGAAATCATGTCTTTATATTTGGTGAGTAAATATTTCACCCATTTCCTTTATTTTAGAGTGTAATTAAATCCAATTTTGACATATCATGGGATACTCTCTAATCTAGGCAATAATTCAGGCAATAATTTGGGTGACGGTGCTACCCCAATTGATGACAGAACTTCTGGGAGACATAACTTTTGCACCATAGCTCCAATTGACTCCCCATTTGAATCATTGGAAAGATAAGAATGAGGAGAATGAAATGATATGGTAGGATCTCCACTCAATGGTTTTTTATTGTCAAAAACCCAATAGAAGTGCCCCAAATTTCAATTTTAGTAGTACAGTTTAAAAACAGTAAGTTTCTACAAATATTAATTCCTCAAATTTTATCATGGAAGTCAAACCACTTAATCTCCCTCGAGATTGGTAACCTTACACATCCTCCTCTTTATTTAAAAATGTGTATAAATTAATATGTAACCTAAAATGTAAATTGAACATCTCTTCCTAGAGATAAGCATATAGTTGTATTGTGATCTTGAGTAATAAAATATCTCTTCTTAGAGAATTCATTATTACTGTGTTATTTTTGTGTTCTTGAAATATCTATCAATCAAAACTTCTAAGTTTTGGATCACTCTCATCCCCCAAAATCACCCTTTTGAAGTCAGACTCACTAACCTTGGGTTTCCTTTACTACTAAGCTTGAGGATCTATATTAAATACCCTTTCTAAGAAAACCATTCTAAGTGGGAGATGATTTTATTTGAGCTATACAACACCTTCCTCATCTGACTCATCTTAGTAGAGATAACTAACTTCTTTGTTATTAATGATTTGGGAATCAAATTGTCTTGAGTTGGTTAAAAATTGAATGATTTGTTGGTCATCATCAAAGACTTGGAAATTCTCTACATTGTCAAGAATAGAAGGACACATTACTAGCTCAATGAAAAATCTCTTTACCTAGGATTCTTGGAGAGTCTCCAAATTGGTATCCAAAGTAACTAATGAATCCATAGCTTGGTTTTATTCTTTAGGAATAACCACTATAATCAAATCCTTAAAGGATTGAATCAAATCCCATGCTCTGTGTTCATATATTTTTAGATATGATAGGTTAAATTGGTATTTATTTTTAAGCTAATTAACTACTAGCTTTGAATCCCTATATAGCAATAACTACTTGACATTATTTTTTAGGGTAAAGTGCAACACCA
Organism: Torreya grandis; assembly: GCA_037957365.1. Classification (NCBI taxonomy): domain Eukaryota; kingdom Viridiplantae; phylum Streptophyta; class Pinopsida; order Cupressales; family Taxaceae; genus Torreya; species Torreya grandis. The sequence continues at coordinate 182,472 of JARHVA010000829.1, forward strand.
AAATCAATGCTTCATATTTGGCTCTATTTCTAGTGTAAGGGAAAAATAATCTATATGTTTTTAAGAACTTATTTCTTTTTAGATTAATTAATTCAATTCCTATGCTTGATCTCTATTTGGATTTGGCACCATCAAAGTGGAGAGTCCATAGATGGGCAAGGCCATAGGATTTGGGTTCTTATATTTCATTTCATGTGGTGAAAGTATAAATACCAAGGATATGGGATTCATAACTTACCTATTTATTCTTGAAATTGTACTGTGTGATAGGATACTTCATCCTTGGTTCCTAATCAATCTATATTTGGTTTGGAAGGACACTTTATGGTAGCTAAATGTGAGATAAATCTATTAAGATATATATATATTTAGTGTCTTAAACTAGTCCCTACTCAATAATAGTCCATACCCTTTAGGTATGTATACTAAAAGGATATTGATAGTCATCTATACTCAAGGATCAAATGTTATTTGAATATACACATTAGTCATATCTCAATCATTAGTACCACTATTTTACTTAACTATGAGACTATTCTCTTTGATAGGCTTAGAGTTAGGCCAAGATTTTGACAAATATAAGTAGGCATAATAGTTGTTGAATCTCTATAATCAACCAAGAAATTGTGAATATTTTTACTGAATGCTCTAATGATCAGTAAAATGGGTGGTATCTCCAACTTGATTTTGTATATGACATTGGTGTTAGAGGAATTTTTTTCTCTATAGGAACTTTTGTCTTTCCTACAGGGGCATTCCCTATGATATACTTCCATAGGAGTTATTTTTGTTCAATAATCTAGGCCAATTCATGAAGGGTGATGTTTGCTTTGACTTTATTCATGTCATAAATAATGTTATACTCCCCTATACTTTATTCTTCCTTATTTTGAGGTTGACCATTCCATTTTGGGGGAGGTAGATTTTTATTAGCTTTCAAATTTGATGGAATAGCTATAATATTTGTATGATTAGACATTATTAAAGGTTGCATATTCCTCATGTTGTAACCACCTTTTTGATATTGTTGGAAGGCATGGATTCATCAATGTTGTCCTCTGGTATGTTGTCATCTCTACTTAGGAAAGGAAACTCATGAGTTTTAAAGAACATGGTAGTAATTGAAGATCTAGAGGCATGATGGAATTTTAATGGGTTATGCATCAAATATTGTCTTACCACCTCTCTTTGAAATATCTCAAAAGCTACACAAAATTCAACACATTCAAGTTCACCATGTTGGGATGTGTTATGAATTATGCACTAGTTGGGCAAGGTTGTCTCTACTATATTAATTTTTGGAGGTTTTTTAGACTACTTTGTATAATGTGTAGGCATATTTAAGGGTATATTATACCTTTAGAACCCATAATTTTGATTGTTATTTTGTCTACTAGCATTGCCTATCTTTTTTTGGATGCCAAGAAATTCATTACTTAATTCATGGACCATTTGTATGGCATCTAAATTTACTTTTAAAGAATATTTTCCTTAGAAAATTGTAGTAGGGGATGTATCTATATGTTGGTTCTACTAGTACCTATTCCTGGGTGTATGGTTGTTTAAGAGACCATAATTTGGATGTGACCTTTGTATTAGAGGGAATGTGTATAGTTGATTTTAATTAAATATGGGGGTGTTCTGCATCACATGTGGAACTAGATTCAAATCTAGGAGACCATTGTTGATACTAGGTTTTACAAGCACTAAAGGATTAAGTTTTCTATTAATGTTGATGGCCTTTTCATATTCCAATGCCAAATTATTGACTATAATATCCCTTTTTATCAAAACTACAGTAATTGGATCCATAATATTCATATACATTTCTAACACCAATAATTCTACTAGTTTATAGGCTAAGATTAATCACATATACACATTTTAAAATCTTGTATTGAAGGCCCATCTTGGTTTTTTGGTCTCCCTTTTCATTCTAGTAAAGTGTTGGTATATCAAATTGGGGCTGGTGACCTACCCAAACTATTCAAGAAAAGTAGTTATATTGATCCCAAGAATTAATGGAATTATCTTGTAGATTAAGGTACCAATCATAAGCATCATCCATTAGTGCTAAATTAAAAATTCTATATGTAATATCTTCATTAATAACATTCATCAATCTCAATGTAGCTTTGAAAGACTTGATGTGTTATTTTATCATTCTTTCACCTAAAGGAGAGAAGGATGGTAGATATTTTTTAGGATTCCTCAGTAGGTTATACACATCCCCTAAGATGGCAATAAAATATTTGACCAACCAAGGTGGTTGATATATAGGATGATTAATAGTGGGAGTGTTCCTTACTAGGCAAGGTGTTTTGGCTCTATTATTGATAGGGGTAGTAGGTACAAATCTAGGCCTTATATGATTTGACAAAGGTGAGACTAGAAGACTAACATAAACTCTAGATCTAGTCACTCTCCTAGGTGACTCCAATGCAATTCAACATATAAATTAACCTCTTTATTAAAAGGCTTAGGCCCTCCTTTTAATGTTATAAATAATGTTGATGTGGTTGTTATGCACACCAATTTGTAATGAGATATCCTGTAATGTTATAAGATCACAATGGAGGTAAACTCCACTCTAGGGCATGAGTTATAGGTATGTGATTAAACAACCAGGTGATGGAATAGTAGGTAGAGTATGTAGGATGTTAACTAGGACTATGTATGAATGGATGATATCAAAAATAAAGTTAAAACTAGGTGAGTTGGTGGATGGGTGGATATTAATCTAAAGTGGGTAGATCTTTGAAAATAAACTTCAAAATGAAGGGTAAATCAAAAAAGAGGGCTCTATAGCTTCAAGAAATATGTTTTAAGGCTAGATTCTTTGTGGATAAGTGTTTTTAGAACTAATGTGTATTATTAAAATCTACTAAAAACACACATAGAAACATAGTTAAGCAGTCTAGGAAAAGTTAATATAGGAAACTCAAATATCTATCCCAAAGCTTATTCCTTTTGGATTAATTGTTGCATACCCATACTTAGGAGATTATGGCTTAGATTAAGGAGACATCTAAGGTAGTTATGACACACATATAGAATACTATATCATATAAAATACCTCTAAACATTGTTTTGGTCTTAATTTTCACCCATGGGGGGAGTTATTCAGGTCCCTCTAACTAAGCCACAAAATAGAAAAAACCTCAAGATGTGGGTGTCATATGGTGAGGTTGAGCCCCTAGAGAAGGCTAACTTCCTATTGGATCTATCACCTACACTAACCTTTGACTTGGAAAAGGGAGAGATAAGACACTAATTACATGGAAACATGTAAAAAGGAGGTGATTCACTAATGTTTTGAACACTTATGATTGTACAAGACACACTATAAGACACTTTTGAGATTGCTAAACATCACTTCATTCACTCTTTGAAAAGTTTCCACATAAGTGTTTCACTAAAAGGTAATAATTATCTATTAATCTAGCATGGGAGGGTAGTTTTCCACTTTAAAACTAATAAAAAAACTATATATTTCACTTATAATAACCTATGAGAACTACCAAAACACTTCAAGAAGGTGAGGGAATTTAGAAAGGGGCAAAGGAAAGCATGGATTCACTTAACCACATCAATTAAATCATAAGACACACTTTGATTTAGCTTGAAAATAGAGGAATTCAATATCTATTATATCAAATAGGTGTTACATTAAAAAAATTTAGAGAAAAAGCATGAGAGTCTCTACCTCTAAGAAAAATATCTGAGAGTCAGCTCTTTTCAATGGGAAAGAAAATGGAAAATATAGAAGAAAGGGGAGAGGGAATTTAATAGATAGCCCTTAATAAGTGTGACCAACCACCTTTAATCAATTATAATTGATCTAAGGATGTTTATTCATAATCCATCAAACAAGATCAAGTCCTTAAGGACCTTTAAACATGAAATGCCCCATTATCTTCCTCAATCATGCTTGATGTTATTCATGTTATCAGGTAGTTACTTGAGTTTGCTCATTGATTTTATTTCTAACATATCTTTCATAGTCACCATTCTACCATTGCTTCTAAATATTGAATATATATATATATATATATATATATATATATATATATATATATATATATATATTATGGATGAAAACCAATCACCCTATTGGTTTTCATATAGTCACGATTACAAATGAAGATCCATAAGCTAGGGTTTCTTTAATCTAAATGATATATAAAACATACGTCTAAAATCTCTTAAAAAGTTTTACAAAGATTTAATGGTGTTAGATGGCTTTGTAGGGTCTACTATTGGTAACTTAGATCTTGTTTGATCTTGAATTTATGTATTATACTTTCTCTAGATGGAAAAATCCTTCATCCAACATGTCTACCTTTGTAGCATCAACATGTCTACATAGGTTGTATTTGTTTTCTATTAAAGTCCCTTATATTTTAAATTTTAATTTTAACCACTAATATCAATATGGGCTCTATGATCATGAAATTTGTCAACTAATATTTCATTTTATGGGTCCTGTAGTCAGTTTAAAACTATTACTATACTTGTGCCATGTGGTAGCCTTGCATTTATCTTGAGCTCATTTACTTCTTGATATTTTTTCACTATCGATCTCCCTTTATGTGGCTTGTACATGAACTATTTATTTACTTAGTAGTTACTATGGTCATGACACTTGTAAAATGCACATTTATTCCTAGTATCTACTAATTTTTTTACTACAATCTCATTTTTTATCTTTGATGCATAATTTAATGCACTCTACTAGATCTTCTAGGCCCATTGACATTATTGATTACACTCACACCACTAGATATCAATTTAATATCACATGATATTAACACTTTTCAACCATGTGTTCATCCTTGGAACATTTAAATTTAAATATCTCTTTCATGAGCCTAAATTTGATGTTTGCACAAACATCCCACTCTATAATTTTAACTTTAGATCTTATATCTTGAGATAGATAACTCATCAAGATAAGAAATTTATAGAGGATGTTTATGGAATAAAAATCATCATTTCATTCAATTCCTTGACTCTAGTAGACCCCTCAAGTGTAATTATTAAATGCATGACCAACTTTTTTTGCTCATTCATGCATGACATGCAATGATGGTCTATTCCCTTGAGATTGCCAAATTTACAATTCAAGATCGCTTAAATTGTTTCAAAAGCTTTGAAAGTGATTTTATCTTCTCCTGTATCTTATTTTATCCTTATGACATTGTATCACTCTTCAATTAAGACCCTGCTTAGCTTCTTATTTTAGATTAGGAAAATGTTTATATTTAAACCAAATTTGGGTAACATCTTTGGTGGCTCAGTTGGGTAGCATCCCTGCTATACTTGAGAACATAGATTATTCATAGACTCTTAATCTCATGAAGAAACTTATTTGACTTAAAGAAGATAGCAATCCCACCAAGGTAAGGAAGGAAACATAGAAAATAGGGAAACTAACCTTACAAAAAAAATGAAAACAAAGCACTTATTTGAGACAAAACATAACAAAATAATCTAACTAATCATGATAAAACATGATCCACCTAGATCAAAAGGGAAATTCATGAACTCACTCTTTCTAAGAGATGGTACAAGTTGCAAAGTAGTATGTTTGTTAAACATAACCTTTGATGAGGCACTCTTCTTTCCTACCAACTCTTTTAGCATATCCTCAAATGAGTCATCAACATCAAACTAATTACTAATAAAAATGAACTCATATTGAACTTTAGGATCCTTTTCATACTGCTTGTCAAATACAACCTTGTCAAGTGATATCTCATTTATGCATTGTCCTTGAGTGACCTCATCCTTCTTACCATATTCTATAAGTTCATTCATATCTTCAAGTATCTTTTATTAGTAAACCCAAGATTCATCATGATCTTTAATAGGTGTTTCTTGATCAAAATTCTCATAAAAATACTCTTCAATGGGAAAGATATCTCTACAAAGCTCTTTAATCACTTTTAGAGATTTAAGGTATAACTACCAATCATCTTTTTATTCTTCATTTTGATTAATTTGAATATCACATTTATCTTTCTCAATAGGATATATCTCAAAATCATTTATGACTTCAAGTTGTATTATCTCATGAAGTTATTCCACATCAAGACTAGCCTTCTCATTCTCAACTACAAACTCATGTGAAGTATCAATCAAGAAATCTTCCTCATACACATTTGAAGTATCTTCTTCACACTTTCTAAAAACTTTGCTTGTAGATGCAACCTTTTTCTCTATCCTCCATAGAACAAGCTCCTCCTAAAGAAGGGATATGTTAGGAGGTGATGAAATTAATTTATTTGAGAGGAAATATATAACATGGGAGGTTGATCATGATCAAATTTTAGGATCTTGATCGAAATGGAATCATCTAGGGAGTCTTGAAGAGGAGGGAAAGAGAAATTCTTAAATACCTCTATATTCTTCTCTTTCCACTTGGCCATCACCTCATCAAAGATTGAAACCTCTTTATCATCATGGATAATTTGAACTTGAGGGATGAATGGTGATGAAAGGGGACTATAATAAGGTTTAGTCTCATGAATAGGCTCTTTAATATGATCCTAACTCCAAATAGGAGGCTCCCTTGGCACACACTAAGCATGGTTAATAACTTCATGAGAATAAGGAACATAAGAAGATTCATAAGGAATACAAGAGGGTTCTTAAGATAACTGGTTCAACTCAATTTTCTACCTCTCCAGACCTCCATATTCTCCAATAAAAAATTACACAACTCATTCCTCTTCTCTAGATCATTGGACACATTTTTAAAAATACCATTCACTTTCTCATACTAATATTTTAAACAAAATTTTCTTGCATATGCTAAAAGTTTGATCTCTATCTCATCCATTCTTTCTTAGAAATAAGGATGCTCACATGTAACATAATATCCATATGGGAAGGGTAAAATTTGTTCATGAGACTGATATGATTCATAAATAAGGTAAGAGTCTTGATATTGATAATAAGGATCATGAAAAACTTGGCAAGGCTCATTATAGCTTTGATAAAAACTCTTGATTAGGTTGATTAGGCTCATAAAAAGGCTCATATAGATCATGAAAAGGCTGGTATGATCCATCATATGGTTGATAATAAAGTATAGAATAGTTTTCCTCATATATAACCATAAAAACAACATCAAGATATTGCAATTAAAATAAACTTACTTGGAGACTATGCCTAGACTGTCAAAAATAATTGCTTGAGCTTGGAATCACCAAATACTTCATGAAGAACATTGTTGTGACTTAAATTTCACCAAGACCATCTCTAATGGGTCCCATTAGGCTTTTTTTTTAAATTGGTCTTAATTTTCACCATGGGGGGAGTTCTTCAGGCTCCTTCCAACTACACCATAAAATGGGAAAAACCTTAGGATATGGGTATCCTATGGTGAGGTTGAGCCTCTAGATAAGGACAACTTCTTATTGGATATATCACATACACTAACATATGACTTGTAAAATGGAGATAAAATACACTAATTACATTAAAACATGTAAAAAGGTGATGCACCAATGTTTTTGTCACTTTCAAGACTTAAACATCACTTTGTTCACTCTTTGAAAACTTTCCACATAAGTGTTTCAATAAAAGGAAATAACTAGCTATTAATATAGCATGGAAGGGTAGTTTTCCACTTTAAAACTAATCAAAAAACTATATATTGCACTTGTAATGACTTGTGATAACTAAAAAAACACTTCATGAAGGTGAGGGAATTCAGACAGGGGCAAAGGAAAGCATGGATTCACTTAACCATGTCAATGAACTCATAAGACACACCTTGATTCAGCTTAAAAATGGAATAATTTAATCTATGTTATATCAAATAGGTGTTTTAGTACAAAATTGGCATAGCTAAAGTATAATAGTCTCTACTTCTAAGAAAAATATCTGAGAGTCATCCCCTTTTAATGGGAAAGAAAATGGAATATATAGAAGAAAGGGGAGAGGGAACTAAATAGATAGCCCTTAATAAAAGTGACCCAACCACCTTTTATCAATTAGCATTGATTTGAGGATGTTGAGTCATAATCCATAAAATAGGAACAAGTTCCTAAGGACCTTGAAATACTAAATGCCCGATTTTCTTCCTCAATCATGCTTGTTGTTCTTCACATTATCAATCAATTACTTGAGCTTGCTCATTGATATTATTTTTGACATTCCTCATGAGTCACCATTCTACCATTACTTCTAATGCATAAATATAGATCTATTATGGATGAAAACCAATCACGTTATTGGTTTTCATATAGTCATGATTGCAAATGAAGATTCATAAGCTAAGGTTTCTTGAATCTGAACAAGATGTAAAACCTACATCTAGAAGCTCTTAAAAATTTTTACAAAGATTCAATGCATTAGATGGCTTTACAGGGTCTACTCTTGGTGACTTAGATCTCATTTTATCTTGTATTTATATATTCTATCTACTTGGGATGTTAGAATCTTTTGTCCAACATGTCTACCTTTGTGGCATCCCCTTAAAATATTTACTTTAGTTTGACCTTAGGTCACATTTTCTCTCCATTAAACTCCCTTAGATTTTGAATTTTAATTATAGCTATTGATCTTAATTTTGGTTCCCCAATCATGACATTTTTCATCTCTTCATTATTTATGTGGGTCATGTAATTAGTTCCATCTTTTTCTTGTGTTTGGACCATGTGGTTGCCTCACATTCATCCCAAGCTCATTGACTTCTTAACCTTATGCACATCATTGATCTCCCTTTGAATAGATTTTACACACACCATTGATTTACCCATCAGTTACTATGATCATTATACATGTCAACTACACATTTGTTCCCAAGATCTACTAAATTTTTGACTATGCTCTTGTTGTTGAACTTTGATGCACAATTTAATGTGCTCCATTACATATTCTAAACCCACTAACATTAATGATCACCCACACATCATTAGATATTGAATTAAGATCCCATGATCTTGAAACTTGTCATCCATGCATTCATTCTTAGAAAAATTTAATTTAAATGTCTATTTCATGAAACCTAAATTTGATGTCTACACGCATGTCCCACTCTACAAGTTTAACTTTAAAAGCTTATTTCTTGAGATAGATAGCTCATCAAAATATGAAATTTATATAGGATGTTTATGGGATAAAATAATCATGTCATGTAATTCCTCAGCTTTGGAATACTCCTCAAGTATAATTATTAAATACATGACCATCTTGCTTTATTTGTTCCTGCATAACATGTCATGATAGTTTGGATTGGCAAATTTACACTTTAAGCTTGCATAAAGTGTTTCAAAATATTTGTAAGCGACTTAATATTATCCTATAGCTTGTTTTATGCTATCTTAGGACCTTACTCAGCTTCTTATTTTTTATTAGGTAATTTTTGGTATGTAGGCCAAATTTGGCCAACACACACTTCGAAAGACGAGACAGTCAACCTAATTTCAAATAATCAATAAGAGTTACTAATTATTAAATATTGATTGCACATCTAAAATTATCATATTAATATTAATAGGAAGAATTATTCATATCTATTACACACTTATAATTACTAAATTAAGCAACCAAAAAGATAAAACCTATTTACATATAATATGGAAAGAAAAGGCACCAACACATTTGTGATAATCAAAAAAAAATTATCTTGTATTGATTTTTTTACCCTTGAAATGAGGGTTCTATATGTACATATAAACTTGGGGAAGGGTCACCTCATCCTCTAAGTTCATGTAAACTTGTAATTACATGGCATAATTATAACCTTAGTTCTAATTAGAGTTTCAAAATTGAATGTATGCATACTCATAGTTAACTTACAATTATCAAAATAAAGTTATCCTTTATAATGTGATGCAACATGTGCATGCTTACAAATAATTTAAACAACTTTCATATTCAAATTCTAACAAAATTATACTATGAGTATAAAATTAACACTCTTATATTGATGTGCATAAAATTATCCTTTAAACCTAAGGCTAGATGGAAGTTTGCATGGATACACTAACTATTAGAGTCATTATTATACATACTAGTGTTGAACTATAAGTTAGAGAATCAATCTTATTCTTTTCTTCCAACTCAATATAACACTTATGTCATGTATCATGTTATTAGCTAATGATGTCCAATGTGAGTAATGAGGATCTATGCACCCTATTCACCAACTCGAGGAGCTTGGCATGATCCACCTTTATGTTCTAGAATTTAATCTTGAAAATATAAACTTGCATCACCTTATTTATATAAAAACTCAACTTAGCTTCAATTTCTTCAAGTGCTAATCCCTAAAGGCTCTGCTTGAAATTCTCAGATGCCTACTGAAGGAGTTGATCAAAATTGATCCTACTAATCAGCTTGTTGGTAGTGTCCCTTACCTTAGATAACTTCAATGCTTTTAGGATTTTCAAAATGAGAGTTTAATGTTCTTGATACTTGAGCATTACTTCCCCATCTGTTTCAATCCACTCTATAGCCTCTTAAGTTCTAATCACCACCAAGTTTATGGAATTTTAAGACTCTAATGTTGTCATTAAATCAAGATGGATATATGCCTTATTAGTATTATAAAGAATAAGTAACTTCAATTTATTCTCATCTTAATTTAAATAATTAAATAATTTATGAGTCTCAATTATATGAGGAGCCAATTATACCCTCATTACATCAATTACTTTTAGTCATTGTATAATTTTGATGTAACCTATTAAACCTTGGTCTTAATTCCCTAAGGGATATGGTTTGTTTGTTTTTTCTCCTTTGTTTGTTATACTTCTTGATCAAGCTCTTACTATGCAATTTCAATCCCCTCATGTAATTCTATCATAACATACTTATGAGTTTTAGCAAGGGACTTAAAGTCCTCTATATATGGTGACTATCATGTCTTCTTGTTCTTCCTTTTGGCCAAGGTAAAGACTTCTTGCCTTTATTAAAAAATGATTTGTCTCCCTGCTTCATCCTTAATTTTCCTCTTCCTGACCCTTTAGACATTTATTGAGATTTTATCAAATATGGATCTTATTGAAGTCAAATCTATGATTTTGAAATTTGGTTTCTGAGAAGCCTTTGATCTAAGGTCAACTACCCATATAAGGATGACTAGTTTCACTAAATTTATTGGTTGTGTGTCATCAAAAGCTATAGTCTCAATTAATTGATCCTCTAGTTCTTACTCTAAAGTTCCTTTGAGTGGTGAGTCAAGAAAAGAGTACCATATAATGTTAGATGAATCCACACCTCCATATTGGGGTATTAGGTGGGATGTATATACCTATTTTCCCCTTTTGGCCTTCCTTGAGGACGTTACACTGGTATCATGGGAAGAACTAGTGGAAGGAATTGACAGGTTGATTTAGGTGGATGATATATGGAGTTGGGAGCTTTCCAATGTTGTTTTAAAATTCTTATAAACCCTCCTTCTAGTTTTAGGTTGGATGGAGGCACTCTTAAATGGAATCTTAGTAGTGGTAGAAGTAATAGATGTGGTTGGTATTATTAGGGAAATAAAAAACAATAAGGGTAGAAGTAACATCCTCTATCTTTGGTGTGAGTAGAGGTGATTTTGACATGGCACTGAGGGTAAATAAATCAAATTAACTTATTAAAGAAAGTGGAATTAAATCAAATGAAATTTGAGAAGAAGGGACTAAAGGCTAAGCCTTCTTACCTGATTGGTCATCTTTTATTGGTCTTTTTCCCTTTGTCATCTTTAAGGCTTAGTGTCTCTACTCTTTTTAATTCCTCCTCATCATATATTTATTACTCTATTAGAGCTTGATGGGGAACTAAATATGTGCCATGTGGTGGTTCATCAGTAATTAGGTTCCCTAAAAGGGGAAGATCCATTGGTTTCCTCTTATAATAAATTTTAGATTTCTTAGCTAAGGAGGAACCTTGTTGAATTAAGGTAGTATCAACCTCTTGCATCAAAAATGTAGTTGGGTGATATTGACTTTGTGAATTAGAGGAGTCCAAGAAAATTATATCCTCTTGAGTTCCCCTATACTTAGTTTGAGTCACACTTGGCTCTATATTCATAGTCTTTAATACTTAGGGATCTTCTCAAGATCTCCTTATTCCTCTATTTGTTATGGGGGTCTATTGATCTAGAATTTTGAAGTATTCTATCCTCTAGGGGGTGGAATCCTTGTATGTACTTCTTGAACCAAAATTGAAGGTTTTAATTGAATTATTTTTAAGTATTCTTCCCTCAGCCCTGTAATTTGTGCCTTTTCCATGACTTAGGTGTCATATTTTGCATTTAGAAACAAAAAATCATGGTCATAGGGAACATGTTGGTATGGAATACCAAATCCTTGGATATGTTTTTGAATTTGACCAAGAGTGTCCCAATATATGTGAGGCAAGGTGGCCAAATGATAATGCTTTATTTTATTTCCCCACATCCCCAAAATGTTTTCTCATTGCATATCACATTTGACCATTATCATATGGGACTTTTAGAAGGTGATTTTCTTTTGCTTTATTAGATCTTCTTCTACATTCACAAACAAAATCCCCGATGAACAAGTCACAAACAAAATCTTTGGACATAAATGCTATCAAACAAGTCCCAAAAAAAATATCCAATGAAAAGCTTTGAATAAAACTTCTAAATATAAATCCCAAACAAATTACAATGAATAAATTCTTTAAACTTAAATATCAAATAAAATGTTTGAAAAATAAATTTTTGAACTTAAGAATTTCTAAATTGCCAAGTCCCAAAACTTGTATAAGTGTAAAAATCCCAAAAGACATTAATAATTTAGTCCAAAATGTAAAATAGCATTATTTATACTTCTGATAATTGAGATTAAATGTAAATCTAATAAAACTTCTATAGATTGAAGAGGAAAACTTAGAAAAACATGGCCAAATCAAAATAAAAGTGGGTCACCATTCTTAAAAAAAAGGAATACGGGCAATATTAGGTACAACATGGTTGTTCTTAAATTGATAAATAATGTATAATAATTAATGTACCTTACATTTTTATCATCCATTTTTTTGTATTTTTATGAAAAACTATTCTATGCACATGAAGTATCTCATAGCTATCCTCATCCTTAGCATGCTCTAATACTTAAGGAATCTCTGCTAATAAAGGTGAGGTGAGCATGAAAACTCTTTTTGGAGGAAATTGTGCTAAGATGGTTACAAGGGTAGAGAGATATTGAGATATGGTTGGACAAAAGGATATGTAATTTCATATAAGAATAATTAATAAGGATTGGTCTTACAATTCAAGAGATCTTTTGAGAGCATATTTATGAAGAAATTTATGAAATCTTCTAGTGCAATTTTCTTGAATTTATAACTAACTTGTTAACATGGTTGGAATATCATTACTTTAGACCAAGAATGGAAGAAACTATAATCTAGATTGAATAAAATATAGACTAGTTATAGATATTTGATACTGATTGGAAAATAGTAATAGATCATTGGGTTTTACTACAGTAGATGGATATATAACTAAGTTTATAGTATGAGGAGACATAGCTTTTAAATCTATAAAGGACTTGTTCATGAAAGGAATTTAAGGGACATTTTTCAATGACTACCTATCCTAGTGAAGATGTTGGTTGTGGACAAGGACATGGTTCATATTCCAACCAATATGGAGTAGTCACTTCAATCATATGGGGGTGTGTGTAACATGATAGTGAATAATGAATAGATAAGGCCTGGACCTGAATCTAAAATGGAGACATGAGGGAAGAAGAGTCAAAAGAAGAGTTTGGATTTAAAATTTGAGTTGTGATAATGTAATAGATGGAGTAAATAGAAAAATACCTATGTACCTACAAGTAGAGTTAAGATAAGTAAAATAGTTGAATAATGAGTAGGAAGAAGTGATGAACAAAAAGATAGAGACAAAGAATGAAGAATGAAGAAAGATGAGATGAAATAAAAATATGAATTCTATTAGAAAGAAATAAGTGATGAAGAGCTTAAGGAGGAATAGATGTTCAAAGATGAAGATGAGAATAGTGTAGAGGTAGATCAGTTAGTTGATATATGTAGTGCATAGATAAAATATTGGGTATTATTAGAAGGACATGAAGTATTAAGTAAATAAGTAGGGTAAATTTGTAGAGAAATCATAGGTTCAATCATGGAAAGAAAAGTTATAGAAAAGAATCATTCATTGGAAGAGTACACATCTCTATAGCCCAATTTGTTATATTCCAATAAAAAATTTCAACCAGAAAGATAGGTAAACAGTAGTTGGGAAGGTCTATTTTTAGAATAAGTGCATCGATGGTGTATTGAAATTGAAAAAAACTTAATTAATAAGTCTTTAAAGGCCATAAGGTTCATTGAAACTAAGAAGATAAAAGTATAAAATATAGAAAAGTAGAGTGTACAGATAAATTATTCTAGTACACATATAAATCTTCTTAATAAATAAGCAAGATCACACAGAATGGAGCCTCTTGTTGTAATAGTTACGTAGCAAATCCACTCAATAGTAGTTTATAATATGGGTACTTTAGGAGAATTTATAAACCTAGCACCATATGATGGGTTTACTAACCTTGAGTAGTACTTACTAACATGTGAGATGAAATGGTAAGTTAAGGGTATTAATGATGAGGCTATAAAGAATTGTGAACTAATCAGGGTACTGAATGGAAGAGAACTTGAGTTTATATACTATAAAAATATCACTTGAGAAAATCTATGACATGTTAAGGAGTGGCTTATCACATTATTTAAAATAAATAAATGTGCAAGTCAGACTATTCAATACCTAAAGGAGATTAGGAAAAGGTTAGGAGAATCAGTCTATGATTTTGATCGTAAGTTCTTAGATGTTATGAGTAAGGTGGAGTTTTGCCTAGAAGATAAAGATAAATATACATGGTTTGTCGAAGGATTGTACTCTAGGACCAGGTTTGCTATAGCATAGACTCAATTTACTACTAAGGTAGATGCTAAAGTTTCTACCATCTAAGTGGTGTAAATTGAAGTTTATGGGGAAGATCCCATAGCAAGTTCTAATATTGAAAATACATTTCAAGATTTTATGAAGATTATGGAATAGTATCATGAATCAAATAAGCCTAAGATAGGTATATGGTGCATGGAGTGTGGTAAATAATGATTATCCTAAGATTAAGATAGAGTTATATAAAATATGTAGAATAGTGAAGCATGCAACAACATGGTTCCATCTTCTGCAATAGTATGTAAAAATCCTACAGAGTTTGTATTACAATTTTTATAAATTGCACAATCATGATGAAAATAATTGTAGGGATTTTTAGGATCTCAAAGAAGATATTATAAATAATGTATTCACTATCATTACATAATAAGTGTCCTCAATGAAGTAGATGATTCTAGACCTAGAGGTCAATAAGTGTTGTGCAAATCAAATAGGTTCACAATGGATTCCTAGCTCACCTTAGTATCAGCCTCAAGGTATAGCTAGATGGACTCCTCCTTCACCGAGTTGGACACCACCATCACTATAATACCAATACTTAGCACCTTTGAATCCAACAATGATGTAACAACAACAAATTAGTTGGACTCTGCCAATTTTTCAAAAACAATATGAGATTGGATATCATACCTAGTAACATTAAAACTAGAATACAACATAGTAATAGGGAGGTTATAGAGGAGGCTATTATTTGAATATAGTAGGATGTAGGGGTGGATATAGAGGAGGTTATTAAGGTGGAAAATGAAATAATTTTCAACACCCTCCTTTGTAATGTTACTTATATGGAGAGTATAACCATGTGCAACACAATTATCTTCTGAATCCCAAAAGATAGTCTTACTAAATATATTACAAGGTATTTAAGTAGAAAAACATAAAATACTATCCAATTTTAGAAAAGTAAAGAAAATAAAAGGCCATCAAGAATGTTAACATGGTGGATGCATAGCCTAAGTAGGATGCATTTTTTAATGTCATTATGAGACACCAACACATAGAGATAAGATTGCTTACTCTTGAAATACACTAAGATTAGGGAATCTAGAAAGTAAAATAGGGAAAATATCCAAACCTAGCTATAGAAAAGGGATGATATAAGAAGATACATAGATGTTGAAGAATATTCAACACCAAGACACTAATAAAGGAGATGCTACAGTAGTAGATGCCCAAATTTATGGTCAGATTTTGTATATTATGAAATAGGATTGAGTTATTACTATGTTAAAAAATTTACTGAAGCTACTAATTACACTACACAATGAAGATATTTCCTAGAACATTATATATCTGCTACATAATTTACTAGAATTAATGTAGTGAGGGAAATAGTAGATAAAAAAAATGGTATGTAAAAACAAAGAATCCATGGGATGTAGTTGCATGAATTGACACTGAATTTATATGATATGAAATTTTAAATATGGTATTTGATTTTAGAAGCATGGTTAACATGATCCCTAGGTCTACATGGAAAGCAATTGGATAGTTATTTCTTAATTACATCTTAGAGAATCTAAGTTTAGTAAACTATGAAAGAGTTGAACCCATTATTTGATTAGAAGATGTTGAGATCAAATTTATAGAATTGAGCCAATGAGGTAAATTTGAAGTCATTGATATGATGACAATAGAAACTCATTATCCTACACTGAGTGGCAATAAATGGGTATATGATGGTCAGATGACTATTCATACTATGCAAAATTAGTTAGAGGCACATCATAAAGATAAGATCATGTTCATTCCTCTAAATAAGAAGCACAAACCCTACATCATTCTAGTTGAAAAATAGTCTCCTTATATTACATAATAAACCATCTAGATAAATATAAACTCTAAGGAGAACATGAAATCTCTATATGTGATCGAATGCAATTTCTTATATGGGTATAGTAAACCTCAAGTACAGTTTTTGATCATAGAATAGTTAAAAACATATAAATAATATAAGACTAAACCAATAATTAATCATCCATTGGTAGCTCAATTTTTCATAGAATATTATGAATCCATGTCTACTAAATTGCCTACTCATTCAGACATTGATTTTTTCTATCAAGCAGATAAACATATGAAATATTATATAGAGACAACTAGATAAGGCACCTTTCCTTATAAAATAGATTTATTTGTAAGAATAGACTCATATACACATCTACTCAACTAGGCTTGTGGTGATCATGAACTCTGACCAATAAGAATGGTCTTCACCAATGAAAGACAACTTCATACTATGTGACCAAGGATATCAATCAATTCATTATGCACCTACAACTTAATGTGTCTATGATCATTCAGTGGGGTAGTGCCATGAATTATGATTTAAATAGAGTTTTAGTGGCATGGTGGATGATTCATAGAAATGATCACCTTGATTGAGATGATGCATGTAAACTTATGATTACTAGATTTCAACTATCGCAAGTAATCATTAATAATTGGCCTTACTTTTAGGAAGGTGAGTGCCCAAAAATCCATATCTACAAATGTGTTGAGGTTTGGACTGAATAATGTGTGGAACCTAAGTAATAGGTTCATATCTTTCATTACACACTTTCCCCTTTACCATTAGCTTGGTCTATACATCAAGAATGCAAGAAGGAGACAAAACATTGGGCATAGGTGCAAAGTGACTTCATATAAACTTTTGTGTTTGAAGATGAGAATTATTTAGTTTCTAATGCACTATTCAAAATTAAAAATTTCCTATGCCATGAGTAAAGAAATGAATTAGGCACCATGATAGAGTCTATTACATAGAAGAATGTAGCATGTGATCTGAATATAGCACTATGAAGATATAAAGATATCAAGATGGAAGAAAATTTTCTTATGCATCTATGCCACCAAATAAAGGATGAAGAGGAAGAAACTAAAGATTTAGCTATTGATGGTGATATCAATTTGACTGATTTATTTGGACTTGAATGACCATTAGAACCATTGAAATATCTAGTCATAGGTACCATTGAAGAAAAAAAGTTATGCAACATATAGATTCCAGAGTGGGAAGGGAAAATAATGATACAAGAATCTATTGATGAGAAAAAAATTAATATTTATCAATAACATATTAAAAACCATGTGGAAAACATCAAAAGTGAGGAGAATCCTAAATTGGCACATATAGGTGACTATTGGGCTAAGTCCTAAGCTTCAAAAGCTATGCAACTCCTATGGTATTAATAAGATGTGTTTCCCAAAAAAATTAGAAGTCAAAGGAGTAGATCCTTTCCTAGGTGAAATGCATATCAAGATTAAGGAGTGTGCATGACCCATAAAGAAAATTTTGTATAAATTAAATCTAAACATGAAGTTGAAAGTGAAAGATGAACTAGATAAAATACAAGAAGTAGGTATAATCTATCATGTAGAGAAGTCATAATGGGTTAGTTATATGGTATTAAAGCCTATGAAAATAGTAGCTATTAGAGTATGTGGTGACTATCAAATTTTGAATGATGCATGTGTGAATGATCCATTTTTTATACCCTTCACAGATGAAGTTTTGGAATCTATTGCAAGTCATGAAGTTTACTCCTTCATAGATGGGTTTAGTGGGTATCATCAAATACCCATCATAGAAGAAGACATATCTAAAACAACTTTTTCCATAGAATGGAGATCCTTTGTATACAAGGTTATTCCTTTTGTCCTCAATAATGCACGCACATTTTTTTCTAAAGTAGTGGTGACTACCTTTAAGGATTTCATTCATGACTTCCTAGAAGTATATCTAGATGATTCGATAGTATTATCTTTGTTTAAAGATCACTTTTACAAGTTGTGCCTCATGTTAGAATGTTTTTGAGCTCTATGTATTACCATGAATTTGAAAATTTGCTTATTTTTTACACCTTTTGCAATTCTGTTAGATCATGTGGTGTGTAGTGAAGAGATTTTGGTGGACTAGGACAAAATTGTAGTCATTATTAGTATGCCCCTACCAGTCAACTCAAAAGAAGTGTAATCCTTTCTTGGCCACATTGGTTACTATCAAAATTTCATTAAGGGATATGCATACATTTCCTTCCCACTAGAGTATTTTTTGTGCAAATGTATGAAGCTTATCTAGACCTCTAAGTCTCAAGTAGCTTTCATAAAATTGAAGTAGAGATTGGTCACAACACCTATTCTAGTCTTTTTAGATTGGAGTAAGCCCTTTCATGTGCACATTGATTATTTTGGTATTATAGTTAGTGTTGTGATTGTGAAAGCAAGAGATGGTGAACTAGACCACCCCATATATGTTTCAATCTAAAATTTGTTTGATGTAGAAAATAATTACATGACAATTGAAAGGGAAGTACCAGCTATAGTGCTCACATTGTAAAAATTCAAACATCATCTTCTTGAGATAACATTTGAAGTTTTCATAGATCATCAAGATTTGTACTACCTAGTCAATAAGCCTATGCTTGGAGGATGAATTTCAATAAATATGATGCTCTTCCAAGAATTCCAATTTTGCATCAATGTCAAGCTAGGTAGAGAAAATGTTGGGATGGATCATCTTAGTTAAATCACAAATGGGGAAGAGCCATAAGAACTATAGGAAGATTCTCTTGATGCCCATCTATTTTGAGTTTTTTCCTATACCTAAGAATTTTGAAGCAATTGTTAATTTATTATAACAAGGGATATTCCCTGCACACTACCAAGAAAGACAAAAGTAGATTGTCACTAGAGCTTTTCCATATACTATTATAAATGGGTTCTTGTATCATTTGGGGAAGGATTAAGTACTACATAGGGTAGTTTTAGAACATGAACATCCACAACTCTTATAGGAAGCACACTAAGGAATAGCATGAGGTCATTTTGTCAGAGAAGCTACTACATGAAAACTACTATAGAGTGGATTATGGTGGTTGAATCTTCTTTCAAGATGCACATAGAGTAGCAAAACCTTGTGACATATGTCAATGAATGGGTAAGCCACACTATAAGGATGAAATGCCTTTGAAATTTTTTTTATCCAAACAACATTTTGAATAGTGGGGCATCAATTTTGTAAGACATATTAATCCCTTGAGTAAATGCAGTAAAGCTTGATATATTATCACTATGATATATTAATTTACCAAACAAGTTGAAGCTATTGTGATATCTAGTTGTGGGGGAATATATGTAGAAAATTTACTTTACAAGAGTATTATCACATGGTTTGGATGCCCCATCAAGCTCTCTAGTGATCTAAGAACCCACTTCCTAAATAATACTATCAAATCTCTTATTAAAGAATTCATGATTTCCCATCATAAAAGTACTGCATACCATCCGTAAGCTAACAAATAAGCTGAGGCTTTTGATAAATTATTGGGCAAGATGTTAACAAAGATTTATGATGTTAAGAGGGATTATTGGGAAGATTGCATTCATGTGATTATTTAGGCTTATTAAATTCACTATAAGAGGGCTATAGGTTTTACTCCATTTTAATTTGTCCATGGGCTTGAAGTAGTAATGCCTATGGAATTTTTGGTACCCAGTCTATGAATTATAATGGTTATGAGACTAGGGGATCATGAGTCTTTCACAAATAATATTTTCAAATTGAATTAGATCAATGAGTATCAATGCAGATCATCTTGGACATAGTAAGTTCATAAGCAGAATTAGAAAGCATGGCATGATAGAAACTTGTGACATAAGGAATTCCACAAAGATCAACCAATTTTGTTATATGATAGTCATGTTTGAGCATTTTTGGGTAAATTACAAATCAAGTGGAAAGGACCTTACATTATATAAAAAATTATTTCATCAAGGAACCATTGTTTTAAGAGATATTTAAGGAACCATTATTCAAGGGTGAGTGAGTGGTTATAGGCTTAAATCCTACCACTAATAGTCTTAATTGATCTCTTTCTACGAAATGAGTGGGTGCTAAGTAGTATTGAGTAGATTATGATTTCCCATTTTTGTATGTTTTCTTGTGTGTTTCTTTGTGTGTGTGTGTGTGTATGTGTATTTGTAGGTTAGATGATCTCTTCACCATATTTTGGAACTATGATAAAAAGTATAACAGTAACACCTATGCATAGAATAATTTAGGTGTGACATTATTAATGTCATCAAAAGTGGAAAAAAGTAATTAAGTCTAAGAAATGTATGGTCAAGTCACATCAGCTAAGATCTTAGTAGTATAACATCCATCCCAAGAAGTTAATGCTAGAGGCTAGGTTTGATTGATCTAATATTCACCAAATTAGTGATCATTTAACATCATCAATATGTACCCTAGTACAAATAACAAATAATATAATGACATATCTCAATGCATGTGCCAATAGATAACTACCTTTATTGTTAGATCGAATAAGATTTTCCACATCAACACTCAAATTGATATCAAAGGGATAGCTTAGGGTAATATTTATGTAGAAACCTAAAAATACAAAATCTATAAAGGCATAAGGTTGTGAACCGAGTTTGCATTTCATTCTTACAATAATTTTATGAGATGAAGTTCTAGAGTTGAGTCAAATTACCTAGTGCATAAATTAAAAGTTTCTAATTTTGAGTATTCAGATACCGTGGATCATTCACATCTCATCAAAAAATTGATACATGCCCAAAAGAAGAAATGAGCATTGATATTACACTTTAGGAAATAAAATATAATGATCTAGATCCATTTTATTACCTTTGAGATAAAGAGAAAAAACTTTTTTGACCAAATCCAGTATATGTTGCACAACCACTTGCTCTTATAGCCCCACATCATTTTTAGAGCATAGATATCAAGCACTTACTTTAGATGATGATCTTTGGTGATTTGGTGGAAATTGTCTAAATCTGTCTCAACTATTAGAAAGAGGTCAACATTTACATTAGCTTAAATATCACTATCTTCATCAACATGGAGTAATGGATAGAGCTTTAGGTATGTCTGTATGGGGTAATTATCTTTCTCCTTATAAATCAAGAATGCCTCCTATCCTTCAAGAAGTACAAAAAGTATATGTTTGGGGGTACAAATTAATCCCAAATGAAGATGTCTAAGATGAACTAGTGTGCATCATGGTTGAGTTCATTACACATAGATTCTAGCAAACCATAAAATCTATAAAGTAAATACCCAAAGGAGTAGTTGACATTCCACATCACATGATCTACCACAATGAGTAGTTCAACTAACCTAAGTATGTTTCACAAGAGCTCCTTAATAATATCAAAAGGTGCCACATGACTTCAAATTAAACCTTCTAGTATCAATTTTTTTTATCTTTTTGTTATGTTTCACTCAATATAAGTCCCCTAAAAGAAAGGTACACCTAGACACTGACTACTAATTAGCTCAGTAATTTCACAATTTGATATAAACACCTAAGCACAATGCCATAGATCATGAGATAAAGTTTAATAAATGATGGGATCAGTGTTTGGAGATTATTTATACACACCTATGGGTGCCACTAGACATCATAAAGTACCTGAGACAACATGTTATTATGACTTTACTTCCAAAAGGCATCTTAATTCATATACATGAGATGCCTTAATCACCATTTGGACCCCTACCATATTTTATTACCATAGCCATGGTGCAGGCCAAGGTTGCTAAGCAAAAATCTTATGTAGCTAGGCGTGTAACACCTCTTCAATCCATACCACTTAGTGAAATAATTCCTTTAGCATAGCTACAACCAAAAGCCACAACCTCATAGTATAAAAAAGGAAATCTTAATCTCTCTATAGAATAACAACCATCACCTTCCTCAAAGTACAATATGAGGAGCATAACAACTTGGATGGATGACCCCAAGGTGCCACAAATTGAAAGATCATGTGACCTACCTCAGATGGGGAATGATGAGTAGGAGGTCTACCAAGTAATGCTTGAATATATGCTAGGTGACTTATATGAGAAAGAGGAGAAGAAATATTTCTTCTTTTAGAAGGTAGTGCACACAATTCAAGTGTGTAATAAGGTCATTCCAAGTTTTTGGGTGGAAATACCACCATTCTTAGCATCCATCCTTATCAAAACTATGTGTGAAGAGGTTGAATAAATTTAGATAATGGCCAAACTCTTTGAGCATCAACCTTTCACCACTTTCATAGCTATCAATGTATTTGCTCCACTACCTATAAATTCATAAGAGACTAGTGTGTAGACCTAGTACCCAATGAGAGGCTAGGGTTTCTCCTACTCTTAAAGAATGCATACTTAGTAAGGTATCCATTACACATGAAATGAAAAATTCTCCTTACTTGAATTCATCACTAACCAAATTTAGGATATTTACTTTGGGTCAAAATAAAACATTTTTTTTTAGCTTTGATATCTAGCTGAGTGATTCACTACCTAAATAATAAGATCTTGATACTGAAGAGATGATATTAGATCAGCCTATAACTAAAGAGAAAAAGACTTTATGGGATGAAATAGCTCATGCATTATAATGGTGATTATGTCAAGAATAAAAGAAGCACTAGAAGGATTAGTCCCAATAATAATAAGCTAAACAAGCACACTACCAAGCTAAAAATGTTAAGGCCAATCAAAAGGCCCACGATGCATAATCTTGATGTCAATAGGTTATAAAGGTACAAGTAAGGCATAAGAAACTTATAATGTAGTAAAGTAAGTGTAGGAGGTGCACTAGAAAAATATGGATGAAGAGTAAAGGAATAAATAGGTTGCACTCACAATCAAGGCCAAGACAACAAAAGATAAGCAATGATAATATGTAGAGGCATAGGCAAAGAAGGCTCTAGAGGATGCCACTCTCTCCCAATGTCAAGATGATAAAGCTATGAGGAAGAAGAAAGAATAAAATGCTAAATCCTTACATAAATAGTAAGCTTAAACATAGAAAGGACCATGCATCTAAGGCATAGGCTAATCTAGAGGCATAGGTGTAGGTCAAGGTTGAAAAAGACAATGTTGTTTCACTTGAAGAGTAGAAAAAGTAAAAAAAGAATGCATATAAACAATAGGTAATCGAAAAGGAAAAGAAGCAAGTAGAGAAAAAAGAATGAAAAAAGAAAGAGGAGGAAGAGGAGCTAAACTAAAAAGTAGTGGATGAAGTAAAGACAAAATAGGATGAAGACATTATGTAGTAATTAAATTATTAATAAGACACCAAGGCATAGTAAAAATAAGTTCCTAAACAATAACAACAAGGTGGGTCAGATCAGTTAGTTTAAGAAGACAAATCTACTACTATAATAAGTGAGTAGAAACTGGCCTTGCCTTTGGGAGAAGTCTTGATTTTGGACATTCCAACTATGGGTACTTAGTGTACCACCTTTTCCCTTCCACTTACAACCATACAATGACTTGATCTTTCATCCATCATAGTAACTTTGGCAACCTTACCACTTTAGTAGGAAGCATCATTAGATGTTTCTAAGTTATCATTAAATAAGTAGTTGGAGGGAACTATGATGTACTAGGAGTCCATCACATATAAGGTTGCCTTACTAGAGTAGAAAGGTTGATCAAAATAATGTTGATAAAATCAAGTTGAAGACTTGACTATAGAAATATATAAAACTCATCCAAGATACTTGTCTAGATTTGGTCACTTGATAAATTAGGGACCAAGTTATGTTTGACTAGTTTAGACTCAAAACACTTGTCTCTAATTTAACAAAAGATGGGTGTGTAGTGCATAAATTACACACATTAGGAATATTGGGATAAGATGTCAAAGTAAAGGATACGACACTCATCACTCTCTTGGAGGAGTATCAAGGTATGCTTGATGCTACAATAATTCAATCCTAATAGGTCACATGTAGCTTACTTGATTGGGAGTAGCAATTGGATACTACACTAACTAGTTCTAGCATGGAGTTTGAAAAGGCCTTCACAACTAAATAAATCATGGAAAGCCACACTACAACTATGGAGGATAATTTTGGATCACTCCAATAATCATTAAATGTCAAGGATAATGTTTATAACAACTTTTTTGAATGGTAAAGCTAACTATTACATACTTCTTTTGCCAGTCTCCAAACTCAAAGACACATAGATAAGATGGAGAAATTGAGTGGAGAGATTCATAAAAGGGTTAAAAACACTAAGGCTACATTGATCATCACTGATGATGAAAAATCAAGTAGATCATTGGCTACCACACTCTATTGCATAACCTACTACATTTGATACAAGAAGTGATGTTGGATTAGAATTCATATAAATAGATTTTTCTCCTTTCACTAGCTCAATTGTGCATATTGTGAATACACCTACCTACAAGATACCTTTATATCTCCAGTATCTCATCACATAGTGTAAGTCTACTCAGTCCAAGTCCAAGGACTCTTCCATTCAATCTTTGTCTACATCCATGCCATCACCTTTAAGTTAAGTATTGCACAGAGTGCAAATTTTGAAAAAATTGTATAAAATTTTGTATTGGGAAGACTTATTAAGATGATTAGGGATAGATTTACTGAAAACCCATAAAGTTTGGCCACCTAGTTATTCTAACCTATTGAAAACTTGTAAATAGTGGTAGGTTGGTACACTAGTTAGTTGAAAATCTAAAAGGGTGGTTAAGTAATGTGCAAGAGGTGAAAACTAGAAATAGTGCCTTGAGTGACTACTATAACTCTTAGTGTTCCAACCATTTCTTCAGTTCATTTTAACTTGTGAATTTTTTTAAAATCCTATAATGTTGTCTTGGGATGTGACAATGTTTTAATTCTAGAAAAGTGCTTGTAGAAGAACATGGATTGTAAAGTTGCGTACAATATTTGTTTGATATTTGTGCATTATGTACATATTTTGTCATTATATAGCCTATTTTATCTTATCTTCATGATTTGTAACAATCTAGAATATAAAGAGACTTTGCTTTTGGTGCCATGTATAAGAAAAAGATGGATAGTCATAGATTAGAAATGTCTATATATAATTTATTTTGTAAGAAGGGGGTTTTACTTTTATAAGAGATCAATAGATATTATCTGATTATGGTTACCTGTATGATTTCATGGTATGTTCCTTGCATACAGTCTCATGTGTAATGTCTTGGTTACTTTCTAGCTAAACTATTTTGAATGCATTATTTTATTTTGCACAATACTGGTTGTTCTTAAATTGATCAATAATGTAGAATAATTAATGCACCTTACATTTATGTCATCTAATTTCTTGTATTTTTATGATAAACTTTTATACACACATTAAATATCTCATATCTATCCTCATCCTTAGCATGTTATGTTTATGTAACCTTTGATAATAGTAAGTTTTTTTTTTTCTAACTCCATAGCACTGATATGTAACTAATCCCTCTTGAAAAGTGTAAGATATTTTATTTTTAAAACTATCAAAATTTTCCCCAACTATTATAACCATGATTTCTCCAATGTAACATTTTCATGTGAAATTATTTATAATTAATATTGTATCTTTTACCTTGGGTCCCAAATAAACTATAGTAGTAGTTTGACCCAGGGCATCCCCATATGCATGTTTCAAACTTGGTCATCGTATCCCAAACTCTTGATAAATTCCATTGTGTGTGCATTTCATTATTTCTTGTGATTGACAACAATCCCTTCTTTTAGTTCACTCTAATGTGAGTGTGTGCCAAATTAAGTGGTTACAGTTATAAATTTTATTTATCTTAGACACAACCTTGATACAAGTATGCATAATAGAATTTTACATTAGTGTTCTTCAAATTTTCTTGTTAATAATGAGATAGAGTAATGTGTACTTTGTAAAAAAAATTGTAATCATGAATGTATTTCTCCAAATGCCTTCAAGGGGATTTATATTTATAGAAGTCCTAATTTTTAATTATAGAATTAATGGCATGCAAATTTTGACCTAAATATGTTCAAATGTGTAAAACCAAAAGTCAAGGAGGGAAACATGCCCAAAATAATTTTAAATTATATTCAAAATGATTATGTACATCCTAGACAATAATTTGTATATGGTATCATCAATAACTGATAGAATCTCCCAAAATCCTTGGAATGTGTAAAGTCAAGTATAAAAAATAGGGATCTATGTAATGTAATAAAAGTTATAAATAGAATGGAATCAAATAAATAATCAAGTCAATAAAATGACAAAATATTAGGACAAATGCACCCATAGATTCCTAATTCACAACTAAAGTTTGATATATGTGAAGTCATATAAAATCATGGTGTAAATAAGGTATGTACCAATTTTGGGTATCTATACCCTCTAAAATAATTTTCCCCAAATTCTAGTTATGATATAATTATCCAAAAAAAATTGGCTTAAATTTGTTTCATATTAATTTTATGTTTCCCCCTAAAAGTGTTGTTACCCAAATAAATAAATTTACATTGTATAAAATATAAAAATAATATGTAAATATGTAATTAATAGAGACAAAGCGAGTGGATACTAATTTTATGTTTCCCCCTAAAAGTGTTGTTACCCAAATAAATAAATTTACATTGCATAAAATATAAAAATAATATGTAAATATGTAATTAATACAAAAAAAGAGAGTGGAAATAGTAGCATGAATTTGAGATGTAAAAGTCAAAGGTTTTTGAATTTGTGTATTCTTAAAAACATAGGTTTGTGAAATTTTCATGTGAATACATAGTATATGAATAAAATAGTATAATTTATAAATATTTTTAATACTTGTGGGTCCTTATTAACTCATTTAGTTAATTTATTTTTCTTCTAATACATAGTATTTTATTATAAAAAGGAAAAAACTTTCATATTTAATATTTTTCTTAAAAGACCCTTTAGTACCATAAAATTACCTATAATATTGGTGGTATGACAAGTTCCTCAAAAGGTCAGATATTTATACAATTCAAGCCTAAGACTATTCCCTATCGAGCCCTCTTCAATCAAGCACTATTATCTCATCTTCACATTGAAATGGACTATCTTAAATATCCAAATCATAAATAAGTCACAAGGAGCAGGCCCTAGCTGAGTCAAAAGCACCTTAACCAAGTAAAATTTTCTATTATCAAGTGTTGAAGGCTAGATCACATGATGCATTTACTAGTGGATCATGTTTTCACACATTACCTAAGAGATATAACTAAGTATGGTTTGATTTTCCTCCTTAGAGTATTGGATACATAGTCAGTGCTCAGCCATCCATTACAAAGTGGTTAGGGTTAAATACAAACCATCACTCTCTCTCATTTTTATAGGTTAACCTATTCTCAAAATTGAAATTAAGGCTTTGAAAAGGAGAAATGACTCTATATTTTAAAAACACAGTGATTTTTATCACACAAACATATGGTTTGTAATTAGATATAATAATTTATGAAAAAACATTAAGGCATGTTAGCAGAGGTTCCTAGAAAACCCATCACAATATGTTAATAGGGAATATATGTGAAAAACATATTATAGAAATATATAATGGGAACTCGCACATTAAATTTACATTGATCTAAGAAATATATTAAACAAGAATTATCATTATTCGTAGATATAATCAACTCAAAATAGTAAGTGTTTTCATAACAAATAGTTTACCATAACACAGAGAAATCAAAGTAAGGACCATAAGGAAACATAAAGGAAAACCATTTCTAAATCTCTATATTGATCTCAATATTTTGGAACCATTTTTTAATACAAGTGAGTGGTATTTATAGATATTTTCAACTCGATTGCTTCACATTCTATCATTTCGCTACAACATATAATAAGACTCTTTACATTCTAAATACAGTTTATATACAATGAAAACTACATAAATATAGAAAGAATATACTATGTACAAAATAATTTGAAATGCACACTTGTCATACAACTATACACTATAATTTTGTATCCATATTCTAATACCAACACTTTTCCAAACTTAACTCATTGTCTTAACCCAAGATAAAGTCACAAGAAGTGTGTTACATACTAAATTTGGTGGAGTTTCTTAATGAGAAGGATTAGACTAAAAAAAAATTTGCAGTCATCACTCAAGGTGTCGCTTATCAATTTTTACCACTTATACACTACTTAGTTACCCTTCCAATTTTTCAACTAAGTAGCATACCAATCTAAAACCCTTATGGGTTTTCAATATATTAGCATAACCAAGTGGCTACCCTTTCTAGGTTTTTAACTAACCTAGCCCCACTCCTAATGTTTTAAACCATCCTACTAAAAAAATATTCAAATTTTCAAAATTTAAGTGTGAGAAGTACATGCAAAGAAGGTGATGGCATCAACTACATTAAATAAATTGTAATATATGATGAAGATTATTATGCTTGAGTTATTATTGAGGAATTTTTAATTGTATAATTTAGTGTGGGTAGAAGTTGCTAAGGTTGGATCATTGGCTATATAGCGGTGACCATTTTTTTAATAATGAAGCTCTTCTTGGAAATAGATTGGAGGGATGAATTAGGAACCTTAAATGATGTCTACAATAGAGCTATCCAAATGTGAAAAGTCCTTTTTGAACATTTCTAAATCAATGAAAAATTCTCACACCATACTAACCATTATGTACACTGGGATTTGGCATATAACTAGATTCTTAATATTGTCTTCTTTAATGATGGTGAGGGTTGCCCTAGTGTAAGACACTTTCTATTGTATTTTTAGGGATATCTCTTTTAAGCGATCTACATTCCTTTGAATTTGAATGATAGTAAATGTATTATGTATCATCTCATTTTTTCCATGTTTGTAGCTTGTGCATGACACTGTCTCTTAATTCAAATAAATGCTTAAATTTGAAATCTATTATCTCTGAGGTAATTGGTTGATCCTCTATCATTTTTTGGTCTTTTTCACCTTAGAAAACTCTATTTTAGTCTTAGGCCATGAAGTGTTCAATTGTTACTTCCATTTGAGCCTACCTCAAGCTATATGTTGAGCTTGGAGTGTAGTTGTATCCAATACTTGTTCATGTTCTTCTAATATTTCAAAAATTACCTTTATCTCTACCTTTAATTTCTAACCCTATGTATAAATATATTTTAAATTTTTCATAGTAAGCCAATGTTTTATTAGTTATGACAAGAGGGATGAGAACTATGTATCTTTAAACATCACTTGATCACTCAAGACTTGACTGACCAATGTAAGGCAATTGTTACTAATGATTTGATGAGCTTTAATGAGCCATAGGTGTAGGTATATGTTTTTATGCATTAGTTAGAATACCTCTTGCTCTAATTCTAAAGTGTTCTAAGTGCTATATTATTGATAAGTAGCCTCTCCTTAAATTTGATTTGATAGTGTAAGCTTGGAAACATCAAGAGATGATTCTTACACTATTGTGTCCAAAGATAAACTTGAAGTCATAGTCGTGATAGGTACCTTCTTCATCTATTCCATTGGTAGAGAAAACATTGTTTACCAAGTTGAGGTTATAAGTACATCCCAAAACCATTGTCTTGGGAATTATAGCTTTTGTTAATATGCCTCTTGTCTTGCAACCCTTTCGGTGAACCTTGAGATTTGTGATGTAGAAGGTGGTTTTTTGGATTCAAGTATCATACCCTTTGTCAAGGACTCTACTACCTATTATTTTGTGACTTATTACTACATATTACACTATGATTCTAAATTGTTTTTGGCATCTATCTCAACTTTAGCTTTAGCATCTACCTTTGGCTTATCCTTGGCTTATTTATTTTATGCTTTATTATTTTATTTCTCTTCTTGCATACACAAGGTTTATTTTTCTTTCTCATCTTATACCTTAGTTACTTCTTAAGCCTTGACCTTCTTTTTTTTGTTACTTTCACCTCTTGAGTTTCTCATTCATATTATTCCTTCATAGCTTAATATTCTACCCACTTATTTTGTTTCTCCTCTTGTATTTTTTAATGAATTCAATGCTTGACCTCTACTTCTTTTTTCTTATTCACAATAGTTTCTTCATAATTTCTTCTTACTTAGTATTTTTCTTTCTCTCCTACTCTTTTTACTTACTTTGTTCCTCATCTTTATTAGCTTTATGTTTCACATCTTCCTTTATCTTCCTCTTCTCTACCCTATGATCCTTCTTCAAAACTACCTTCTACACCTTTTTTGCCTAATATTTTTAAAAAAATGATTTACTACTAGGTTGTGATGTCTTCTTATCAAACCAATTTCTTAGACTCAACTTTATCCTAAGTTGCAATGTCTACTTTTTTCTTTTGAAATATAAGATAAAGGATATGATTCCACCACCATGTGTTTATTGAATGAATACTTTGGTCTGAGAGGTGGAACTAATGCTTTCATCAACCTTTTTTAGGCCCGAGTTATCTTTAATTATTTTAGTGATGGAGCTTGAACTTGTTATAGTTTATTTTCCTAAAATATCAGAGGATCAACTAAGTAAACCATATGATTTCTAATTAATGGTGACAATATTTAAATATTATGGCTCCTTTGCTTTCACACCAAAGTTTGTTGTGGGATCACTTACTATGGTGAGGTTGTATGCATTCCTAAAGATCCTACACCTAGATCTGATTAAAAGAGTTTATCTTGTCATCATTTTCACTCTACCTCCTACCCAAAATTATCTAATATTATGCATGGATGAGTTGTGGTGATTAAAACTCACAAGTATTTTCATACATTTTTTTGCATTTGGCAAGTTTTTACTATCTTCTAGAAGAAAAATTCTCTTTCTTCCTCTTGATCAATGACTTCTTTACCTATGTTTGTGATCTTAGACTATAAGGATTCCTACTCTTCTATGCCCAAATACATAATATCACATGCTACTATGATTTTTGGTACATGATTATGATCCAGCCATGATTTAGTGTTTTTTGTCTTTTTAGTAGATGTCTGTGGTGAGGCTTTATGTAGTGGTGCCTTCTTTTTCTTATAGTAGTCTATAATAATGTTTCTTATATTTGAGATGATGCATGCACCTCTACATATTATTGTCCTAGTGGTTTCTACACTAATGGTTGTTTCACCCTTCGAGGCATAAATAATAATAGTGGTACTCAATGGGCATAAAAATATTTTTTCTATATAACTTCTACTTGTGCATCAAACATAGTGATGAAAAATGGAAAAGAAGTGATTGGTGCCGTCAAGATCTCATGAACTCTAATTTGGATGACATCATTGAGCTTGGTCGTTTTAGCATGTTGCCCCAAGTATTGTATTACATCTGTGGGAATTTTTATAGCTCAAATTTACACCCTTGAGAGGGTGATTCAAGCCCTCTCAATTTGATTTATGAAATGGGATTGATCCTAGGTTATGGGTGACCTTTCAAGTGTATCAAACCTCTAGGTTATAGGGATAACTCCCCTTGATGTATCAATTAGACTCTTTTATACTAATAACTTAAAAGGACATTTTTAAAGGTATTTCTAGTTCTTTTGGTGAAGTTATGGCATTAGATAATGCCACAGCTTCTAGAAACAAACTTCAAAGTGCCAGACTTTATGTTAAAGTGGCAGACCTGAATCATCTCCTAGAAAAGGTGGAACTAATATCCAAGCTTGGTAAAAAAACCCAAGAATTTTTTTTTGAAGATTTGCCTAACTCTTGCTATGCTTGTAATAAATAGGGGCATCTGGTTAAAAATTGTCCCTCCAAAAGTAAAATTAGTTTTTCTGATGGGAAAAATACCAAGGTCCAGTAAAAGAAATTATGGAAACCCAAAGAAGATCATCACCAAGAACAAAAGAATTATGAAGATTCTAAAGCTCCACATGCTGAGGCAGATAAAGAGCCTTCTTTTGAAGATTCTAATGCTCCACATGCAGAGGTGGATAAAGATCCTTCTTTTGAGAAAATAAACTCTGAGAAAGAAGGACATGGTTTGCAATTAGATACCATAATACCTAAACAAAGAATAGATTATTTGATAGATCTATCAAAACAATTTTTTTCTATCAAAGGATAGAAGATCGATGGAGAGATGTAGATGACAAAATTGTGCTAAAAGAAGGTGAATTCTTGGTTGAAGCTAGAAATAAATTAGAGGAGGGAGATCTTCTTTTTTCTCAGTTCACGGAGATCCAAGTGTTATCTCAGGCTGATAATGGCTTTCTTTGGATGAGCCTCCTCCCCTAGAAGTTGTGAAAGATAATGGAGAAAACTCAAAGCATAAACTAAACCAAAGAAAAAGGGCTGAAAAAAAGATCAATACTAAGGGGGTAGAAACTAGAAGCAGCAAAATAGATTAGCAAACTAAGGTGAAACCTCTTGCTTCTACTCTGAATAAATCTAGAAAAAGAGCTAAACAGCATTCTAAGGTGAAATTAGATGTTGGTTCCTTGGACAAACCTGGAAGAAGATCCACTAAGAAAACTAGAGAGTTAGAAAGTATGCAGAATATTGCTGATGGTAGGCAGGCAACTATTCTAGATTTTACCCCTAAAAAATAGATATGAATATTGCTGATGGTCAGTAGGCAACTATTCTAGATTTTACAAAGATGGACTAGGTAACATCAAGCATATGTGTTGCTGCAGCTAGCCTTTGTAAAAGAGAAAATGAAGAAACAATATCCTTGAAGGATCCAAGTAAGAGGACAAGGCAGAATTCGAGGAAGAAAGCCTTGTAAGTTGCTACTACTTCGGCTGCTAACTACATCCAAGATACTGCTACGATTGGGAAGGAGGCTGTCAAGATGATCATGGAACTTCAATAGAAGCTTAGAGTCTTCTTTGTTGGTTTTGTTCCTATTCAAGTCCTTATTGCTGGTTATTGTAACTAGTTCTTGTTTTTGGTCCTATTTTTTGGTTCCTGGTCTAAAACTTTATTTGAGGTTTTAGGTCTTTGTAAAACCTGGGTACTTTTATTAAACAATGTTTATGGTTTTAGGTCCCTGTAAAACCTGATTTTGATGATGCTCTTTAGTAGGTTTCAGGATTGCTTTTCTTGGTGGTTAATGCTTTATCCTTTTTGTTTTTATTAATGGGTTTCAGTGTCCCTTCAAAACCTGCTTTTATCATAATCTAAAACTTACAAGGAAAAAGGAGAAATATAACATTAATTCAGACTAACTAAGGTGGTGATACACCAAATAATTTTATCACTACCATCCAAATGCTTGTGCACATGTAAATCAAGAGACTAACCTTAGCATACACTTCTCCTAATCTAAATCTCTCACATAATAACTTCAATATGGAGGTTTTGATAGATGCTTAGGCTAAGAGTAATAATTAAGAGGTCATACAATGAAAGTAAGGAGTATAAAAACTCATTCAACCCTCACACTTCACTTAAAATTTTCACATGACCTAAAAAATAATCTTTCAAACTGTTATTAGGTGTTAGAAAAGGAAAACATGACAAGATCAACTATTCATGTACAAAAACTAAGTACAGTCATAGAACGAGGTAAAACTAGTAGTTTCTCATTGATCAAAGGAATAAAAATGGGCAATTATTTTATATACCTATGTGGAGGATCAATACAAATCCAAACAAGGTTGATTAAAAAGAGAAATGAGAGTAGAAGAAAGAGAAAAGCATAGAGGAGAGAGAGGGGGCATAGAAGTGAGAAATGACATATGTCAAGTAATAGTTAAATTAAATAAAGAGGTTTAATAATAGTTTTATAATGTCTCCAAAGACATGTTTTTATTCCTTTAAAATGCATCCTCTTCCAAATGGTGTAAGAGTCTTTATATTTGCTTGACACTTTGATTGTCTTCTTCAAACTGCCCTTCTCTTGGCTTGGAAAGTGACAAGTGGCACTCCTTGTTAATTAATTCATCTTGAGTTACATTTATACATTGTTTTTTACACCTTTAATATTAATATTAATCTTATATATTGATTTTACAATGATGATTACACCTTCTTAGGTGTCTTTAAGTACATTTGATTTTACTGCGCCTCTCCTTACCCAAATGGCTCAAATCTTGGTTTTGTCTTCATAAATGAACTTTATCTCCATGGAAGGATTATATAATTAATAATATACATGAATAAACTCCTTTATATCCATAAAAGCCTCTCTAATTCTTCATCTTGCACCTTAAACTCTCACTTGGCTTCAATTCCTTATAACCTTGAAAACACACAAAGTTCATTATGTAGGATAATGTAAAAAATATATTGGAAAAATAATCATGGATTTGATTACCAAATATTCCCTTACATATTTTTTTAAAATATCATGATGATCTACAAATTGAAATTACACTTATTCACTTTATTTCCCTCTCTAATTAAGCCTCAATTAGGCCTCTACGCCTAGAAACTGAGTTTTGACTCTAATGACCTCCCACACGTGTGAGAATACGAATAAGTGATTGATTAATTTTTATTACCACATGAACATGTTCCATGTCAAATTTCATGACTTGAGACCTTGTGTATGTGAGTAAAACAAGAAATGGCCAAAAATTTAGTCTTTCACAAGCCTTTTTCATAATACCTTTAACAATAAAACCTATAGGAGAATTTCCAAGGTTATATGTATGGTTTTTTAAACTTTATGATATATAATACACTTCAATCCATCCTCCTTAATGGTTTTCATCTATCCATGAGGTCAAACACCCTATTTTGAGAATAAAACCTCATAAAAAGATATCATTTAATACATTTATACAGGTGAAAGTACAAATGATATTCATGTTAAGTGTCTCCCTAGATTTAGGGATGATTTTTAAGTAATTTTAATATAAATCCACCTCATTCTATGCATTTAAGAAGTTAATTTATCCAATTGGGTCACTTTTAGTCTTTTTGGTAGCCTAAAACATATGTATTATATTAATGATGATTCATAAAGCATAGTTCATTAACCAATGAGATAATTCCAAAAATAATAAGTATATAATTCCCCCTAACATACCTAAATATATTATGCTCCAATGCAACTTGTTCATACTATTATGAGCTCGAGAAGGTGTCTCTCAGGATAGTAAACTATGTTTGTTGAGATCAATGAGAGTCAAATGGTTTTAAAAGCTATCTTGGAGCTTGGTTTTGGTTCTAAGCACCTAAAGGAGGTATATTACATACACCATGACATGTATCAATTTCCTTATTTTTCACTCTTCCTCTTTAGACCTTCAGCAACACTCATTAGTACATACTATAGTTTAAGAACATACTAGTTTCTTAAACCTAATAGCATATGTTACCCTTTTTCCTCACTATTGAATGGGTTTAAAACCTCATTGAGTGTTTTATTGGAGTTATCACCACACTATTAAGTATTTATATTCTCATTTCACCTTAAATTAAACAAACTATTCCCCACTTTGCACTTAGGCCTTTGTATATGGGTTTAGGCTTAACAAGGCTAAAAAGACTTATCAAAGCTTGACCTTGTCTTATTTGGCCCTAAAGATCATATTTACATGTCATGTTATAATTTGAGATTTGTTTTAATATGATTTTATCCATCCCATAGACCTTTTTCCTTTAAACCAAGTAGTCACCTCACTCATAAAGACTATATAGGCATGACTATAGGTTATGGGTTGTGTGACTGTAGGATTAGGGTAAATTCTATTTAAAACACTTTATGATGTTCTTAAATATCATTCTTAGGTTTTAAGTTGTTCCATAAATATATATACTCACCAAAACTTCATATCCAATACATATGTTACATATTCTCTTTTAAGCTTGAAGGTGAGGGTACCTTCCCCAACTAGCCTGTAGGTTTTTGAGGAGGTTTAATAATTTTTTATGCTTAATAAAGGCTTAAAATGAAGATATTTTATCTTTATTAGTGACTAAAAACTTCATTAAATTTTTCCAAAGACCCATCACCTTTCAATTTCATTCCTTAGTTGGTTAAAACACTTGAAAACATGCAAGTTTCTTTTAATCTCATACATAGCCTGTGTATACTCATCTGGACTTACTAGGTCTGATTGGTCCTTTCAACCTATTCACTAACTATGAGCACATTTTATTTAAATAATACCATATTTAATTTTATAATTAAATATAATACTTAATTCACCTTATCCTAATCTCATGTTTCAAACTATGGTCACATATCCACCTCAAACATTCAAAACTTGACTATATGTATCCATTTATGTAACTTGATTGCAATGCTGACCAAATTAAGACTTTATTAAATTGAATCACCTTTTTAATTATGTTATTAAATTGACTTATATTATTACCATATCTCATTTTTCCCTTGAACATCATCATTTGATGCACCATCCATTACATCTCATATGAAAATGAGGCCTATAAGTCTGTAGACTTGTAGGTCTACATATTCTTGTTTTAGGCCTTCTCATGATGATTGTATTTATTTGATAAACCTTTATAACACTCCTCTAATTCCTCATTATATCTCTTAATAATTTATGACCTTAAAATACCTTTGATAAGGTAAGACTAAACTTTCTCAAATCACTTTTATGTAATTAGCCTATTCATAGCCCTTAAGCATAAAAATATTGTATGTTACTTGGAGAAAATGATGTTGGAGTGAGCATGGGGAAAATTTTATGGAGATCTATATTTTTAATTGAAATTAAAACATGATATTTATCTTCAGCCCCTAAACTATTAAAATCCTTGAAACCATCAAGAGACTGTGATCAACAACTTGCAAATTATGTAAAATTGGAGGCTTCTTGTCTTCTTCAGCTCACACATGGAAAGTAAGGATTTCATCACCATGAATGAATATGGTAAAAACCTTATATAACCTCTCTTATTTCTCTCATTCTTTCAACTATTTCAAACTTCCATTTTAAGAAGAAAATGAATATGTGGCATTTTGCTAGGGTTTAAGACCACTTGATGGTCTTAATGATTATATTTATAAAAGGGGGCACCAATATTGTAACAAATTACAAAAATATAAAGTAAATTATACCCCATTCCTCTGCACACAATCTCAGACCATGACTCTCTCTCCTCTATCCATACCAAGTACATGAAATGGGCCATTTCTAGTCTGCTACAAACTTGATGGATGTTCTGAAGTAAATTTTGGATTTTTAGGACTTTTAAAATATAAATATTCATGGATATGACTTTTGGGATGTGAAAAAACGCTCTAAATATGTTTTCACCAAAAAGTGGATCTTCCAAGTCTATACAAGTGCCTAAAACTACCCTTTGTAGAGTTATTTACTTTCATCTGGATGTTGGACCTATAAAACTGACCTAATTTGACATTCATGACATGTATGCAAGTTAGATAACTACTTAAAAATCTTTTGCAAGTGTGTTTTATGGATATTTTATCTTTGTTATATTTGACATACATTGGATTTAGATATATACACTTTTGAACCTATGACAAAAACCTTAATGTCTCTAAATAAGCATAAAGTACTCATGCAAAATGGTCAAGGAATGATATGACATTGAGAGGCACTTTTGATCCTATGGAACCTTTTAGATTAACCGCTTCATGTTTACTTTATGACTAGACTAATACAAAACAAATATAAGGAATTACCTTAATTTTATCAAGATAACATTAAATTTTATTATTAAGACCTCAACAAGACCATTCCAAAATGTTACAAGGCAAAATGGTAATAAAAAGGTTTTTAAGACATGACAAGCAATTTTTTTATTAACATGGTTTATGATAGCCAAAATTTGGCTAACATCTTTGGCAATATCCTAGGGATGCTTGCTTTCTAAGCATATTTGACTAGTTGCCTAGTCCATCCATTGGGTAATGGAGACATCTACTAATCAAAATCAAACTTGAAATGACTTTAACACAAGAAAAAATAGATAACATTAAGTTAAAACACACAACACACAAATATAACACTCAAAACTAGACAAAACACACACTTGTACTCACAAGCACTTAGGGAACACAAAGCATAAACAACTATACACAACTAACCTCAACATTTTTTCCTCCTCTATGATCAAATGGGAAGTTATTGAGATCATCATGATACCATGGAATCATACTATTAGATGATTAGTAGAGTCCAAATACTTATGGTTCATAGAGTGAGAGTTTACACCTGCATTTGGAGATGTTGACTTGCTCATGGTCTCTTTGACTAACAACTGGACCCTCTTGCTTCATTACCATTTATATAGGCTGCCTATGTGAGTCAAGTAATAAATCATATTCATTTAAAACATATTTTATTAGAACAAATAATATCATTTATTTCTCATCCATAAGCTAATCCTAATTGTCTATGACTTCTTCATGCCTATCAGCTACGACTTGATTGATATTTTGCTCTTGTTTGCTTGAATTCTCATGAACTAGTGTCTCACTAAAAAGAGTAACATCTTCAAAATCATATTAATTATATATAATATAGTATGTATACCATTTTATAGTTTCAAATTCATTGCATATACTTAGTTGATGCTACCATTCTTTTGACATCCATGTTGAAGAGGTGCGACCATAGCTTGGCCTTGTTCTTCAAATTATACAGTCTCATGGAGAGGAAATATTAGAGGGATGCCTTATTACATATAAATTATACCATTACATGTATCTATAATAATTTAACCTAATATTATGACCTCAAATAATTCCTTCAATTGATCCTCACTTGGTTCTAGTTCACTTAAACCCTCTTCAAACTTGATAGGGATTGTTGTAGAGGTAGTCACAACACAATTTGATAAGGAATTAGAAATTTCACCTCTTTTATCATGTTATTAGGACTCAAAAAAAACCTTTTCCTACCTCTAATTCATCACTAAAATCTTCTTCATATGTTGTACCAACCTTATTAGCTTGTACTCCATCAAGGTCACCTTTTTCTTTAAATTAAAAGGTTTATTTGCATATATCTTCACCAAGTAGTGTTCTAATTATGAGATATTCTTATTTTTAACTTGAATTACCCTCCTCATGACCTTATTATAAGCTTTTTACAACTGTAAATTGATTTTTTTACTCAATAAAAGGTTGCTCATCTTCACAAACTAGTTTTGAGTTCTCATGCTCAATATACTTATTTTTCTCTTCCCTCCATTAATAAATGAATCCCTATATATTTGAAATGTCTTATATTTAAATTTTATCCACAAAGGATTAATTATTGATTTTAGTACTCTCTTAAATGGATATCCAAGATGGAAACATATTAAGGTTTTCAATATTCTCAACAAGAATCTCTTGTTTTTTTTGGATTCCTTCTTGAATTGAATTTTAATATGGGGAGGACTTAGGCTCTTGAGGAAAGATGAGGGGGGATTGAATAGGTTCATATTATTCCTTGATATAAACTCCCTAATCTGTACTTGTTCCACTTTATTTATCCCATGATTTCACCAATTGATTTTAACTTGGAATCTTGAAGGACTTCTTCAAGGAATCTTGAGGAAGAGGATTGGACGTTTGTGCCAATATGGCTTCATTAGCTTCCCTCCAAGTATAAATCAATCTATTTAACTTTGATTTGTTTTTATTCTCAATAATAGGCTACTCAAAAACAACCTCTTTCTTATTTATAATGTTATCTTGGATTGATTTCCATGATGGAAAAGATTAAGGGGTATGTGAAGGGCTTGGGACACTTTGAAG
Source organism: Torreya grandis (assembly GCA_037957365.1). Lineage (NCBI taxonomy): Eukaryota > Viridiplantae > Streptophyta > Pinopsida > Cupressales > Taxaceae > Torreya > Torreya grandis. Next base: position 222,828 of record JARHVA010000829.1, read on the forward strand.
CTCATTTTACTGAATCCTTTAAGGAAGCATGGGTGACTCATAAGAGGGCTTAGGTGGTATATATTAAAACACATGAGAATGATATCATTGAACTATATGTCCTTCATTAACTATTATCTTGTCCTCTATGCATTGAATTAGGGCACATATGTTAATCATGTCACTTGTGATTCTTTACATGTTTATTCTCTCAATGGGTGCCCACTCTCTCTTTATCAACTACAATGAGTCTCTCACATTATGAATGAGATGAATAGGCACACTTTAACCATACTTATTTTATGTTTTAATCCCTAACATATACCTATCATATCCCAAAAAGGTTTAATTGAAAATTGAGATAGAATGATTTGAAATGTGGCTATGTTAACTAGGGGTAACATGGGCTTGAAAAATATCATTATGGGGATGCCAAAGAGGTGAAATATTTTGGTATGACTATTGAAAAAAATAATGAGGGTGGTATTATTTATATCAAGGTTGATAAGGTTCAACATACTACTAATAAGGATCAACAAACTATTGGCAAGGATCAACATGAGTTTTATATAGGTCTTCAACTTGTGTAAAACAAAAATCAAAATCAAACCCAGACATGAAACCTCATGAGAAAGGAAGAAATGAAATAATAATTACTTTAAAATGGTATCTAGGCTACTATAACTAGATGAATCCATTCAAATTCACCACTGATGTTTGTTGAATTAACTCTAAAGGCTAGTGTATTAAAGAGTGACAAAAAAAATTCTACAATTGATTGCAGTCTAGTCCCACCAGGTGTGCTATAACTATTATAGCCTAAATTTTCACCCCTAAGAGGGTGCTCCAAACCCTTTTAACTTGATTTATACAATGGGATTGATCCTAAGTTTCAGGTGACCTTTTAACTATATCAAACTTTTATGTTAAATAGATAGCTCCCCTTGATGTATTAATTAGGCTCTTCTATAATACTAACTTACAAGGAAAAGGGAGAAGGATAACATGAAATAAGCTAACTAATGGGGTGATACACCAAATAGGTTTATGAATACCAACTATATACATGTGCACATGTAAATAAAGAGACTAACCTTAAAATACACTTATCTTAATATGAATCTCTCACATAAGCACTTCAATATTATGATAGATGATTGGGATAGGAGGACTAATCAAGAGGTCATATAATGACACTGAGTAGATAAACTCATTGAACCCACACATTTCACTTAAAAACTTCACATGACCTTTAAAATAAGCTTTCAAACTACCATTAGGTGTTATAAAATGACAAAATGCTAAGTAAGCTTAGGCAAATCACTTGACAAGATCAACTATTTATGCACACACACTAAGGACAGTCATAGAAGGAGGTAAAACTAGTAGTTTTTCATTCATCAAAGGCATAAACATGTTTAGGTATTTTCCATACCCATGTAGAGGATCAATGCAAATCTAAACAAGGCTACTTAAATAGAGAAATGAGAGTATAAGAAAGAGAGAGGTGTAGAGGAGAGAGAGGGGCATAGAAGTGAGAAATGACATGTATCAAGAAAGAGTGAAAATCAAGAAATAAGTTGAATAATAGTTTCATAGAGTATCCATAGACATGTGTTTCTTATTTTAAGATGCATCCTCTTCCAAAGGGCATAGGAGTCTTCATATTTGCTTGACACCTTGATTTTCTTCTTTAAAGTACCCTCTTCTTGGCTTGGAAAGTGACACGTAGCACTCCTAAGTCATCAATTCATCTTAATTTACCTTTTACCCTTGTTATTGACACCTTAAATCTTCTTAATAAGCTTAATTACTGATGTTACAATGATTATTACACCTTATTATGTGTTTTGAAGCCCATTTGACTTCATTATGCCTCTCATTGCCCAAATGGCTCAAATATTGGTTTTAGCTTCATGAATTCACTCTCTCTCCATGTAAGGCTTATCTCAATCATAAAAAAACTTTAATAAACTCCTTTATATCCATAAAATGGTCTATAATGCTTCATCTTGCACCTTAATCTCTCACTTTTCTTCAATTCTTTGTAGCCATGAAAACACACATAAATCCTTATGTAGGACAATGTAACTATGACCTTGAAAAAATAAGCATGGATTTGAGTACTCAGTATTCACTTATAACTTTTTTCAAAATTTCATGACCAACCATGGAGTGAAAGTACACTTATTCACCTTATTTCTCTCTCTAATTAGACCTCAATTAGGCCTTTAGGACTAGAAACTAATTTTTGACTCTAATGACCTCCCACACATGTGAAATTATAAATAAGTGTTTGATTAACTTTTATGACCTCATGAACATGATCCATGTCAATTTGAGGACTTGAGACCTTGTGTAGGTGGATAAACTAAGAAATGGCCAAAAATCTAGTCTTTCACAAGCCTTCTTCACACTACCTTAAACAATAAAACCTATAAAAGCACTTACATGGTTATAAGTATGGATTTTTGGACTTGAGGAGATATAATAAACCTCAATACATCCTCAAAAATGGTTTTAATCTATCCATGAGTTCAAACACCCTATTTTGAGTCTAAAACCTCATAAAAACATAACATTTAATGTGTCTATACATGTGCAAGTACAAAAAATATTCATGGTAAGGTCTCCTTAGAGTTTGAGGGAGGATTTTAAAGTATTTTAAAGATAAATCCAACTCATTTTAGGCACTTAATAATTCAATTTCTCTAATCATGTCACTTTTGGTCTTTTTTGCAACCTAAAACATGTTTATCTTCTTAATAATGATTCATAAATCTTAACACTTTAATAATGAACTAATTCCACATATAATAAGTATAAAAGGAACCCTAAGATATCAAATTTTATTTATCTCCCATGCATCTTTTTATACTACTCTAATCTTGAGAAGATGTCTCTCAAGCTAATAAACTATGTTTGTTGAGATCGAGGAGAGTCAAATGGTTTGAAAAGCTATATTGGTTTTTTTTTTTGGTTATAATAACCACATGGAGTTATGTTCCATACACCATTACATGTATCAATCAATTTATTTTCCAATCCTCCTCTTTATACCCTCAACAACACTCATTAGCTCATACTAGGGTTTATGAGCATACTAGTATTCTTGACCCTACCAGCCTATGTTACCCCTTTTACTCATTATTTAATAGGTTTAAAACCTCATATAGTGTTTCATTATATTTTTCACCACCTTATTAGTTATTTATTTTCTCATTTCACCTTTAATTAAACCAAATCTTCACCACTTTGTACACAAGCCTATGTGTATGGGTTTAAGCTTAACAACCCTAAAAAGTCTTGTCAAAGCTTTACCTTACCTTTCTTAGACCTAAAGATCATATGGATGTGCTATGTTATAATTTTATATTTGTTTTAATATTATTTTATCCATCCCATATACCTTTTTCCTTCAAACCAAGTAGGTACCTCACTCATCGAGACTATATAGGCCTGACTATAGGTTATGGGTTGTGTGACTACAAGCTTAAGGTGAATTATTTTTGGTTCACTTTATAATGTTTTTCAAGATCATTATTAGGTTTAAAATGGTTCCATAAACCTATATACTAACCATAATTTCATCTCCAATTCATATGTTACATATTCTCTTTTAAGCTTGAAGGTGAGGTTACCTTCCCCAGCTAGCATGTAGGTCTTCAAGAAGGTTTAATAATTTTTTAAGCTTGATAAAGGTTTCAACTAAAGATATTTTATATTTATTATTGACTCCAAAATTCATTAAATTGGTCCCAATACATATCACCTTTAAATTTTATTCCTCAGTTGGCTAAAACACTTGAAAACATGCAAGTTTCTTCTAATCTCATACACGACATGTGTATACTCGTTTGGATTTCCTAGCTTTGATTAATCCTTGTAGCCTCTTCACTACCTATGACCAATTTTTATTCATTTAATACCATATAAAATTATATAATTAAATATAATACTTACTTCACCTTATCCTAATCTCATGTTTCAATTTATGGTCACATATCCACCTCAGTCATTGAAAATTTAATTGTATGTATCTATTTGGGTATCTTGACTACAAAGATTAATAGATTAAGACTCTTTTGGATTGACTCACCTTTTTAATTATTTTATTAAATTGAATTATTTTCTTACCATATCTCATTTTTTCCATTGACATCATCAATTAATGCACCATTCATTACATCTCATATGAAAATGAAGCCTACACATCTATAGACCTGTAGGTCTACATTTTCTTGCTTTAGGCCTTTGCATAGTGATTTTATTTATCTAATAAACCTTTTTAACACTCATATAATTCATAATTCCACCTATTAATAATTTATTACCTTAAAATATATTTGATAAGGTAGGACTAAACATTCTCAAATCACTTTTATATAGGTAGCATGTACATAGCCCTTAGGCCTAAAACAATTGTATGATATTGGAGAAAATGATGTTTAAGTGAGAATGGGGAAAATTTTCTAGATATGTAGTGTTTTAGGTGGAATTAAAACATGATATGTATCTTCATCAACATTCTCCTAAATTTTTCAAGTCCTTGAAACCATAAAGAGACCATGATCAACAACCTACATATTATGCAAAAGTGGAGGCTTCTTTTCTTCTTGGGATTAAAAATGTAAAGGAAGGATTGGAAAACCATTAATTAAGATGATACAAACCTTATATAATTGATCTTATTT